>CAMQGK010000594.1:0-306067 GCA_947000775.1 Pterois miles
GCAAACATCATAGTCCATGGAGATTCCTGTCTAACCTCGTCCGTCAGCCTGTCCATCACCATAGCGAACAAGAAGGGGCTCAGAGCTGATCCCTGATGCAGTCCAACCTCCACCTTCAACTCCTCTGTCACAACTAAAGCACACCTCACCACTGTCTTAAAGTCCTCATACATGTCCTGCATCATCAGGACCGAGTGCCTTTCCACTCTTCATCCTCTTCAATGCCCTCCTCACTTCATCCTTACTAATCTTTGCTACTTCCTGGTCCACAACAGTCCCCTCTTCTACTCTTCGTTCTCTCTCATTGTCCCCATTCATCAGCTCTTCAAAGTACTCTTTCCATCTTCCCATCACACTAACTGGCACCTGTCAATACACTTCCATCCCTATTTGTTTGGGGATTTTTATATTGTTTGGGGGCGGCAGTAGCTCAGTCCGTAGGGACTTGGTTTAGGAATCGGAGGGCCACCGGTTCAAGTCCCAACATGGACCAAGACCAACTGGTTGCTGGAGAGGTGCCAGTTTACCTCTTGGGCACTGCCAAGGTGCCCCTGAGCAAGGCACCAAACCCCCAACTGCTCGGGGCGCTTGTCAGGAGCAGCCCCCTCACTCTGACATCTCTCCATTAATGCATGTATGTGTACTTTGTGAAATTAACAACAGAGTGTAATACCTGAATTTCCCTACGGGGATTAATAAAGATTCATCTTATCTTCTTTTCCTTAATCACCCTAACCTTCGTCGTTTCTCCTGATAAGATTCAGATGGACCCCTCTTAAGTCAGTGCCGTAGCCAATTGGCCAACCCCCACAAGCCGTTGATTGGTGCAGCGTTTCCTCGGTTTTGCCAACTTTTACCAAAGGTTTATCAGAAACTTCAGTAATATCGCTGCACCTCTCCACGCTCTTACCTCCCCACAGGCCAAATTTGTGTGGTCCCCACAGGCCGATCAGGCTTTTAGTAAACTGAGAGAATGCTTTTCCACAGCTCCTATCCTGACTCTCCCTGATCAGCACAGGCAGTTTGTGGTGGAGGTCGACGCCTCCAACACCATCCTTTCTCAGCGATCCGCTTAAGATAACAAATTGCACCCTTGTGCCTTCTTCTCCAGGAAGCTCTCTTCAGCGGAACAGAAGTACAACATTGGCAACCGAGAACTGCTGGAGGTTAAGGCTGCGTTGGAGGAGTGGCGCCACCGCCTTGAGGGGGCAGATCAACCGTTTGTAGTTTGGACCGATCATAAAAATTTAGAATATATCAGAACGGCCAAGCGGTTGAACTCCTGTCAAGCCAGGTGGGCCCTCTCCTTCAATCGATTTGACTTTACTCTGTCCTATCGCCCAGGCTCCAAAAATGTCAAGCCAGACTCCCTGTCACGCATTCATGACCCCGAGTGAAAGAGGTCATGAAGGTAGTTGGTGTGAGAGAAGAGTATACAGGAGACAGGATTAGATGGAGGCAACTTATTCGCTGTGGCGACCCCTGAAGGGAAAATATATATATATATATAGTAGCGTATATGACTGTCACGTTCCGCAGGACTTAGTTTATTTATGTATTGCATGCTTTTATTTTGATGCACATCCTGTTTTATTTTGACGTTTAACCTCTCCTCTCGTTGCAGTGCACTTCACTCCCTGTCCTGCATGCCTCTCTCCTTCACGTTTGAGCACCTCCTCCTGACCCAGTTACCTGCACCAGTCACCTGTGTCTGATCGTCGCCCCCGCCCCTAATCATGTCCACCTGTCCATAGTTAGTCACTTCCCTCACCAGTACTTAAGCAGCGTCTCCCTTTCCTCCTGTGCCAGATCGTCTTGTCTTCCCTAGTGTAGCAACGTTCGCGCATTCTTCATGTTTTTGGATTCCTCGTGTTTAGACCATTCTGCCTGTTTCTTGACTCTGCCTCTGCCTGCCACCTTGGACTTGTCGACTGTGAGTTTTTGATTACCTGTGTGCCGAACCCTGATTGTAATAAAGACCAGCGTTGTTTTTCCACCTGAACCTGCTCTCTGAACTCTGCTTTTGAGTCCACCCTGTCCACCATCTCAGACGTCACAATGACTGAGAAATTAAGAATATGAAATGTGATAATGAAAATATTGATGAGTCCACAGTACGCATCTTAACTTTTACATCCTTCCAGAAACTGATTGTTTGACTTCTCAGGGCGCTAAGTGGTGAGATTCTTCATTTACAACCAGCCTGGTGAATCTCACTAGATAACAACCCAGTATGGTCCTGACCAGATGAAGTTTTTATGACTTACAGGTCAACAGGTCAAATACTTGGTCTTTCTCTGGCAGAGAAGTGGTGAAACACAGACACATTATGGAGGCAGAACAATCTAATTCGAACATTACTATGTATATGAATTGATGTGTGATGCTTTACTAACATGTGCTCTTGTGGCAGGAAGTTGTTGACATAAATTTAATCAAAGCAAGTTAAAATAGTTGCTTGCTGTAGATCAAAACCTTCTCTCTTATGCTAATGAGGTCATTATATCTGTCTGCAACAATACTTTACATGTGTATCTTTTTCACCAATTTATAGGGGATCTTAAACATAAAGTTGGGTGCACACTAATGCCTGCACACTAATGAAGCAACTCCGCTGTATCTATGTGCTGGTGAATCCCAGCCATTGTGAAGAGAGACTTAAAGAAAGACTTTAGGTCCAGAATCTTTCGAAGCCAGTGACCCATCCAGCTCCGAGGAGGGGGGGTCTGAAGAAAACGGCACAGAGATGCCTCGCCAGAGAGAGAGAGACGAAGATGGAAATGTGCATCGAGGTGATATGCCAGCCATCCAAAACGAGGGTGTCTGAGGAACCAAAGAGAGCCACTGAGGGAGAGAAACGACCCAAGCCGGGTCGCATCGTTGGATCCAGAAGATCCAGACTGGTCCAGACAGAAGCTGCTGCCACTCTGCTCCAGACAGCACAACCTCCATCTACCATCTACTCAGAGAGGCTGATGTATAGATGTATCTTCAGAGGAGAAAGAGTCTGATGACTAGACTGATGAACCAATTCATAGTCAATTAATAAACAAGTCAGTTACAATTAAAATTTGACCACATCTAAATTTATAACATGAAACTGATTCTCAGTCTTCCCTGGTGCTTCTTAAACTCTTTGTTAAATCCAATCAGAGAGATATTAGTCACTGAATTGACCTGGTCATCTTTAATTTGTTCGATCCATGAATGTTCATCATCTGTATTTGCTGTATTCCTTTAATTCACCGTTTTATTATTCATTCAATTATATTGTTAGTAGTGTCGTCCAATAGTTAGGCAAATAAACACTTCATTTATAAAGAACTTGTTACTTGATTTTGTGTATATATATATATATATATATATATATATATATATATATATATATATATATATATATATATATATAATAAAAAAAAAAAAAAAAAAAAAAAAAGTATATATATATATATATATCATGTTATATATATTATATATATATATATATATATATATATATATATATATATATATATATATATATATATGTATATATATGTATATATATATATTTGTATATATATATATATATATATATATATATATATATATATATATATATATAAACCTATTCAAATCATTGTTCACCAGGCCAAGAACTCCGTAGCAACCATGAGATTATGAGACGCAACTGATTAATATCAAATTTAATCATTTTTCCCTGTTTTTATGAAACTGAGTGGTGCCCCGTTTACATCCTGATATTGAAGTTAACTTTGGGTAATATCTAAAGTTGAATGTTACCCCTTTCCTTCATATTCTATGATAATTTGTCTTACAATTAATAATTTGGGATTATTGATTGTGAATCTGAATCTTGATATTAATTTATGATTAACTGTTAACCTGCTCAATGCAATGATGCTAATATATATATATATATATATATAGTTCAATCACAAATGTCCAGAGATGATACTGATACTGACATCTTACAGCATACTTTAGTCTCTATGCCTGTTCAGATTTGGCTTTTCTGTAAATGGTGTAGTGAAATAAACATTTCCAGGTCTTGAGCTGACCCAAAATAAAATTGATCAACAGTGTTGGTGACAGTAGTGGCAACAATAGGCCTAATGACAGTGAAGTTGATATTCACATATACAGTAATGTACAAAGTAAACAAGGATTTGAAGAGACAGAGTTTGGTTTTTGGTTTTGGTCAAGAAGCAGTTTGAAGCACAGAGAGTGGCTCTAAACAGACTGTCAGAGGTGATAAATATTTAATATTATATATATAATAATATATATTTAATAACTTTTTTACCACTGGACCATAAGGGGGGACAGGGGAGTAGAATCAGACACTTCTAGGGACTTTACTTTAGGAAATCTCTAAATGAATGCAGTAAAAATGTTAAACTTTCAGCATGTTTGTAGTCACATATATCAGGATCATTGTCAGGAATTTGTTCATTACATTTTTTATCACACTCACTCACTCACTCATCGTCAACCGCTTGTCCCGTTAGGGGTCGCGGGGGGGCTGGAGCCGATCCCAGCTGGCATTGGGCGAAGGCGGGGTTCACCCTGGACAGGTCGCCAGTCCATCGCAGGGCACATAGAGACAGACAACATATAGACAGACAACCATTCACGCTCACATTCACACCTATGGGCAATTTAGAGTGATCAATTAACCTAAATTGCATGTTTTTGGACGGTGGGAGGAAGCCGGAGTACCCGGAGAAACCCCACGCTTACACGGGGAGAACATACAAACTCCACACAGAAGAGTCCCAAGCCGGAATCGAACAAGCGACCCTCTTGCTGTGAGGCGACAGTGCTAACCACTACACCACAGTGCAGACCACATTTTTTATCAAGCAACCCATAAATCAAAGGATAAAGACATTTCCCTCACAGATTAGTGGTATATTCTTTTTAATTTATATGGGACATGTAATGTTTTATACTTCTGCTGAATATAATCCAATCAATCTGATTTCTATAGATGTATTTTGTATATACAGTTCCCTGCTCTGCTTTTCCTGCAACCCAAAGTGTTTCCATCCTTTACTGGATTTAAGATGGGAGGGTGCAGGTCATATTCACACTGACCCTCCAACCTTTAATACTTTCACAGGTTTGTTTTGGTTGACGAATACCGAACGGATTTGACGGCAAGTTACTCAGACTCCAACAATAAAAGTGATAACCTCCAGATAGACTCAGTTCAAGCAAATTTATCAATTTTGACATTAAAAAATTGCCATTCACATGAAGTTAGTCAGGTATTATTTTAAATGTCCAGCATGTGTGTAAAGCTATAACAAATGAACCGTTGTATTGGCATGTTTGGTCACTCCTTGACTTCTGGCCTGTAGGACCTGAACAACATGGAGCGAGTGTTCTGGCTGCTGACGGGCAAAGATGGCGCTTCGGTGAAGAACTTGATGGAGGTGTTTGGAGAATCTCACAGACACTCTCTGCTGGAAAACCACCACAAACTAGTACCAATCATTTACTACATCTACACAATACTTTCAGGCATGCTTATCTCCTATGTGTCTGGTGAGACCGACCCCCCACCCTGGTACCTTTATGATTATTCCCTCTGTTTTACTTCTAGTTGTCACAAGTTTTATCAACTGGAGCAGTGACTGATGAAGGGATCCTGGACGTCATGAGGAGATATTGAGAGGAAAACCATCATGTCCTGTGGCATCATTACCACTGTCTTCACAGTCCCAGGCTCAACAGGTGAAGTACTGTATTCACCTGTGTAACCACATACACACAAGACATTTCTGACTTCAATGCAAGACATGAACCAGCAGGGTGTCTGAGGTCGTACAGCCTCGAGGGGGACGTTTAACTGAAAGACTGATCTAAATGTACAAAGCAGACCAGAAGAAGAAACAAGCCTTTTAGAAAAGCTCAAAACAAAACTAACTCTTAAATATTTTACACCGATCACACAACAGGGGTTGCTGTTCAAACAGCAGCCATGCCAGCAGCTTTGTGAGGCTGTATTTACCATAGACATATAAACATAGACGTCACATTGGTCGCTTCAGCCCATTGCAGCGATACGTCAGCGTGGCCGCCATACTGGACCTGTCCAGACTTACCTGGAACCCTGCACTAGTGAACGGGGGAGCTGCCATTTTTCTGGATAAAAAGCACAATAACGTCTACATTTCCCAACTGATTTCAATGAATGGTTATTATATTAAAGGGTTTATGATCTACGTGGAGTAGAAAAATAAAGTTTAGTCTCCGGTTAGCATCTGGATAGTTAAGCTCTAATCGCTGCTAGATGCTCAGGAGACAAGTGTGTCCTGTAGGCTGACATGAACTGAATCACTTATGTAATGGAACTGTTAATTATTTGACTCATAAGGAACTGTTAAGTCAAGTGTGTCTTTGGCTCATTTTCCTTGTTCAAGGTTAATACTTGTAGAGAGGTCCCTGTATAATACCATATAATGATCAAATATGTAAAATAAATAAAAATGTAATAAATAAATAACGATAATAAATAATATAGTATAATTATGTTAGTTATCTGATTTTAATGAAGTAATAGTGATAATACTGCAATTATAAAACCAAAATAATCTGATAAAACTTGTAAAGCTTGACGTCATCAGTTTTATTGTTTGCAATATTAGACGCATTATTTTTATTATATATCGGACATGTCAAGTTTTAAACATGATATGTAAGATATGAACATCAATAAGTTAACGTTAACTCATTGGTTAGCTAACAATACTGAATGTTAGCTCTTATCTGATGTTACTGAAACAAACTTGTTGTAAAGATGTAACATAAACTTGATGTAACAAAAGCAGCTGAGAATTTGAAAAATGCTTTAAGGAAAATATGATATAATCTAGTTTTAATAACCTTATAACGATGAACCCCACCATACTGAAGGGCAGACCTGTGATCCATAAACCCGAAGCAGTGACGTTAATGTATTTAACAGTTTTTCACAAAAATAATATCACAGTATTACTCCTCATGGATCATAATGTAGCCGCAAGAGGGCACAAGCCAGTGTCTTATTGTGCCGGTCCCAAGCCCGGATAAATACAGAGGGTTGTGTCAGGAAGGGCATCCGACGTAAAACTCTCAAATCAAACATGCGAATCAAATCTATGACTTCTATACCGGATCGGTCGAGAACCGGGTTAACAACGACCGCCATCGATGCTGTTCACGTACAGGGTGCCGGTGGAAATTGGACTAATGTTTGTCGAAGAAGGAGAGGAGGAAGGTGTGTTCGTAGGAAGAGAGAGAAGAGGAAGGCCAAGAATATAGGACTGAGAGCAGGGACTCTGAATGTTGGAAGTATGACAAGAAAAGGTAGAGAGTTGGTTGACATGATGCAGAGGAGGAAGGCAGACATACTGTGTGTCCAGGAGACCAGGTGGAAAGGTAGCAAGGCTAGAAGTTTAGGAGCAGGGTTCAAGTTGTTCTAGCATGGTGTAGACAGGAAGAGAAATGGAGGAGGAGGTAACTTGAAGGAGGAGTTTGCTAGGAATGTCCTGGAGGTAAAAAGAGTATCAGATAGAGTGATGAGTCTGAAGCTAGAAATCGAAGGTGTGATGT
Organism: Pterois miles; assembly: GCA_947000775.1. Taxonomy (NCBI): domain Eukaryota; kingdom Metazoa; phylum Chordata; class Actinopteri; order Perciformes; family Scorpaenidae; genus Pterois; species Pterois miles. The sequence continues at coordinate 7,603 of CAMQGK010000594.1, forward strand.
TCAGTGTTGTTAGTGGGTATGCTCCACAGGTAGGATGTGAGTTGGAGGAGAAGGAGACATTCAGGTTGGACCTTGATGAAGTGATGCAGAGCATCCCTAGAAGTGAGAGAGCTGTCATTGGTGCAGACTTTAATGGAAATGTTGGTGCAGGAAACAGAGATGATGATGAGGAGGTGATGGGCAGGTTTGGTATCCAGTAGAGGAACGCAGAAGGACGGACAGAAATGGATAAAGTGAATACTTTCTTCCAGAAGAGGCAGGAATATAGGGTGACCTATAAGAGTGGAGGTAGGAGCACACAGGTAGACTACATCTTGTGTAGATGGTGTAATCTGAAGGAGACCAGTGACTGCAAAGTAGTGGTAGGCAAGAGTGTAGCCAGACAGCAGAGGATGGTGGTGTGGAGGATGACTCTGGTGGTGAGGAAGATGAAGAGGGCAAAGGCAGAGCAGAGGACGAAATGGTGGAAGCTGAAAAAGGAAGAGTGTTGCATGACTTTTAGGAAGGAGTTGAGACTCTGGGTGGTCAAGAGGTGTTTCCAGATGACTGGACAACTACAGCTAATGTGATCAGGGAGACAGGTAGGAGAGTACTTGGTTTGTCCACTGGAAGGAAAGTAGATTAGGAGACTTGGTGGTGGAATGAGGACGTGCAGGAGTGTATACAGAGAAAGAGGTTAGCTAAGAAGACGTGGGACACTGAGAGGACTGAAGAGAGGAGACAAGAGTACAGGGATATGCAGCATAAGGTGAAAGTAGACGTAGCAAAGGCCAAACAAGGTGCATACGACGACTTGTATGCTGGGTTGGACAGTAAGGAGGGAGAGACTGATCTATACAGGTTGGCAAGACAGAGAGACAGAGATGGGAAGGATGTGCAGCAGGTTAGGCTGATTAAGGATAGGGATGGAAGTATATTGACAGGTGCCAGTAGTGTGATGGGAAGATGGAAACATTCATTATTTCCATTTCCTGTTTTATTTTGACATCACTAACCTCCCTCTGGTCTCAGATCACTGCACTTCCTGCCCTTGTGTGTCTCCACGCCCACTGACCCACTTGTCATCGCTGCACCTGTGTGTGATTGTCAGCTCCGCCCCTGATTGTGTCCACCTGTGTCTCGTTGATCACTCCTCCTCTAGTATATAATGTGTGTCCTCCCTTCCTCGTGTTGCCAGTTCGTATCTGATCCTCATGGTGATTGTCGTTGTCACGTTCTTTCCTAGTGCTTGCCTCTCTGTGTACCTGAAACTCTGCCTGTTTTCTGACCCTGCCTGTTGCCCTCTGTTTTTTGGATCTGGTTGTCTGTTGGACTGCTGACCCGTGTACTGACCATTGCTCAGTAAAGACTGTTTTCAACTTTCACCCTGTCTGAATCCGAGTCGTGCAATTGAGTCCTGTGTTTTCCTGAACCAGACGTCACTACTACTAATACCAAAACAAAACTTTTTTCAATAACTTACTTCCAGACAAGTCTCTGTTGGTAGCAAAACACCACAAAACAAAACATTTTGATGCACAGCCATGCCTGTATTATTTATAATTTAACGATGTCAGTGGTGATATCATATACTGACCATATAAAAAACACCTAAATTATGAGAAAAAGCTTTGGCTTCCTGTTTGTCAAGTTTAACTGACAGTAGCTTTTCCATGTTGAATTTGATTATTATCAGCACACGTCGTTAACTTTCGTTACACACTGTTAATATTTGTACATTTTATAACAGACAACTGGTTGATTATGTATCTTCAGTCTGTGAATATGTCTCATTAATGCACACCTCTATCTCCCCACATGGACATATTCTTTGTACTTCATACTGTGAACATCAATGTTTTGTTCATTGGTGCACAAAACGATACAGCTCTTCCATCATAAAATCAGATTTAGTCATATTTCAACCCCAGGGTGCTCAAGGCGTGTGCCGGGCAGCTGGCAGGAGCGTTCCAGCACCTCTTCAACCTCTCTCTCAGGCTGAAGAAGGTACCACAACTCTGGAAGACCTCCTGCATCATCCCAGTGCCCAAGAAAGGACTCCCTAGCACCCCCAATAACTACAGGCCAGTCGCTCTGACGTCACACGTCATGAAGATCCTGGAGAGACTGGTCCTGCAGCACCTCAGGCCCCTGGTGAGCAACTCCCTGGACCCCCTACAGTTTGCATACCAGGCAAACATCGGCGTGGACGACGCCATCATCTACATGCTCCACAGAGCCTAGACGCACCTGGAGAAGCTGCAGAGCACAGTGACAATCATGTTCTTCAACTTCTCCAGTGAATTCAACACGGTCCAACTGCACCGGCTAGCTGAGAAGCTCTCAGCTATGCAGGTAGACCACGACCTGGTGGACTGGATCACAGACTACCTCACCAGCAGACCACAGTATGTCAGACTGCAGGGCAGCCTGTCTGACGTGCTGGTGAGCAACACCGGTGCTCCCCAGGGAACTGTGCTGTCACCGTTCCTGTTCACCACCTACACCTCCGACTTCTGCTTCAACTCCAGAACATGTCACCTGCAGAAGTTCTCCGATGACTCCTCCATCGTCGGCTGCATCACAGATGACAACGAGGAGGAGTACAGGACCCTTGTGGAGAACTTGGTGAGGTGGTGCAACATCAACCACCTACAGCTCGATATTGGTAAGACCAAAGAGCTGGTGGTGGATTTCTGGAGGAGGAGGAAGAGCTCCCCAACTCCCATCACCATCAGTGGGGAGGAGGTGGAGGTGGTGGACAACAACAAGTTCCTGGGAGTTCACTAAAACAATAAAGTGGACTGGTCCAACAACTCCGAGGCCTCTACAGGAAGGGACAGAGCAAACTACTCTTCCTGAGAAGGCTGAGGACCTTCAACGTGTGCAACAGGCTACTTCAGATGTTTTACCAGTCTGTAGTAGCAGCTTTCTGTTCTTTGGTCCTTCTTTGGTATAAACACAGTTTCTTGCACAATCTTTTCAAAGCCCAGACACTGAAGAAAATGTTTTATAATATTATCATTCAGTCATAATATTACACTCTTTTCTCTTAAACTTCTGAATTTTTTCTCCTAATATAACCAGTGTTTTTTGGAAACCTATGACTTTGTTCTCATAAATTTATGATTTTTTTCTTGGTCATTTCTGACTTTATTATCATATTACAACTTTTATCTCATAACTGATGACTTTCTTAACATAATATTGATTTTTTTTCTTCTTAACTTCTGACTTTATTCTCATATAACTAGTATTAGTATTGTGCACTGAACAGGGGGTCAGAAAACCAGTCAGTATCTGGTGTCACCACCATTTGTGACGACTGTGGTGACTGAGAGGGTTGGACTCAAAAGCAGAATTCAGGAAACAGGTTAAGATGAACAACGCTGGTCTTTATTCACAAAACAGGTCGGTACACGGGAGATCAAACTCACAGTTGACAAGTCCAAGGTGGCAGGCAAAAAGGCAGAGTCAAAAGCGGGCAGAATGGTCAAACACGAGGAATCCAAAACACTAAGAATGTGCGAAGGTTGTAACACTAGGGAAGATGAGATGATCTGGCACAGGAGGAAAGGGAGACGCTGCTTAAGTACTGGTGAGGGAAGTGACTAACTATGGACAGGTGGACATGATTAGGGGCGGGGGCGACGATCAGACACAGGTGACTGGTGCAGGTAACTAGGTCAAGAGGAGGTGCTCAAATGTGAAGGCAGGAAGCATGCACGGCAGGGAGTGAAGTGAACTGCAACGAGAGGAGAGGTTAAACATGTCAAAATAAAACAGGATGTGCACCAAAATAAGAGCATGCAACACAAAACAAATAACCTAAGACCTGCGGAACGTTACACCATTTGTCTCACACAGTTCCCTCTGGTGTCCAACACAATGCCACTTTTGTCATGTCGCCAGATGTTTCCTTAATACATGTCCTCGCCATCTCCATCTGCTTCTTATCAATATTGTTTCCATGTCCAGACACCCTGTTGTTTTGTGGAGTTCATGGTTTGTAGTCTTCCAAGGCCAGCACATCCTCATGAGCTTTCTGAGGCAGGTAATTGTGAACGCTGGAAAGCTTGCCTATGTCTTTTTCAGTCATTCTCCAGCACTCAGCACCGTATAGAAGGACAGATAGTATACAGCTGCTGTATAACTTTATCCTGGTGTCTCTAGTTATATGTGTCGACTTCCCGATGATTTCAAGTCTTAGAAATGCTGTCCTTGCTTTTCCTAATCCAGCTGTAATGTCTTGGTCAGCTCCACCATCTGATGTTACCCGGCTTCCAAGGTATGTGAGAGATGACCAACATGTCAATTGTTGTCCATTTAGCTTTATGGCAGGTGGTTCTTCTGTGTTGAGGGGCCTGACTTCTGTTTTCTTGATGATAATCTTAAATCCCAGCATGCTTGCAGGAAGCCTACTACTACTACTACAACTGCTTCTATTGGTACTGCTATTACTACAAGTAAACCCCCTGCTAACATGTGGAGAACATGCAAACTCCACACAGGAGCCACAAGCTGGAACCTGCAACCTATACCGTATAATTACAGCAAGAGTTGCTGAGTTAGCTGAACACATTTTTTGTCTTAACATAAAACTACCATAAATGTATGTGTTTTTACCAAGTTATTATTTTCTAGTTCACATAATTAAAGTACAAATGAGTCAAAGCAACGTTAAATTTAAAGGTGAAGCACAGCTTCCATTTATTTCTTTATGTAAGGCTGAGTTGAAATCCATCCGTCCACCTTCAACCGCTTATCCCGTTAGGGGTCGCGGTTGGGCTGGAGCCGATCCTATGGAGATACATCTGTATCACCGTACGACCCCAGCTGGCACTGGGTGAAGGCGGGGTACCACCTGGACAGGTTGCCAGTCCATCGTAGAGCACATGGAGGCAGGAGACCATTCACGCTAACATCCACACCTTCGGGAAGTTTAGCCTGGTGTTGTATACAGCTTCTTGACTTGGCAAGGCCAGTCTCCTGAAGATGCTGCAAAGCAAAGAAACACACTCAATCCACTGACTTTTTAAAACATGGTAAAACAAAATGCTGCTTCTTATTCTATTTATTTTGACAATCTGTGATCTAACATGGCCCATTTTACATGAAATCCCGCTGTGATGCACTGAAATATTGTCCTACCTTTAGCGATTATTGCGCCTCCTGTCCCTCTTTCTCTTTTTGCCCTATACAAAAAAAAAAACAAACATGTCAGATGTTGCATATGACACGAGCTGATAAAAACAAGACTCTTTTCAGTGGCTTTGTTTCAGACGTTGTATGTCAGCAGAGTGTACATACATAATTGGCTCTGGCTGTCCACTCTGGGTGTTGCTGTTCATGGAGGTATCTTTCTTGTTGGGCCTCTTGATAGTATTTGGCCTTCTCCTGTTCTGACAGCAACTTCCACTGTGGACAGAAGACAACACACTGTTAGCACACACACCAACACACACTTACAGGTCACATAAACAGGAGCATACTAGCAGGAAAAAAATCCATCCATCCATCGTCAACCGCTTATCCCGTTAAGGGTGGCGGGGGGGCTGGAGCTGATCTTAGCTGGCAACAGTCGAAGTAGGGGTTCTCCCTGGACAGGTGGCCAGTCCATCGCAGGGCACATTGACGGACAGACAACATATAGACAGACAACCATTCATGCTCACATCCACACCTATGGGCAATTTAGAGTCATCAATTAACCTCAACTGCATGTCTTTGGACTGTGGGAGGAAGCCGGAGTACCCGGAGAAAACCCACGCTTACACAGGGAGAACATGCAAACTCCACAAAGGGCCCCAAGACAAAACAATGGAAACATACACAGATCAATAAACACTGGATTGTGTAATACTGAGTATCTCACAGAGCAAACACACTTACTTTCTCTCCCAGGATCTTGTTAACTTGTGCACATCCGCTGATTTTCATTTCAGCCGCATATTTTGGCCTCTGCTCCTTCATGTAGAGCATGAAGGCATTTGGCGGCTTCTTGACGTACGGCTGATCGTCCTGCTGGTTGTTGTCATGCTTTCTCTTTCTGTGGGAAAACAGAAAAAACAGAAGAATTTTAGAGAGAAAGGGTAAAGTAAGCAGAATAATACAAGACATGGGTGAAATGCCACCTTGTCTGTGCTGTGTTGTACATTAAACCCAGTAAAAATACTGATTATAGTAATATTTATGCTTGCACCTGCAATCAAACAACAGAAAGAAAGTTAATTTTGGCCAAAACAGGCCAGAGTTCACTTACCTTGATTTGGAGGTGCTGGTCGAAAGGGCAGAACCAGCTGCTCGATAGTACACCGGCACTCCATCTCTACACAGAAAGAGACGCAAAGCTACTTTAGATAATACACACAACATGTTTGAATACTCAAAAAGCTCAAAATCAGTGTACACTTGGGTGTGTTTGTTTGCATTCATGCGTGTGTTACTTACATGTATGTAACAGGTTGCAGGCCTTTTCGGAGCAGCACCACTGGAAATCTGTCATACTGGAGACACTAAAACACACACAGACGATGGTCAGATAAGCTACAATGGTGTCACCTGTCTACCAGGCTACATCACAAAAAGAAAATCTGGACGAGCTTCCTGGTTTACTGATCTAATTGACCTTAAATTCACTTGAATTGATTCACCTTACATAACCTGATATAACCTACCAAATCATCTGAGCTAGTAGACTGTACAGAGTCATCTCCTAAAATGCTGTAAAATGTTAAAACTTTTCTACTATCTGTTGGACTCGTTTATGTTTCCGACACTTCAGCAAAGATTTAGACAGGTGGTTGTTCATCCCGGATTTCCAACAAAATAAAACTCCACAACAAGATGAGCAGCATCGTACAGGGCTGTCGTACAACTCATTACACTCAACAACACGTGGGGTAACAGAGAGTGCTGAGATTAAAATAAGTCCTGTTCTGTCCCTTTGTTGTCCTAACGCATCCACCATTGATACTAGGGCTGCAACTAATCATCAATCTCTACAATTAGTCTTTAATTACAATTATTACAACATTAGTCTGCTCAATTTTTTCATTCATCTTCAAATTATCTTTTTGCTATGACCAACTAAATGTTCAGAAAGCCAGCTAATATTCACATTTAAAAAGCTGGAACCAATTATGAATTATGGCCATTATTCCTTAAAAAAATCAATCAACTAACTACGTATCTTTCTTGATGCATGTATTGATAAAACTCTAATGATACCTATCCTTAACTTCTACTGAGTCTTACCTGTCCCTGACTGTGTGGTTGACTGTACAGGGGCTCTGCCTGAACGACATGTTGTGGTTCGTTAGAAGCACCTGTCGGACCGTACAGGTTACTTGGCTGCTCAGTGCTGTGCGGAGCTGCTTCCAGAGGGCTGAACTCATCATATCCTCCAATCACACTATTCACAAGCTCAGTGATGATCCAATCTTCCTCAGCAGGAATAAATGGAGGAACAGGTGAAGTTGTCGGCACTGTAGGTTTGACTGAGTCATTGAAATTCATGATCGACTCAATCAAGTAGTTGTAGTCAAAATCGTCCAGAAGCAGATCCTGGTCTGGATCCAGATCATTGAAAGCAGACGACTGGTTTGCTGGATGCATCATGTTTAAACCCCAGAAGAATGACTTGTCTGACTCTGTCTGAATCTTCTGAGACACACCTTGATAAGAAAAGGAAAAAAAGAAGGAAAAAATAAATTATTATTATTATTAGTATTATTATAAATTATTGGTTACAGTCTAGGGACAGTAAATATCAGTAATAGTAACAGTATTAGCTGAATTAGAAATATCAGGAAAAGTTAACACCCACATACACACAAAATAAGAGTATTACTGAGAGAGGCATGAAAATTCCCACTGTAAAAGTACTACTACAAGTTTTTCCATCTTACTTTGCACAGAAACATTTTACACAGCTTATTTAACACACGATGCTTTTATAAAATGGAATATAATCTTAAAGACTGAATTACCCAGCTATATACAAAGCCGATAACTGGTTTCATCTGGACACCAAGCAACATTTAAATGCAGCTTGTATGTTGATGAATCAGTATGAATAATCCAATAATATATCATATAAAGCTTTTAAAGGAGCCAATCTGCTTGATGCATACTTTTAATTTTGAGCAATTTTACTAGTAATACTTCTGAACCTTTAGCTAACCACAATGCTGCATTTAGTTGTAGTACTGACACTTGTACTTCAGTAACCGTTCCAGCACTGTATCGATAAACCATCGACAATAAATCACAATAAACTGAGTTTCTCAGCTTTCTTCTTTTTGACTTGATGAGTACTGTAGTATTGACAACTAACAGACCACAGGAAACCACTGAAGTAAAGCTAGCTGTCTGTTTAGAGAGACAAGTACATCGCTCATATTTTACTGTTTAAACTTCGCTGAAAAACATTAACATTTAAACGGAGCTAAACGCTAGCTTGTTTAGCACTTACCGTATGCTCTGACTGAAGGTGGGCCAAACGATCCTGTCCAACAAACTTGTCCAACAATCTGTGAAAGTCTGTGAAACAGTCTCGATGAGGCTTCAGTGAGGTATCCGCAGGGGAAACGTCTGCTCAGTGCTCCCAACTCCGACTAATGACAGACAGAACCGCATCAAGAGACTAAGTTCGCTTCCGATCAGAACAACTTCTAGAACGTTTACTTCTGACATTTGAATCTTCCGGGTTTTTAAACTGATCAGCTCAGTGATTGGTGGAGAGTAACCAAGTACATTTACTCAATACTGTTGACTACTTAAGTACAGTATTGAGGTACTTGATCGTTTCCATGTTATGCTACTTCTACTCCGCTGTATTTCAGGAAATATTGTACAATACATACATTTAATAGCTGTAATTAACAGTTACTGAGAAAAAAAATGATGTATTATTATATAATACATCATTTTATACCCCCCTCGTCCCCATCACACACACACACACACACACACACACACACATTTTACCAGCTGCAGCATTAAAGTGATGCGTACACATGTAAACCAATATAATGTGGTATTAATATGTTGTTGCACTAAGGTGTTGCTAATTTCATTGTAAGTACTTCACCGACCACTGCAAACAGTTAATACGTCTGTTATTAATGTCTTGGGATAAGAACACTGAGTGGCAGTGTAATATTTGAGCTGTAGGCGGTTTGTTAACTTTTAACAGGGTGAACAGACCCAGTTAGTTTTGCCCAGTTTTTGTTCCCCATTGGTTCAGTCTGCTACTTCAGCACCACGGACAGCTCCATGGAGTTATCAATAAGAGCAGAGTTTGTCTGCCAGTGTCTTACTGTGCCGGTCCCAAGCCCAGATAAATACAGAGGGTTGTGTGAGGAAGGGCATCCGACGTAAAACTCGTGCTAAATCAAACATGCAAATCAAATCTAGGGGAGGAACGCAGAAGGACAAATGGTGGTTGACTTTGCAAAAAGGATGGAAATGGCTATAGTGAATACTTTCTTCCAGAAGAGGCAGGAACATTGAGGTGACCTATTAGAGTGGAGGTAGGAGCACACAGGTAGACTACATCTTGTGTACACGGTGTAATCTGAAGGAGACCAGTGATTGCAAAGTAGTGGTAGGCAAGAGTGTAGCCAGACAGCAGAGGATGGTGGTGTGTAGGATGACTCTGGTGGTGAGGAAGATGAAGAGGGCAAAGGCAGAGCAGAGGACGAAATGGTGGAAGCTGAAAAAGGAAGAGTGTTGCATGACTTTTAGGAAGGAGTTGAGACAGGCTCTGGGTGGTCAAAAGGTGTTTCCAGATGACTGGACAACTACAGCTAATGTGATCAGGGAGACAGGTAGGAGAATACTTGGTGAGTCAACTGGAAGGAAAGTAGATAAGGAGACTTGGTGGTGGAATGAGGACGTGCAGGAGTGTATACAGAGAAAGAGGTTAGCTAAGAAGAAGTGGGACACTGAGAGGACTGAAGAGAGGAGACAAGAGTACAGGGATATGCAGCGTAAGGTGAAAGTAGAGGTAGCAAAGGCCAAACAAGGGGCGTACGACGACTTGTATGCTGGGTTGGACAGTAAGGAGGGAGAGACTGATCTATACAGGTTGGCAAGACAGAGAGACAGAGATGGGAAGGACGTGCAGCAGGTTAGGCTGATTAAGGATAGGGATGGAAGTATATTGACAGGTGCCAGTAGTGTGATGGAAAGATGGAAACATTCATTATTTCCATTTCCTGTTTTATTTTGACATCACTAACCTTCCTCTGGTCTCAGATCACTGCACTTCCTGCCCTCGTGTGTCTCCACGCCCACTGACCCACTTGTCATCGCTGCACCTGTGTGTGATTGTCAGCTCCGCCCCTGATTGTGTCCACCTGTGTCTCGTTGATCACTCCTCCTCGAGTATATAATGTGTGTCCTCCCTTCCTCGTGTTGCCAGTTCGTATCTGATCCTCATGGTGATTGTCGTTGTCACGTTCTTTCCTAGTGCTTGCCTCTCTGTGTACCTGAAACTCTGCCTGTTTTCTGACCCTGCCTGTTGCCCTCTGTTTTTTGGATCTGGTTGTCTGTTGGACTGCTGACCCGTGTACTGACCATTGCTCAGTAAAGACTGTTTTCCCTGTCTGAATCCGAGTCGTGCAATTGAGTCCTGTGTTTTCCTGAACCAGACGTGTATTGACAGGTGCCAGTAGTGTGATGGGAAGATGGAAAGAGTACTTTGAAGAGTTGATGAATGAGGAAAATGAGAGAGAACAAAGAGTAGAAGAGGGGACTGTTGTGGACCAGGAGGTAGCAAAGATTAGAAAGGATGAAGTGAGGAGGGCATTGAAGAGGATGAAGAGTGGAAAGGCACTCGGTCCTGATGATATACCTGTGGAGGTGTGGAAGTGTCTGGGAGAGGTGGCAGTAGAGTTTCTGACTGGGTTGTTCAACAGGATCATAGATAGTGAGAAGATGCCTGAGGAATGGAGGAGAAGTGTGCTGGTGCCCATTTTTAAGAACAAGGGAGCTGTGCAGAGTTGTAGTAACTACAGAGGAATAAAGCTGATGAGCCATACAGTGAAGTTATGGGAAAGAGTAGTTGAGGCTGGACTAAGGACAGAAGTGAGCATTTGTGAGCAGCAGTATGGTTTCATGCCAAAAAAGAGTACTACAGATGCAGTATTTGCTTTGAGGGTGTTGATAGAGAAGTACAGAGAAGGTCAGAGGGAGCTGCATTGTGTCTTTGTAGACCTGGAGAAAGCTGATGACAGGGAGTCCAGAGAGGAACTGTGGTGTTGGATGAGGAAGTCTGGACTGGCAGAGAAGGATGTTAGAGTGGTGCAGGACATGTATGAGGACTGTAAGACAGTGATGAGGTGTGCTGTAGGTGTGACAGAGGAGTTGAAGGTGGAGGTGGGACTGCATCAGGGATCAGCTCTGAGCCCCTTCTTGTTCGCTATGGTGATGGGCAGGCTGACGGACGAGGTTAGACAGGAATCTCCATGGACTATGATGGTTGCAGATGACATTGTGATCTGCAGTGAGAGCAGGGAACAGGTGGAGGAGAAGCTAGAAAGGTGGAGGAGAAGCTAGAAAGGTGGAGGTTTGCCCTGGAAAGAAGAGGAATGAATGTTAGCCGCAGTAAGACAGAGTACATGTGTGTGAATGAGAGGGACCCAAGTGGAAGAGTGAGGTTACAGGGTGGAGAGATAAAGAAGATAAGATAAGATAAGATATTCCTTTATTAGTCCCACAGTGGGGAAATTCACACATTACAGCAGCAAGTGGATAGTGCAATAAAAGACAAGAAGCATAGATTTAAAAACAGTATTAATACAAATAAAATAATTTAGTATATACATAATAGAAAAAATAAAGCCAGAAATATGTCCATCATATCAATAAATAATTGTCCAGTTACTATGATTTGAGCAGATGATATAATTTTACATGAGTCCTTATTGCACTTATGTCCGGTGAGTTTGTTGTGAACGTGAATGTGTATGTGGTCTCCTGGGAGTAGTGCTGGTTGTAGAGTCTAACAGCTGCAAGCAGGAAGGACCTTCTGTAACGAGGTGGAGTATTTTAAGTACTTAGGGTCAACAGTCCAGAGCGATGGAGAGTGCAGAAAAGAGGTGAAGAAGCGTGTGCAGGCAGGCTGGAACGGGTGGAGAAAAGTGTCAGGTGTGATGTGTGATAGAAGAGTTTCAGCTAAAATGAAAGGAAAGGTGTAGAAAACTGTGGTGAGACCAGCGATGCTGTTTGGTTTAGAGACAGTGTCACTGAGGAAAAGACAGGAGGCAGAGCTGGAGGTAGCAGAGATGAAGATGCTGAGGTTCTCTTTGGGAGGGACCAGGATGGATCGGATCAGGAATGAGTCCATCAGAGGGACAGCACATGGTAGAGGTTTTGGAGATAAAGTCAGAGAGGCCAGACTGAGATGGTTTGGACATGTCCAGAGGAGAGATAGTGAATATATTGGTAGAAGGATGCTGAGTGTTGAACTGCCAGGCAGGAGGCCTAGAGGAAGACCAAAGAGGAGGTTTATGGATGTAGTGAAAGAGGACATGAAGGCTGGGTTTTTGCCATGAAGCAAATCAAAGTGCAGTACGAGGAAAAGAGGGATGAGATCCTGCTGGAGCGAGACATCCTTGCCTTCCTTGACAGCCCTCTGGTCGTCTCCTTGTTTTGTTCATTTGAGATGAGGAGCCACATGTACATGGTGATGGAGTATGTGGGAGGTGAGGAGGTTGCTTTTGGATCGGTCATACATGCATATACACTATATCCTCTGTACACATGTGACACTCTGAGAAGACCTAAACAGCATCTGACCTGTTGTGTCTCTCTCTGATCTTGTAGGTGGGGATTTGGGGACCTTGCTGAGAAACAATCAGTGTTTCAACGTAGACGTGTCCCGCTTCTACATTGCAGAGCTCGTGTTAGCATTGGAGTACTTCCACAGCCACGGCATCATCCACCGAGACCTCAAACCTGACAAGTGAGGCTTCGACCTGTCCCTGTGGAAGGACATCTTGAACTTAATTTATTATTTTTCCATGTCTGGTTTTAGGCCCTCCTTAGTTATTTTTACTACGCCTGTCATGCTTTTCATTCTTGCATGGTACAGTTTACAACAGCGTTGCTGGCAGATTTACCATTTGAGGTTTTTGAATTTCTAGCCATCAAAATTGATGGTTGTTGGCTGGAAATTAGAAGCTGCTACTCTGTCGCTGGCAGATGTGTCAGCCGTAGCTAGCTAGCTAACAAAGCTAACGTAGTTTCATGAGTTGGTTGAAAACACAGTCTGTGACTTTCTGTCTGTTTCCAGCTGACCAGTTTTAAATCTAGAAGGGCACTCTGAGAGCGCAGACATCCACTGTTTATGATTCATTTATACATTTAATTATTTTTAGATGTAAACACTGTTTAAAGCTTATAATTTTGCTTTAGGAAACTCAAAGCCTGACAGAAGTGACATGTCTAGATATAGTTGCTTAGCTATGATTAGACAGTTGCTGTTCAGGAGAAGGTGTAACAAACCTCTTTTTAAGTTGGAGCTAAATTTACAGAAACTCTCCCAGTACTGATATTTTTACCCAACCTTTAGCTTTGACGACAGGCATTTTCTTAATCTGCAGTATTAATGTCTTCAGTATTAATCAACCATGTCAAATAACACAATAATAACAGATTAATGCAAATTCACTTTAACAACGCTAATTTCTTTAAGGCATTAACACAGCTGATCTTCTGCAGGCTGTACTGGGGTCAGTTTTAAAGATACAGTGAAAATACTGGTATCGTGATATTGAATCCATCGGTACTAACCATGTCATAGCTTGTTGCAAACAAGGTTAAATACTTCTGCTGAATTTTAGCGAGAGGGTCAGAGTGGCCCCCTTGACCTCTGACCTCCAGATGTATGAATGTAAATGGGTTGTGTGGATAGCCACCAGTCTCCCCTTCACAGACATGCCCACTTTATGATAATCACATGCAGTTTGGATCAAGTCATAGTCAAGTCAGCACACTGACACACTGACAGCTGAAGTGGACTAATCCTGACATGTAGTGTAACATGAGACATGTTCTGCTTCCCTCCTTTGTAGTCTTCTGATCACAACCACAGGACACATAAAGGTGGTGGATTTCGGGCTGTCCAAGTTCGGGTCAGTGAACATGGCAGCCTGTTTGACTGAGGAAGACTGTCGGCGAGTTGCCAGAGAGTTCACCGATGGAGAGGTTAGTCTCTTCTCTTCTTTACTTTCTTTCTTCTTATTTAAACATATGTAAATCCTGTGTTATATGTGTTTTCCTGCTTCATTTTCTCCTACAGTGTCTCGGCACGCTTCCATATTTCGCACCAGAATTGATAGAAGAGACGGGCTATGGAAAGCCCATAGACTGGTGGGCCACAGGGATTATCCTGTATGAATTCATGTATGGTATCACACCTTTCAATTACGTCGACAGCGACGGATGACGATGATGACGATGAGGCCTCGTCCGATTTCGCTGTGGTGCTCTGTCGCCGAGTGGTCAACAGTAGGAATCTTAGCTCATTCATTATCTTCTCATCACATGCAACCTCTCTACACGTTTGTCATCTTTTTGTATTTTAAAAAAATATTCAAAACGCAGCCACTTTGTGATTTAACTTTAAAATCTGTCACGAAGTAGCTTTCATTTCTTGTTTCTTTTAAATTTTTATCCTAGGTTGATGATGTTGTCCTCTAATTATGTCATTCAGTCCCTTCCACTGTGGGACTAATAAAGGAATATCTTATCTTATCTTATCTTAAATTCCTTGATCAGGTCAACTGATATGTGTTTCTTTTCCAGATGAAATCTTCATACCACTTACAGACGATCCAGCCCTACAGGATGCCAACAGCCTCATGCATCTTCTCCTGGATAAGAACTGTGAGATGCGTCTTGGTACAAGTAAGTGACAGCTTTACTGAGGACAAACGGTACAGGAAACAGAGAAACTGTGTTTTATTAGAGTACTAACTGGTGTCATGGTTAGACGTGAGCTACATATAAAGTGATAATGTTGTCCATAGAGAGACTAGACCCTGAGAGCTCCAGAGACCTTTGAGGGCAGTGTGGAGTGTTTGGGTCAGGTATCAGGTCCAACATGTGGAGATGTACAAACTAAATGTTGTTGTCACTTCTTATCCAGGAGGAGCCTCTGAGGTGAAAAGACACCCGTTCTTCCAATCTGTGGACTGGAGCGACCTCCTTAATCAGACGCCTCCATACGTCCCTGAACTGGACAATGAGGAGGACACACACACCTTTAAAGGTAGGTGCCAACGCAGACACATCGACAAAGGCTGCGGTCGAAAAGTCTTTTTCTCTGAGGAAGGTTCCTAACGAAGTGAAATGACCCTGAAGTATCTGAGTAGCAGCCGTGATGAGAGCTGCTCAGACGCTCTAAACGCTGAGGAAAGGTGCTTCAGTGCTTCCTTTCCTATCTCCTTTAGCTGAGGACACACTGGAGCATCCTTTACCAAAGGAAAGGAGATAATGCCGTCCCACAATTCCTTGCAGCTGCAGCATTTACAGTGACGCATCATTCTGCTGTTGATGAAAACAAACAATATGCTCATCTTGCATATTATCTTCATACAGTCGTATCCTAATTGGGATTCATGTTGATAAATATGAGTGGAAAGTGACAACCATCTGGTTGCAATTTATTTTTAATTATTTATTTATTTTAAAAAAGTAAAACAAAACAAGAATAATGAATAAAACAAACATAAACAAATAATCAACATCTGTAAATAAAAATTAAAAGTCCTAAAAGGAAGAAGTTCAGCCTGCACATGGTCCTACCCCTTCTCCGTAACACCAACCATTAACTCAATTTTTATGACATATTCCTTTTTAATTTCAAATCCAACCTCGGTGATGAAGTCATATTCTTCACCGGTTGTCCACATTGGGCCAAATAATCATTATGTGCAGCAGAAGGACCTGTGGTATCTCTTCTTCACACACGGCGGTTTGAAGCAGCCTGTCGCTGAAGGAGCTATTTAATAATGTACAAGGCCAACATGCACCTTTTGTAGTCCATCTCTGAAACACTGTAGTTTCACCACCTGTGTCTCTAACATCTGATGCCGTCGTATCATAATTACAGAGCCGAGTGAAGTGCAGTTGGGTTCTATTAACATTATCTGTTCCTAAGTCCTCATGAATTTGGGATGTTTTCCATCCAGGTCAAGGAAAAGTGGAGAAGAAAAGACATCATTGTTTGACTCTTTGACTGCAGCCAAATTCTCCTGTCTGACATGAGGAGAAGACTTGTTTTTTTCAGTGATGTTTGGTGTGAATTTTAGGATAAATATGTTGATCTTTCCCACGACTTAACTCATCTTGGTTGTTTCAGGGTGCCCTCTGTCGCTGTCCAACACATCCCCTCATGGTGCTGATGTCCAGGACGGATCACCTGCGGAGCCGACAGACTTCTGTTACGTTGCCTTCCGCTTCAAGGAGGTAGGCTACAGTCGTTCTCCAGCTCCTCACCTCTCACTGCTGGTTGAGGCTGTAGAAATCTGTTTCTCTCTGATTGAATAAACAGTGAATATAAATAACTGACAGTGGTTTTCTCTTAAAACCCAGGGGGAAGGGCAGCCCCCTGCCCCTGCCCCCGACGCTGATGAATCAGGACCTGCTCTCAGAACAGCCGGTCCACAGCCAGGCAGTGGAGGAGCAGGAACCCAACAGAACCCAACCCACCGTCGTGGACGACTCCGGTGTGGACAGCACCAAGGACGACTCCGGTGTGGACAGCACCAAGGACGACTCCGGGGTACAGCACCAAGGACGACTCCGGTGTGTAAGACAAGGAGACCCCGGGGTGGAAGACGGACGACTCCGGTGTGTACAGCACCAAGGATGACTCCGGTGTCGACAGCACCAAGGAAAATGTATATAGTTTGTGTATAATTTGTAAATAAAAAAAATTAAAATTAAAAACGACAGTGGATGTAATGGAGCTTTTTGAACATAGCAATAAGACTAACTACTTCAGGGTGAGTGTATACTGATGATGATCATGTGATGATTGTTGAATTCTTAAAGCAACCTACAAGTTTAACAGTTTGAGTTGCATAATAAGCAGTTACAGCAGCTAAATGAAGCAATGCAATAGAAGAGTTTAAAAAACTAGATGATCGCATTTCCTGCAGAAAATGACAGCTGAAATTTATTGCAAACCGCTGCTGAAAATACAGAAATTTAAAAGCTGAAATGTGGAATAGACTTCTGGGTTAAGACCCGACTTGGTGCTCTGGTCCCCCTCCTTGAAGACGGTTTACATCACTGAGCTCACCGGGCCCCAGGAGGAGGCAGCGGAGGAGGCCAATGAGCAGAAACACCTGCATTACGCTGTACTAGCTGCTGAAGCTCAACATCGGGGCTGCAACACACTAATTCACCCAGTGGAGGTCGGGTTCAGAGGTTTTGTGGCATCATCTACCACCAAACCCTTGAGGGACCTGGGACTCAGGGGCCAGAGCCAGCGCTCAGCCATCAAAGGTGCATCGGAAGCAACAGAAAGAAGCAGCCAAAAGGTCAAGCTGAGGTTTGATCAGCCCGTTGGTGAGGGTGTATAGTGTTAAAGGCCCAAACACCCCGATGATCTGAAGAAACACTACTGAAGATGTGGTAAGAGGGCTTGATAGCGCCCCGTAGAAAATTTCAACGAAGCAGCCCCTGCGGTACGTTTCACCTAGATGTATGAAATTTGGGAGGCACGTGTATCTCATGTGGACTTTAAGAAAAGTCTCTTGGGGCCATGCTCTAAACCCAACAGGAAGTCAGCCATTTTGAATTTTGTGTCATTTCCTTTGTGTATTTTTATCCATTTCCAGGCTCTGTACCTTAACGAACTCCTCCTACAGATTTCACCCGATCAATCAATGTATGTTTAGTTTGTGCTCTGTAGCGCAACACAGTGGACGCAGGAAGTGGTGGAAAAATTGCAACACGTTGTTTCCTGTGCTGCTCAGTCCATGCAGAAAATGACATGTAACTTGTATGTGCAGCATGCGATGGACATTCAAATATACGGGTGTGATGACCGGCGTCCCGCCAGTACCGCCGACTTGCGGGACGGTGCGAGGGCCCGTACATTGCTGTCTGCAGCTTTAATTACATGGTTGCTTTTGTTTACTTATTTCTGCACAACTGACTTTGTTACTTTATTACCGACTTTACTTTATTACTGACTTTATTTTTTACAAAGAGTAAAGTATACCATTGCCAAAAATCTTTGTCCTGTGTTTTATCATAATCAATTCAATGATCATGACATTTCAAGCAGAAAGTATCGGTGTTAGCATCGGCGATACTGTATTTACTTGGTATGGGACTGTTAACAAAGCTCCCAGTATCGTCCACCCCTAATACCTGCCCTGAACTGTAACACGGAGTTGATGTTAAAATAGCGAGCTGTAATGCAAAGTTGGGTGATCTTTTCTTTATTAATCTATTACTATTTCCCTTGGACTACACTGCTGTTAGAAAATGTTAACTATAGCAGGGGTTCACAATCTGACACTGTGGGCCTCAAACATAGATAATACTGTACATTACGGTATTCTGCATTTCCTCACTATACTATAGTATATACTAACTGTACTATGCAGTATATATTCTTATTTCCAAAAAAAATAATTGTGTATAAAGATAAGCTGATTATTTGGTTTCCACCACATTTTGTCCCACTCTTTTCAGTTCATTCTATGTGATTGGTTTTGTTAGTGCGCCAGCGACAGATGGTCGGCGGGCTGTACTAGCAGGCCGCGCTGCTCTCTGGGTAATTACGGTAGAGTACGTCATCTTCCTCCCCCACACCCCGGGCTCTCGCAGCTCTTTCGCCGGTCATAGCTCGGTAGGACAACGCGGGTGCCATTTGGCGCAGTATTGAAATACATCCGTCGACATAGAGCGTCCAGATATTTATCGTCGTATTTGAATTTTATTTAATACATTTCGCCACCAAACACACAATGAGCTCAATCAACGTCAAAAAGCTGAAAGTTAACGAACTGAAGGACGAGCTGAAAAAGCGTAATCTTTCGGATAAAGGGCTGAAGGCCGATCTAATGGACCGTCTGCAGGCCGCGCTGGATGAGGAGGCCCTCGCCGGAGACTCCCCGCTAAACCCAGACGCTGCGGCAGCCGAGGGCTCCGGCCAGGAGGGCATGGGGGAGGAAGAAGAGGGCGAGGGCCCGATAGAAGAAAGCATGGAGGCCAACGAAGAGGAGGAGGAGGAGGAGGAAGAAGAAGAAGAGGAGCCGGAAAATGGGGGCGACGGAGATGGCGTTGCCGTGGACGAAGAGATGGGTGAGGGGGAAGAGGACGGAGACGAGGACGACGAGATGGATCCCATGCTCAAGGGAGACGTCGACGACATGGAGAAAATAGACGCAGAGGACGGTGAGCCCGCAGACCAGGCTGCAGAGGGTGAGTTGGCGGGTTTGGTTCAGAAAATGTACCTGGCTGGATGGACTGTGACTGGGTGATGGATTTTGCTATAGCGTTAATGCTACCGCGGGAGGGAGCCGGCTGGGAAGGACTAGATTTGAATGTGGTACCATACAACAGAGCGTCCATGTTGAGCTAGATAGCGTGACCTCCCTTAACTAGAAACCGAAACAGTTAGCCGGTCATGCTAATTGACGTTAGCATCGGTCACCACCTTTTGTTCGCTAGCGGTAACCATTTTGTAGCGATAGTCCACCCCCAAACGTTAAATTTAGCGTTATTCAATAGTTAAATAGCGTTAGCGACAATTACTAGTTGAATGAAGTGAGAAATTAGACTGAATTAGATTAGAACAGCATGGCTTTCACTTGGTTAGCTTGTTAGCAAACGTCGTTTTCTTTGTGTCTGTGGTGCAGTGCTAACTAGCGGGTTAGCCGGTTAGCTAGTTCAGTGGTTCCCATATTGAAGGTTGGCTATGAATGGGGTGGTAAGGTGGAGGTGTACTAAATGCTAACTGTTAGTTTATAACTTACATTAATACAGCCGTAACTTAAAAGCAACATGCTAATGTTACTGCAGTGATATGTAGGGGGCATGCCTCCATTTGATTACCAGCCCAGAAGGCGCAATTGGGCACAAGTTAAACCCAAATTCTGAACTCCTTAGCAGTAAACGTCTACACATGGGAGGACTGTGGTCTGCTGTGTGTAAGTCCCAGGTTTATTAGCCTTCAGTATGGCTGGGAACACCTGAACTTGTTGACCCAAACCTGTGCAGAAGATGGGGCAGGCTGCTGAACTGCTTGTCCAGCACGTGGTTAGTGTGTCCGTGGTTTTAATAGAAAGTGTCGCCTTGTTGGGTGAACATAGAAAATGGGTTTACCGAGATTAGCCTTCGAGGTAATTTAGGGTGGGAGGTAGGGGGGGGGGGGGGGGGGGTCGAGCCAGGTCTAGTAGGTATCCATTTCCTTGCATGATGCATTTGTCCCCTTCAACAGTAGACTTGTTCTCTTACTGAATAGGCTTTCATCTGAATTTTATTATTATTACAATCTAAGCCCTTTATTTAAGGGTTAATGTCCCTTTACTTTGCAGAGACTTGTCTTTCCAGCCCCAGCAAACACTGTTCACAATGTTCATTTGGACCAGCCTACATTGTAATTATTATCTGGTCATTAGAGTTGTATCAATTTATGGAGTATGATTGTGTTTTCTTAAAGTGTAACCATGAGGTGTTACCTCTCTAGTTACCTTTTTTTAACATTGCTGATTATGGTCGACACAATGTAACTAATGAACGGGCTTTGTGGGCCAGACCCCCACTGCCAGTCCGACCTCTTCTCTCACAAAAAGGAGCACCTCATTCTATATCTTTGTTCTATTTTCAAAGGGGATGCGGACAAAGACACGAATGCTGATCAGAAGAATAAGAAGGGTGTTAAGAGACGCCGGGAGGAACATGGAAGGGGCTACTTTGAATTTATTGAAGAGAACAAATACAGCTGGTAAGGATGGGACAGAGCAAAAATGGCCTTCAGCATCCCTGAAGCGCCATCCATAGCTTTGTTTAACTGTATTGGCTTTAAGTGCCAATGCACATATAACTAGCATGAGGAAAACCCTCATTTTCAAGTATTTTACTATTTATTTAACTTTCCACACATGTTTTGAGGGTCATCCCTGACTACTTTAAAGAGCCTTACCATTGACCTTTTTACAGTGCCCACTCACATTTGTGTCTTTAATGGACTGCATTCTGTAGCAGAAGTGCAACTATCAAGTCTCTATGAATTTTCACATCTGTTCCTCATGCCACTTATTGTTTTGGAAAGCCCATTGTGTCCTCAAGGTGAATCGAGGCTGCTCAAAGAGAACCCAGAGGAAAGTAGCAGGTGTGCACTTTTGAATGGGGGGTGGGGTAGCTGAGAGGCGTGGGAGGAGGGGTCCACTGCTGCAGGGTAGCACACAACGATGTAGAAAAATTCCCAAAGTGTTTGGAACGTCCACGGAGGAGCTCGCTATTGACCGTCTCATCGTTTTGCCTCGCAATGGTCTCCTTTTTTTCGTTTTGTTTTTTATTTCACTGGTTGTATGACGTCAAAATGCTATTTCTGTCATGTATCATGTCTTGTGTGTGTGTTATCATGGTGCAAAAGTGTGGATGTTTGCAAGACTCTTTTCTACCCCCCGCGCAGGTGACATCATGCATGGTGTGTATGTGTGTGCATACATGTACCTACTTCTTGGTCAGTGTTTTGTTTTCGTTGCGCTGTTGACACTAACCGTCAGAAAACAGATTTTTGGGGACAATTTTTTTTTCCAATTTTGGGAAAAGTCTGGGACTCTTAATGAATGTTTCCTTGCCTCAGAAGTACTGGACCACTATAGTACTGCTGCCTCTGACAGGCACACATTTTATTGCAAGTGTCCATTCAATTCCAGTTGAAGATCAAACTTTTTTTGGCCTTTCCCATTACCATATTTCCCCCCAATATAAATGTATACATTTTAGAGCTTTAGGCCTTGTCTGTATGTATGCAGTTATTTTTAAAAACATATTTTCTACTCTGTTAAAAAAAAAAAAAAAAAAAATGTCTCTGCCCACACTCAAACACAAAAATTGCTCCACTCTCCATGATGTTTACACGTCACCACAAGTGAGATCACAAGTTAAGGGTCAAGGGATTTTGTTAACGCCTTTCTCATGCTTTCCTTTAGTGTCATTACGGTCAGTTTGATAGCCGCTAATGTTGGCGGGGAAATTCATGTTATCGCTCTGTCATCAACGATCTCCTTGCATGCATAAATGACGAATTGGGGTGTCATTTAGGTTGGTGTCCGTAGCCCTTTTGAGCGCTCCGGGCCACACCTTTAATCAGCCAAAAGCGCATTCAATCAGCGTTCGACCTCAACGTGTTTAATTTGTTCCACCTTTGGCCTCCTGTGACTATAACATTTTTCAGATGTAAAGTAGTAATTTGTCCAAGCAGTGCTAACAAAATGTAGAAAAGCCGGTAGTCCGCCATCTTGTTTCTGGGGCATGCTCATTACACAAAGCAACAATGGGCATGCGTGAAATGAGGAGAGGATGTCATCATTTCCCAAACGCTTTGCTATTGAAAATCTGGACCTTTTATGAAGGCGTTTTCAAAAATATCCCTTTTACAGCCCCAAACTGTTTGCGTGTGGGCGAGAGGCAAAAATAGAGGAAAATATATGTTTTTAAAAAATATCTGTGTACATGTAGACAGGGCTTTAAACTACCGTACGAGAAGCCAGTGCCCCCTGGGTAGCCACGGGCCTATAGAGCAGCAGCCAGTGTTTGACGTCACTGCCTATATGCTCCAACTGGGACCATAAATCTCCCCCCACTGCCATTTGTACAGCATTCAAGGCTGGTAAAGAACAGCTATGATGGCTGATGTCTCTGGAGGTGTTAAGACTTCTGCGGATGATGACCTCCAAATCTGTTTCTTCCTAATCCCTCTACTCCACTGGACTTAAATCATTGTGTTAGGTGTAACAATGCTTATCCTTTTTTTTACTGAAATGTCACCATAACATTTTGACTAGGTTCTTAAACCTCTTATAAGAGATTTTGGTACCTAATGTCAAGCTACAGAGTTGGTAAGTTGCTGTAGCTCTCAGGATCCTTTGATTACTCATTTCAAGCAGCCAAGCATGGTGACAACTTGTACTTCATAGTTGCACAGAACAGTATGATATGACTCGGTCATGACCTTTTAATTTCAAATTCCACATGTGGGAAGTTAAATATAACCACACCCACTATCACTTTGACTGACCCCACAGCAATCCTGGAGATCATAAACACACTGATCTGAAAGGGGAGAGGTCCTTAATGGATAGCCTAGAATGCTAGGGGCTAGCGGAGGTGCTTTCTTTCTGTATCTCTCACGTTTTAGATTTCGCTGGATACTGTAAGGTAAGTGTTGTCTGCCACGGCCCACAATACAGCTGACAATGCAAAAAATTTGGAGGCTCGCTTGCCCAATTCACAGTTTTTCTATTTTGTATTGTTTCCCCCTAGTCTGTCTTTCCAATTTCTCCCCAAACATTTTTCAGCAAGTGGTACCAAGACTTCTGTATGTTCCATACAGTTGCATTGACATGTGAATCCTCTCACTGACTGGTTGGCATCTCTTTTCAGGGCCTCATTTAAGTCTCCCGTGCCACCCTTGGAGGAAGAAGATGAGGAGTTTGATGACACAAAAGTCTGCCTGGATACCTGTACGTATTTTTTAATGTGACAAGTAACTGCATGTAAAGGAACATTTTCAGCCAATTTTATTCTAAGATCCAAAATTGTAATAGCAGAGACCAAGAAGACTTTAATCAGAACATTAACCACACTGTTCTTATTTTTTATCAGAGACTTATTTACATGGATGATGAGTGTGCTTTTTTGTGTGTTGCGCTCTAGACAACTGTGACCTGCACTTTAAGGTGTCACGGGACCGTTACAGCGCCTCATCTCTCACAATGGAGAGTTTTGCTTATCTCTGGTCTGGAGGCAAGGCCACCTACGGCGTGAACAAAGGCAAAGCCTGCTTTGAGATGAAGGTACGGTAACAATGCTAATGTATTTCAAATTTCCATGCTGTACACACCATTCCTATCCCTGAATCGATTATAGGCTTATGAAGAACAATGTTTACAAACTGTGTACAATGGTAGAATTAAGACGCATGTTGGACTAGTGGAAATTACTCCCGATACATATTGCTCATGTGTTGTGCTTCATGTCAACAGATTGCAGAGAAAATTCCTGTAAAGCACATTTCCAGCAAGAACATGGAGATTCACGATGTGCAGGTCGGCTGGTCCCTGTCTACTGGCACCCTCCTCCTTGGTTAGTGTCTTTTTATATATATATATATATGATCTGTATGTACTGTTAACTGTGTCATTGAGATGTTGAGAATCAGTGAGGGCTGTAAAAATTAACCTGATAATAACATGTCTATGGAAAAAAAAATAATTTCACAAATTTCTTTAACACATTAGTGCAATTTGTGATTTTTAGGTTGTAGTGGGCTCCATTTGAAAGCTATTGGTACAAACTGTCATACTAGCTTGTTGCAAAGGAGGCTAAATAACACTCTAAACTTGTGCTTACGTTTGACGATGAAATGGGTCCCTTGACCTCTGACCTCCACATATGTGAATGTAAATGGGTTCTCTGAGTCCCCACCAGTCTCCCCTTTACAGACATGCCCACTTTATGATAATCACAGTCAGTCTGGACCAAGTCATAGTCAAGTCAGCACTCTGACACACCAACAGCTGTTGTTGCCTGTTGGGCTGCAGTTTGCCATGTTCTGATCTGAGCATATTTGTCATCCAAAATGCAGTACCTCTGAGGGTTTGTGGACAATATTTGTCATTTTTTGTGCTATTAATTGATTTCCAATAATATTTCCCCACTCCCATGTTGGTAAGTGTATTAAATACTTATGGTAAAGTACATTTTGATCAGATTAAAAAAAAAAACTAGAATGGCGCTCTGAGAATGCAGACAAGGTGCCCTAGTACAATTGCCCTCATCTCTGTTAAGCTTGCACTAAATGCAGTATATATATATATTTGCATAAAGCAGCATATTTGTCCACTCCCATGTTGATTTTTAAATACTTGACAAATCTCCATTGAGGGTACATTTTGAACAAAAAAACATGTAATTGAATTTGGTGTTAATCATGATTAAATATTTTAATGGAAGTGGAATGAAGTGTTCAGTCCAGCAGTAACTGTCTATTTACCCACAGCAGCATTTGTTCTACTCAGTAGTGTCAACTTGGCCATATCACACCTTATGTCCACAAAACTATTGAAGTAATGATATATCCTAACTTAAATGTTATGGGATGTCATTACTTTTCTCATGCATAAAATGGTCACCAAGCCAATGCAGCCCTTTGCTATGATGCAGTGATTCATGCGAAGTCCTGCAGAGCTCCAAATACTGTGCAGTATCTAAAATAGAGCTCAGGCTTTACGGTGCATTGCATTCATAGGAAGAAAGTGAAACTTGTATTAAAACGATGACTTAAAAAAACTGTTTTTGCATGAAGATCTGCCAAATAAGGACACTTGACACTTTAGGGCTTTTGTAATCCTCCATGAAAAGGCAGCCTGTCCTAAGAGGTCCCTCTAGTGGCTTATTAACAGCATGACATGTTAATGTAAAATGGCTCCAGCTCTGAATGCATCATAGTAATGGTGGCTGGCCTATTGCCAGCATGGATGATTCACACACCATTAGAGTCCCCAGTGACTGAGAGGTGGTGTGTCAATTCAGAAATGTCAGTCCATCTGCAAGCTGTCACAAAATGTTCTTCTCAATAATGTTTTTTCTCATTTATTATTTTTATTTTATTTATTTGTTAGGTGAGGAGGAACACTCTTATGCATACTCTGGGAAAGCCAAGAAGACCACCAACTGTGTGACAGAGGACTTCGGCGAAACCTATGAGGAGAATGATGTCATCTGCTGCCTTATTGTAAGACATAAATGTTACTTGCATATTATCAGTTCAGTAATGGTTGGGTCAGTAATGCTGACAGTAAACTAGATTTTGAAAATGAGGTCAGAGGGGTCAGAGCAATTGATTTATTGATTGCTGTCAGGATACCTGTTTTTGAACATTACCAAAGTAAAGTCAGACCTTAAAGTGGCTCACAGATGCATGCAGAGATGTCTACATGGTTATCCAGTAGAATAAGTTGACTACATATTGTTCCCTGTTAAAGGGGCTATATGTAAGAATCAGAAATGGATGCGAGCGAGCATCAGTAAGAACTGCCATCAGTTTATGAATATGGGTGAATGCTGAAATGTAGCGTAAAGCGCTGTGAGTGGTTGGAAGATTAACAAAGCACTATACAAGTCCAAATAGTGATGTGATACACAAGACTGAATGGGATTGACAGCTAAAACCACAATATCACCACGTATTTCATATGCTTGGCAGTATTGTCAGCTTGTCTGTCCTATAGTAATTTTGCCAGCTTGGTACCCAAAACCAAACAAAGGTCCCTCCATAAATCGACAGCCTGGCTGATACTGATCCTAGTTTTCCCTCAGCGTCGGTTTAGTGTTAGCGGACTCCATTTCTAATGAACGTTAGCTGTAGTTGCACTTGCAGGAGTACACAATGCTCCAGCCATTGGATTTTCCCAGAAAACGTCCATTTAAAACGTCTCATTAAAAGCAATCCACAGGCTGATAGAGGTCTCATTTTTTTAGGTTAGGTTACAACCTGTTCACATCGGCAATAAAAAATGGTTTAAATACATTTGTGGAAAAACTTGCATACAGTCCCTTTCCTATATAAACAGGAGGACCCTTGTGTAATTTCTTTTCATTTGTAGGTGAAAGAAATCACATTTGAATCAAGTGCCACCTTTTTATTCTGAGAAATGTAATTTGTCAAAATGACTGGTATATACAGTACGTTCTCATTTCATGACATTTGTTTTTTGTCACACACAGTGTTACATCTTCTTTTTTTGTTTTCTTTGCTTAGGACTTCGAGGGGGACGAGGTGGTGTTGTCCTTCTCCAAGAACGGCGCAGAGCCGTCCGTCGCTTTTCAGGTCAGCAAGGACACTCTGAACGGCCAGGCGCTTTTCCCACATGTCATCTGCCACAATTGCGCCGTGGAGTTCAACTTTGGCCAGATGGAAACTCCATACTTCCCTCAGCCCCAGGGTTACACTTTCTTGCAGCAGATCCCTGTAGATGACAGAGTCCGGGGACTCAAGGGACCACAGACCAAGGCTGACTGCGAGGTAAGTATATTAATGTGTGGATGTTCTCTGAATTAGTCATGCAGTAATTTTTCTTTTTTATTACTGATATTTATAACTAATCTGAAGAGTTTAAAGTATTTTTTGGCGACTTTGATCTCAGTTCTTTGATTTGATTTCTGTAGATCATCGTGATGGTTGGCCTGCCAGGCTCAGGGAAGACTACATGGGTGAAGAACCATGTTCAGGAGAACCCTGGGAAATACTATATCCTGGGCAGTGACACCATTGTGGATAAGATGATGGTCAGTACTGATGCAACTGTTTCAGTAGCCCCTGACAACTGGGTGTCTCAATATCTCTGTCCTACTATTTCATATGTTGTAATTGTACTTGTTCCTATCGTTTAATACAGATCAACAGCATGAAACGCCAGTCAAAAGACATTACAAAACTGAGTGCCATCTCCCAGAGAGCACCACTTTTCCTGGGAAAGTTTATTGAGATTGCCGCCCGCAAGAAGAGAAACTACATCCTGGATCATGTAAGTGTCTTGTGCTGCAACTGATGGCCACGTTTGACAGTATTTTATAGATGATAAAGGTAAATCCCGGTATAACTGAGCCTCTTTCTCCTCTCCCCCAGACTAACCTGTCTGCCCCAGGCCAGAAGAGGAAGATGTGCTTGTTTGCAGGCTTCCAGCGCAAGGCTGTGGTGGTCTGCCCCTCTGACGATGACTACAAGCAGAGAGTCCAAAAGAAGGTTGAGAGTGATGGCAAAGAAGTGCCGGAGCACGCTGTCTTCAAAATGAAAGGTAAAAAAGACTCTTGGACTGCATAATAAATCTAAGATATTGACGTTTAAAATATATTCTCCACTTAGCTAGAGATGTACCGCGAATCAGCAGTCGATTGAAGCCGGACGGTTTTCAGCAGTCTCGTATATCAGAATGTTTGTGTGTCACAAACGCACATCCGCCACATGACGGTTGAGCAGAGACACAACCACGTCGGCGGTGTGGAAATTCTTCGGTGTGAATGAAGAAGCCTTAAAGCTGCAATTTGTCACAACTTCAAATCCAAAATAAACCTTAAAACATTTGGAACAACTAACATCATCAGACACTTGTATTGTAATTCATCCCAATGATGTTGCTCAGAGTAATCGTAGCGACCATCTCGTCTGCCGACAGCACGGAGCTAAAGAGCCCTGTTAACGGAGGTTTTATTGGGTTGCATTATGTTGCATTCAAGCTCCACTCAGTGAAAATGAGTATTGGGTAATGCCAAACTGTCACGCTATCATTATGTGTGCGAAGGCAAAAAACTAGAATAAATCCAGTTGTTTGAAGGAGATGTTTTCAAAGCAATATAAAATGGATATTAAGAGAGAAATATGACCTGTTTAACTAGCACTAGCTCTAAGCAGCTTCTAATATACAATTAGAACTATTATTGACAATATGTTTTTAATCAAAGCAAATATATAAGTAAAAATACAATAATTTATTTCGTAATCATGTGTTTTTATGTAAATAACCACCATTAGATGACAATAAGTAAAGAGACCATTTAGTTTTTGACAGCTGCAATGTGGCACAACATGGAAGTGAAACCAGCACTGTTTATTTAAAATATGAAACGGCAATAAAGATATTTTGTCCCTAAAAGCTATGAATAATCATGATAAATAATCCAGATCTCAACAGTGATTTAAAAAAAAAATTGTGAATATCATCTTGGCTATAATCATGCAGCTCTACACAAAGCATAGGAGAGAGGGTAGTAGTAGTAGTAGTAGTGGTAGTTATTCAGCCTCAACTGGGTTGTTTTTCCTGTCAGATTCAGGCGTTCCCTTTTTGCATCCCTAATAGTTTGTTGTGCTTCTCTTCCAGGCTTCTACTCTCTGCCTGAGGAGGGAGAAAGCTTCAGCGAAGTCATTTATGCTGAGCTGCAGAAGGAGGAGGCCGGCAAGCTGCTGGAACAGTACAAAGAGGAAAGCAAGACGGCTCTGCCAGCAGAGAAGAAACCCAATCAGGGAAGCACAACGCCAAAAAGAGGAGGCGGCCCGCGCGGTGGCAGCCGCGGAGGCAAGAACCAGTTCTCCCGTGGCGGTGGACCCGGACAGAGGGGCGGCGGCCGCGGAGGCTTCCAGAATAGAGGCAACTTCAGAGGAGGTAGTTCTGACATTTGGAGATGTAATTACGAAAGTTACTGTAGACCAGTGTTTACCGAACCATTTATTAAAAAAAATGAACCAATTAACAATAGACCTTATCTATAAATCCTAGACAAATTTGTGTGTGTGCAATGAACATTTCTAACTGCTTTTACTGCCATTTTTTCCATCACATTATATTATCTTGATTATGTAAACCAGCCTTAAAGTTATATATGTTTGATAAATCATTATAAAGCATTTAGGTGGCGATAGCAGGCTCTCATTGTTTGCTCATCCGTAAAACAATGTATTCTAGCCTTTCATATTAGATTAAAAGTAGGCTACAATTACCAGAACAATACGAACACTCAGGATCCCTCATGTGGCTCCACTGTGATACTGTAGATATAAATGTCCAAACAATGGAAGCGATTCTAAAAAATTTCTTTGGCAACCCTATTAAAATCTCCTGCAATCCAGTCTCCCGTTCATGCTAACTCTGCTAATGCCGATCTGTCTGCAGCTCCTGGCCCTCGTGGCGGCTTCAGCCGACCACCTCGCGGCTTCCTGCCTCCCCCAGCCTTCAGAGGAGGGTTCCACAGCCGTGGAAACTTCAGCCGAGGCGGTGGCCCTATTCCCAGTCTGGGTGGATCCCCCAGGGGTGGACCAATGAGGGGTAGCATGGGACCCAGAGGGGGTCACATGAGCAGAGGTGGCCCAATGATCAGGGGGAACATGAGCAGAGGAGGCGGAGCCAGCATGCATCGTGGTGGATCCAGGGGACATCACAACCAGGTGGGTTTGATCGTGCATGTCTGCAGTAGCTCGTAGAATGACTGAACATTTTCAACCTGTTGATGCTTATTGAAGTTTGAGGGCTGCTACATGGTCGTCACTGTCCCGCCTCTCTCTGTCTCTGCAGTTTCCGCAGAGAGGTGGTAGCCGTGGCAACTTTGGGAACTTTGGAAACAAAAACGGCAACTATGGAAACTTTGGCAACAACAGGAACAGCGGAAACTTCGGCAACAGGAACGGCATGGACAAGGCCCAAGCTTTCAACCAGAGCTGGCAGCAAGGGGTCAGTATTCACAGCAGTTTACACTTTACACCAGACCACACACACACACACACACACACACACACAGTGTTTTAAGACAAGACAGATTCAGTTTAAAGCCCAGATTTTACCTAAACTTACTAAACTACAGTTAGTAGTACAGAGAATTAGAGTTATTACTGGCAAGAATCTGGCGTAACAAAAGTTATCATGACACAGGCTTACAATTCAATATATTGTGATATATTGTGATTGTGTGCAATATTGTAATTTTTTAATGAATGTAATTTCGGAAAACCATCGCAGTATAAAGAACACACTGCCTTATACTTTAATAAAAACTGTGGGATCTGCATTTGCATTTATCAGTCCTTTACAAGGACACATGCACTGAGGGCACAGCTCTGTAAATTAAATCAAGTTTTCACCAAGTTAATCTTTCCATGTAAACTATTAATTAAAAATCAATCATGTTTCTGAGAATTAATACAGTATCAAAACTTAATATTGACATGTTTATATTTTCTTACACCCCATGTATAAATGGTGTGTAGCTGGGAAGTGAATTAGCCCTGTGTGTTACCAAAGAACATTTGTAATTTCATTACAATTGTCAGTGAAAACACAATAAGCTTTTAATCTCATGAAAAACACATTTCATGATATTCATCAGTAGGTGTGAAAATCCCATCAGAACAATGGAAAAACTGCCTTTGATGTAGCATACTGGTACTGAGTATGTATGCACAACTACTACCATAAACACACAGGATATGAAATGAAGTGGCGGGAAAGGACTTTTTTGTCTGCCACTCAAACTGTATCTGGCTTTTTGAAATCTCTGCGCTAAATGAAGGAAAAACATTTTAGATCTGATGTCATTCAGTGTTCAACATATTTTACAAAATAAAACATGATGTACATAAATAAATGGTTATATTGGAAATGCCCTATAGCTTCCTGGGAGCCCTATATTTCTAGGCTGCCATACACAGTACTGTACTGGACCTATCTATAGTGGTTGTTTGCATAAAAACACTATTCAAATTTTTAGGATATGAATGATGGTGTCACTGTGCATGCCGCCAGAAAGCATCAATACAGAGGAAACGATAGTCACAGAGGCCCGAGATGTGAAGGAATCTCACAACTAGGAACTGGCTCTCTATACCCATCCTTAGCATTTTCACTCCTGGTAGTATATGCAGGGACTTCAATTGGCGCCCACCAAATGTGGCTAAATCGTTGGCGGTGGCGGGTGCAAGTTTCAGTCTCTGCACATACTACCGGTGCAGAACGTGTTCATAACAAAACAGATTTAGTTAATGTAATGATCACAAACTGCCTTGAAGGTAGATCAGCTGAACGCACATGTATTTTGCACATTTTGAAGACAGTCGAGTACAAACAAAGTAAACTTTGCATCTCCTGTGTGTCCCGTGCAGTTCTGGAACCAGAAGCCATGGAGCCAGCATTACCAGCCTGGATATTACTAAGACACTTGTTGTAACGGACTGGTGGCCGACACAGAGACCCACCGCTAGCCACGGAACATCCCTCCACCCCGCTTTTTGATTTTTCTTTTTCTTTTCCTTGAACCCACTTTTAATAACTTAAAAAAAAAAAAAAAAACACCAACTGACAATTGCGACTAACGCGATATGGAGCGACAACATTCCACGTCAGGTCGGAGAGCCTGAGTGTAATTGAAGCTTTATATATCTATATACACATGTTCAACGTGGGTTCAGTCTCATTCAATCATCTTTTATTTCCTTTGTTGTATATTTCATTGTTTTGTTTTCACCACTTTTAAATGACGTGCTTTTAACAAAAAAAAGTTTGTAATTTCAGGAAGCATTTCGCCAGCCCGGGCCAATGTTGACTTTTTTTTTTTTTTTTTTTTCCAAGATTGTGCATTTTATCTGTGCTGTGATTTGTTTTTTTGTTTTTGTTTTTTTTTACTACAAATTGTAAATATTTTTTTTGCGTAGTTTGTATAAGTTTAAAAACCCGGTAGTGATTGAAAGGAACCTTGGCTTATTAGCGAGAAGCATGGTAGTGGATTATATTGTTAGGCTGTACGTGTCAATAAGAGTCCACAGTTAAAAGTGATGCAACGGATGAATTGTCTTTTGTTCCCAGTATCAAACCTGTAACCTAAACTCCATAGACCTACAATAAACAACACGTTGGCTTTTTTTACATTCTTTCTGGCTTATGACTTTTGATTCAGTTCAAAGGTGTGTAAAAGACCTTTGAATGGGCGACGTCCCAGTTTGCTACTTCAAACAGTGAGGACATCGGCCCCCTCCCAGTTTACACCCCCGTCTTTGATGCATCCTTTAGCTATTCTAATATACATTACTTTGAGAAAGTATTTTGGCCAAGCCATTATAAGGATCTAAGTAAGCCATTTGTAGTACACTTTTGCCTTTTTTTATTTTTAAAGTGAGTCTTAATTTATATTAATTGGGACGCTGACTACGCTTCATTCAAGTGTGGTTCCTAGATTGTCTCAGCGGTTCCTTTAGTGCAGTAGACTTCTGAAAAACAGCTAGCACTGATCAGTCCAACCAAACCAGAACCACACTGGCATTTTTTAAATGTATAGTTTCACCACTATTTTTTTTTTTTTTTTTTTTTTAAACAAATTTCTGATGCCAGTTCAGCACAAGTGACTCAGAGCAGGCAGGGTTACTCATTTTCACCAGCAAACCTAAAGGGCTACACAGCATCGCAACGCGTCCACTACAGAGTGCTCTGGTAACCACGTATTTTTGTACTCCAACCAGGAAGTTAGCATCCCCCTGGGTTCCCTCGACAAAAAGCCAATGGGATTTTTTCACTGGGTTGTGGATTATTGCAGAAAATAAACTGTGGGAAACAAACATTTACGCTACTTACGTTTTGTTCAGAAAGATATAATTTTGAGGCGAGAATGCAATCGGCAGATGTGAAAAGCTAATGTTGGGCTGTAAACGAACCACGTCAGTCACATGCCTGCACACAATGAGGCTGTAAAGGCGAACAAGTCGGCGTGATGGCATTTAGTAGTCTCATTTAGCCATTTCTTTTTAAGACACATGAAAGCCACAAAATTCACAAGTGGGACATTTACAGATGTATTTTATATCGTAGAGCAAAAGAAAGTCCTTTCAGCTTGTGTTGACCACAAACCTTATTTCAAGCATCTCACCAAAAACCCATTGACTTCCAAACGAGGGAACAGGAAGTGCTAAAATGCTAACTGATTTCCGGGTTGTAGCACTGTTGTCCTCTAGCACTCTATCAGCACCACAAATTAACCGTTCATGAAGACCTTTTCAGACCGAGAGGAGCAGACTAACTTTTTCAAAGCACTCCAGAGTTCATGTTGGTGACTGTGTGGCCCGGCAATAATGGCAGCTCCTCGTCCAACGGCCCATAATGTGTCCCAGCACATTGCCCTAGCAGAGGACACCCTGCTTGTTTCAACACATCAGAGCTGGAAAACAGCAAATCAAATTAACAAACCCGGCGGCGTGTGTCCATTATTGTTTTTTTAGCTGCCCATGTTGATATTTAATAAACATGTAAATACTTCACTATTTCAACCATGCACGAATGTTCATTAATAAATTGGCTTGGAGTAATAACTGTATTGTGATTAAGAACGTGTTAGTTTGCCCGAGTACTGCCGTGTGATCAATCGTCAGCTATATATAAATGTGTGGAGAGTTTGTGCCCTCCTGTTTTATTGTACTGGATACATAAATCTAGCTTTGAGTTAACAGTATAACCTATAACACAGCAGACACTATATTTTTATCGCTTTAAGTTGCAGGTTGTATATCAGGTCTTTTATTATTAAACCCCAACAATGCAAAAGCTTTGAGACTTTTTAAGATTTGTTGTCTTTTCTATCTTACAGTTTTTTGATATTGTGTTAAAAAATTTGGGACTGTATTTTTCATTTTTAATTTGTCTCAACTCTATTAAAGTTAAAGAAGCTGGTGTATACGGTGACTTTGTGGTTTGTTACAGTGAAAGAGTATTGTTTTCTTAAAACATTGAATTGGATGTGGCTTTTTTGCGACCGATCAATAGAAAGACTTGTTTGCAAGTATTTAAAAGATGAACCTTTTTCAGTGACTACAGCCTTAAATCTGAAATTGTGAGTTGTCGACTTTGACTCAACAACTCCAGGAGGTTAACATTATTGTCTTTAAAGGAGACTGATGCTTATTTTCAGCGTCATACTTTTATTTTGGGTATCAACTAGAACATGTTTCCATGCTTTAATGTTCAGAAACACTATTTTTCTCATTCAGTCTGTCTGAATATACAGAGCATCCAGAAAGTATTCAGACCTCTTCACTTTTTCACATTTTATGTTGCAGCCTTATGCTAAAATTGTTGAAATTATCACATTGACTTCAGTATTCAGAGCCTTTTCCCCTGACCATGTCCACCTCGACTGGAGTCCAGCTGTGGTAAACTCATTTGATTGGACACATCTGTCTATATAAGGGCTCACAGCTGACAGTATATATCAGAACAAAAACCAAGCCGAGGACCTGCCTGCAGAAAGACAGGACTGTGTCGATGCACAGATGTGGGGACGGCTACAAAAACGTCTCTGCTGCACTGAAGCTCCCCAAGAGCCCAGCGGCCTCCATAATTCATACATGGAAGAAGTCTGGATTAACCAGGACTCTCCCCAGAGCCACACTGAGCTATAGGGGGAGAAGGGCCTGGGTAAGAGAGGTGACCAAGAACCTGATGGTCACTGGCTGAGCTCCAGAGATCCTGTGTGGAGAAACTTCCAGTAGGACCATCACGGTAACACAGAAGCCTCGTGAAAGACACATGAAAGCACCTGAAGGACACTCAGACTGTAAGAAACCAGATTGAACTGTTTGGCCTCAGTTCTAAGTGTTGAGAGGAAACCAGGCATCACCTCCTCAACACCATACCAACGGTGAAACATGGTGGCAGCGTCGTGGTTTGAGGGTGTTTTTCAGTGGCAGGGACTGGGTTACTGGTCAGGGTTGAGGGAAAACTGAACAGAGCAAAGTACCGAGATATCCTTAGTGCCAACAGTCCCCATCCAACCTGACAGAGCTGGAGAGGATCTGCAGAGAGGAATGGCAGAAAACCTCCAAACCCAGGTGTGCAAAGCTTGTCGCGTCACATCCAAGAAGACTCGATGCTGCAATCGCTGCCAAAGGTGCTTCAACTAAGCACTGAGTAAAGGGTCTGAGTACTTCAGTTAATGTGATATTTCAGTTTTTTCTTAATTGAATACATTTGCAAACATTTCTAAAATTCTGTTTCTGCTTTGTAATGATGGAGTATTGAGTGTAGATTGATGAGAGGAAAAAAATAATTTAAACGATTTTAGCATAAGGCTGCAACACAACAAAATGTGAAAAAAATGAAGGGGTGTGAAACGCTGAATCTCAGAATACTGGGCTAAAGTTACACATCTAAAATGTCCTTTAGCTGCAGGGTTGGGTGCCAAAATCAATATCGCATACATCTGAGGTCTAGCGAGCAACAATATTGGTGAAGCATTTCAGAGATGTTGCCGATAGTTTAGCCTTCTGCTAACCGAAGCCGTGTGCCATTGGATAGCAATTTTGGCAGCAAGATGACTTGTGCTTCGTGTTTGCCTCCAGCTAACAAAATCACTGTCGGCTGTAAAGCGCTTAGAGGCTGAAGTCCCACGGCGTGGTGATGTCACCAAGTAACACATTAGCATAATACCTGGCTAGCAGCTATTGGCACACCCTCAAACACAGCTAGTTAGAGCGGAGCTGGTGTGGAGTCCAAAGACTTTGGTTCGGTTGACCAAACCCAACAGTGGTGCTGCATACAATAAGAAAAATTAAAGCATGAAAACGTGTTCTAGTAGAAACCCAAAATACAAGTATGAACCTGAAAATAAGCCTAAAAGAGTGATACAGGAATGAGTGCTAAAACCTGGAAATGAGTTTTTCAGAACCTCAACTGGAAGTCAATGGGTTTTTAGTCAGATGCCTGAAATAAGGTCTGAGGTTAACACAAACTGAAGAGATTTATACTGGCATCAATAAATATCCCACCCATGAATTTTGAAGCCTTTGGTTTAAAAAGAGGGTTGCTAATGAGGCTAAATGAGACTAAACGTCATCGCGCTGACTCGTCCGCCTGTACAGCCTCGTTGTTTGTACTCAGGCTCATGTGACCGTGGTGTAGTTCATCTGTAGCCTAACATTAGCTTTTCATTTCTGGAGGTTGTATGTATCATAGATGTTTGATCACCACAGAGCTTATTTTCTGTAATAATCCAAAACTCCTTATCCAAAATCCCTTTTGTTTTTTGTCGAGGGAACCAGGGTGATGCTAACTTCCTGGTTAGCCTACAAAAATATGTCATCCCTGCATCACTCAGTTGGTCCTCCTTAAGTTTTGCCACAATACTGACTGTTGGATTTGTACTACAGATACTGATGTATTTATATGATAGATACAGGAGCATGTATACTGACACAGGTAATTTGCATTTAACTAATCATGTGACTTCTGCAAACATGTATTGTGGGAGGGGGGATACTTTTTAAAACAGCAGCAGTATGTATGACATCCATTCTTCCCAGCACCACCTGCGTCTCCTCTATTCCCTCCTGGTGTTGCTGGAGGTGCATGTTGGGAATCCACTTCCCTCCCAGACAGACAGCTGCTTGTCTTTAGGCATGGCAGCATGTTTACCTCCATCAGCAGCATATTAGTGAATGACACGACCCCCCACTCAGACAGCAAACAAGGCGTTAGGTATTGGCCCTGATTAGCAACGTTTGGCCCGGTCTAAGTCTGATGTAAACACACGGAGAAGCCAATGCGAATTGACTTCACGTTTCTCTGTATGTGGCCGTGTAGCTCCTTCCCACCGCAAACAAAGCGTCACAAGCAGGTCTGTCAACAACGGCGTGCCCTCAGCGTAACAAATGTTATAAGTCATTAGGCAAATACTTTGCTCTGCTCCACAATTTCCTAAAAGTGTAAACAGAGAGGTGGCCAAGGAGGCAGGCAGCTGCATGTCAATGTGATCATGAATGTGAATGGGGCGCAGGCAGCCATGCTCGACAGTGAGGGAAGAGACCAGGAAGTGAAACAAAATATTTTATTTTTCCAAACATAAACTCATCCATATTATGTACAGCTTGAAAAATATAACACATCAGACACAATTAGAACGATCCGCAGCAGATTCGATGCGCAACTCATACAAATTTTTTAAAAAACAATATAAAAAATATATAAAAGTGCTTGTGGAAGGAGTTTTAATGGTTTGAAACTCCCAGTAAATGTCCATTTAAATAGAAAGTACTCAACATGTTGTTTAAACCCATTAAATATATCAAGACCCCGATTCCCACAGCAGTCTGTGACTGTAGGAATACTACAGCTGTCTTCATACTATGGAGACGTTGTCCATGGTGCAGGCGCACCTCTCTACAATCATATTGGGGAATTCGGCCACTTCTATCTCCGTGTAGTCCCCCTTCTTCACCAGGTACATGATGGGTAATGGGGCGCTCTCAGACACCGTGCACCGCCTCTCCCCGTAGCCGTAGTTCCGCTTGGGCTGCTTGCAGCCTCCGGTGCACCTGAAGGCCTGGTAACCCGCCGGCTCGATGATCCAGTACTGCGTCCATGTGAGGGCACGGAAGTTGATGAAGTACTGCTCCCGGCAGCAGGTGTCTTTGTTCTGGCTGATGTCGCAGTCGCCGCGAGAACTGAGAAAGAGAGGATGAAGGACGATTAGATGACTGCTGGTGCAAAGCTCCAAGCATTTTTTTTTGTCATGAAGCCTGTAACCCCCTCTTAGCCCTCTCTTAGGTCCCTTAGCCCTCTTAGGCCCGGAACCCTCCTCATGGTGCCTTCAAATGGGGTCGTGTTTATCGTGTTTATGAGAACAGTCCATATGAACACCCTCCTCATGTCGTATTCACAACCTCGTAAGTGGAAATTTCTGAAAGCTTGTGTTTACGACTTGTGACGTGTTTGTTGACGTCAGAAATGGCGGAGTTCTGTTTTCGGTACATAAGTGAACATATTGTAATTTTAGACGTATATTGTTTTTCTTGGTAATTTTACATCTGGGGAAATGTTGATATTCCCAACAACCTCATCTTTCACATCTGTCATTATGTCTTTGCATTTCCTTCATTTTGTTACCCACTTGTCAGCTTGCTAAACTAAACTAGACTTGGACAGTAACGTTAATAGATTAAGATTGCCGTTGCTTAGCAGCAGCGTTCTGCTCAACTCAACCACTTGAATGCCAAGCATATCATGTACACGACTTTGCATGCTGTAAACACAATCTCATGAGTTTCATTTGAAGGCACCATTAAGCCCAGAACCCCCCTCTTAGCTACGCCCCTGCTGACCACAATTACCCAGTTATATTTTTTAGTGGATGAATCTACATAAATAGGCTAATTAAAATCTATTTTGAAATAATACATATGTGGGGAAAACACCTGAACTGCATGAGCTTTTTGGACCAATAAATGACTTCTCCAAACCATGTGAATGAGTTAATTGATGCCCCCAGTGCCACACTACTACAAATCTACTAATGAATGCAAATGGCAACAGGTAAAAATGGAGGCCCAATTGTCACATTGATACAGTATCCTGTATATCAAAAGCTCGCGCCCTTACCCGTACTCTTCGAGGTTCAGTGTGTAGAGGATGAGCTCGGGCTTCCCCAAGGTGTTGTCCGTCTGCTCCTGGGTGGTAAAGCGCACACTCTTGGCCACCTCTGCCGCGTAGCTGCCAGGTCTCTCGCCCTCGATCCACACCTCCAGGTGCATAGGTGTCTTCTGCTGGCTCTTGGACCAATAGTGCACCGCCTGCGTCACATCAAAGCTCTTCCATCCGGACTCGTGAATGGGGATCAACCTGTGAAACACGAGAGATAAAGGGCGATTAATTAAAAGGAGAGGAACGCAATTTAATTATTATGAAGATAACCCACTGAGACCGGTGCCTCTTAATTTGCTGTACAAGCTCTATTTTCCACACGTCGTCACCATGGAGGAAATGATCCCTTACCGTGAATCTACCAGCGATGTCCGGTTGGATCCGTTGGGCAGCACCTCCACCCAGTAGATGCTCACGCGGGCGTTGTTGACGGGCCGGTGGTTCTTCCTCTCCACAGAGAAGCGCTTGTGGTAGGAAGCCCGCTGGTACAGCTTCAGCTCCGCCATCGTCACCTCGCTGTTATCCGGAATCCTCGCCTCCATGTCGAACACCATGCGTTGCCGAGTGGTGTCAGAATACACATACTCCCCGGATATATCTAAAGCACAAAGCGTTGTCGTCGTTACAGGCGATTCTTTCTCTTAAGTAGCGTGGTGCGTAAAATAGTCTTTGCGCACCTAATGTCACTTTTACGCACAGAAATACCCGTTTATTTTAATTAGTATCGGTGTCAAAGCTATTCTCATATGAATTACTACAGATTGTGTATTTTAAAAACGGGGCTGGTCCTTACCTGCATTACCGGGGATTCCCTTCAGGATGCCCGCCAGGCTGGGTAGAGATCTGCGTCTCCTGCTGTGGTGCATCTTCAGCATGGACATGTACTTGTTTCTGATATGCGCCGGGATAACCAGATTCTCCAGATCCCTCTTATGGATCTTAGGAACTTCATCCAAGCCGAGTTTCTGCAGCAGCGCGTCCTTCATATCCTGGTGCGTAAAAGCCTTGGCGACGCCGAGGAGAGCGGCGCAAAGCACACAAGCGCGGAGGAAATCCATGAGTCAGAACTTCAGTGCGATAAAACAGTAGAACGGTAGCACAGGTCACCCAGAGATTGTGTCCAGATGACACTGCCCTGGCCCCTTATATTGTCGCGGCCCTCCCAGTCGTTCGCACTTTGTCAAGCCCCCCCCCCCCTTATCAGAACAAAGGTGCGACCGACAATACAGCCCCATCCTAAACAGGATATCTAAGTGGTCATACTTCAAACAGGAACAATTAGACTCGAGTGCCATCCGTACTGAGGAGGTGTAATTTCACCATAGCTGCACTGAAAACTGTCCTTGATGTCGGTTACTTGCGTTGCATTTGATGTCAGAATCTAAAATCTGCTCTTTATGGTGTAAATAAAGCGATCGGACAGGTTATTTGTGCTCTTCTGTGTTCACTTGCTCAACTATATTTTTGCTGCTGTTTATAGTGTTTGAGTGTCAAAGTTGAAATACTCTTTGTGGTGACCTTTTTAAAATGAATTAAAAACAAAATTAAATAAATGTATTTTTAAATAAATATTAAATTATTTAAATACAATTACAATAACATGGATTAATGGTCTCCACATATATATATATATATATATATATATATATATATATATATATATATATATATATATACACACACACACACACACATGTATATATATATATATATATACACACACACACACACACACACAATAAATATATAATATTGGTTGTCAACACCAAATGTAACTGACTACAAGTAGGAGTGTTACAGTCAACAACCCGCATCTGTCTAATTAATCAGTGGGATTTCTCTCTTTGCGGTTTTGTGTTCAATGAAATGAAAAAACACCTGAATAGTGATTTCAGTAGCTGGCGTTTATTTCACACACTCAAACAGATTTTCATTGTCTTGACGCTCAATTATTTCTCCAGGGTTAAAATGTCCACTCTGAAGTGCTGCTACACACATGCATCCCAGACAGACATCTCTTGACCCTGTGAACCTCAAGTGCCCTCTCTTCAGTAGCACCCTTGTCTGCACACACACCCCACACTCTGATGTGTACATTCCACTGGACGATGTCAGTCTGGCAACAGTCTGCCACACAAGTTGGTTTATTTCTGTCTGGGTGGCTGGAGAGCAATTTTATTCAGCAAAAAGGAAGATCAGGACTTGAAATACAGTCTGTTCATTTTGAGACAAGTGTATAACAAGGGGTCGAGGAAGGAAGCAGCGCAGAGCTCGGAGGGAGGCAGGGTGGGACCAGAGGATTAGATGTTTATTCCGAGCCCTGTCACCCATTCTTGGCCCTCTCCGGCAGATTAAAATTATTAGCCAAACAGACAGTTAATCCAGGGGCCGGGGGGGCAGCTCGGATGTGGATTGGGGCAGGCTCTTCACAGGTTGGTGATTATCTGATTCCATTGCGAAGGATTTGCCTTGCCTTTTTTTTGTCACACAAACATTAGAAGAGGGGTGCTCTCCACTGGCTGCCCCAGAAGGCCCTGCCTGCGGTTGTGTATTGGGCCTGTGTTTGCTTAGAGATGTCAGACAGACTGAAGGGGCACACAGGAAGAGCAAATGACAGATGACTGCCAGACCCGCTCGCTCCAGATCCAGCTATGGCCCTGCAGCTCACAAACAAGACAAATTAGTATTAATTAGTGCTGCAGCACTGATACCGCATGACACGACCCATGTATGGTAGGATTCAGTGCTGAAATATTAAACAAATGAAAAAAAGGATTTAAAAAAATACCCAATTGCATGTGTGAAAAGACAATTATTAACTTGATTACAGAGCTATAATAATCAGAATCAGGTTTATTTTGCCAAGAATATACATACATGGTATTTGACTGTTTTATGCAGCTCTGTCAATGTACTTACACAGAACAAAAAAAACATAGTAAATGAATACAATAATAAAAATAAAATTAAAATAAAATGTCATGTACAGGTCAAGTGATCTGACGTAGTAAACAATATTAATAGTGCAAAGAAATAAATACTGGATGGAGATGTCTATATACTATAGATACAGTGAGTAGGTTTTATAATTACAGTGACAGGTATGTACATGTTAAAATATGTACATAAAGTGACAGATGATACAGTATGTACATATTATAAAAAGGACATTAAAAACAGTGAAATATAATCCAGAAAAGTGCATTAAAGACTAAAGTATAATTGTAAAAATGTGCATTAAAGACAGTAAATTATAATGTAAAAAACTGAAGTAAAGACTATAAATTAAAACATGCATTAAAGACTATAAATTACAATCTATAAATGTCCATTAAAGACTGTAAATTTTAATCTAAAAATTACAATAAAGACTATAATTAAAATATGCATTAAAGACTGTAAATTATAATCTAAAATGTGCAAAAAATGTCTGTTAAAGACTGTAAATTATAATCCAAAAAACTGCAATAAAGACTATAAATTAAAACATGTATTAAAGACTGTAAATTGCAATCTAAAAATGTCCATTAAAGACTGTAAATTATAATCTAAAAATATCTGAAAATCTAATCTAAAAATGCTCATGAAAGACTGCAGGATTTCTAATCTATAAAGACAGCAGCAGATATCTGGTGTTAGAGGGTTATTTATTGGCAGTGTATGACTGATTATGTGTTCACTAGATCATTACGATCTTGGTGTTGTTGCATTTCTGTTAATTGACTGCAATTTTCTTTTTTAAAAAAATGCAAGATTTTCTCTTTTTGTATGCAAGCTTTGCAACATTTTTTATGATTCGGTAAATGAATGAACGAATGAAATGTGTAATGTAGTTATTATTCTTATCATTGGTTTCAGATGTATGATAGTGATAGTTTTTTTAAAACAAAGAAAATACCGAGTTAGGCTAAAATGCTAATCTTCGGTCATCTCAGACCAGATGTTATAAAAGCATCAAACAAGAATAAACCATACTGAAAAAGTAAAAAGTCGCATAAAATAATTTCATTCATTAAACAATGCCACTATTATTTTAGAGTACTGTTTAGCTGCAAAATGGGAAAGTTGGCCGCCATGTTGAGATCATTTGAGGAAATACTAAGCACTGCCCACCAGCCAGAGCACAGCCAATAGGAATGCTCTCTCTCTCTATGAACTGGCCTGTGATTGGCTAAAGTCTCCTGTCACAGACTAGATTATTAAAACCTGAAAACAGCCATGAGGAGGTGCAGAAGTCCAGTTTTCTCTCAGCACACTTGAATTACAACATGCTGAAAGGTTATTGTGGGATTTTTGCCCAATGATGCCAAAATATTCTGCCTACTGCAGCTTTAAGTAATGTTTTAGAGACAAAATCAGTGTTTATTTCTATTTATTCGATGGTCTAACTGGATTATATAGGAGTGGAACCCTGAGTATGAACAGCAGCTCCACAACAGTTTCAGATCATCATCAGTGCAGACATGTAAATTCAGAGCCCATCCATTGTCCAGTCCAGCCCAAAGGCCAAGTCTAAGTTCCTGTTCTCCCTGAAGGCATCTTCCTCTCCTCACATTACAAGCCCTAATTCGGGAAATTAAGATGCCCTTTGTGTGATATTTCTCAGTCTTTCTCCCTTCCCATGCCAATCAAAGACTAGTTGGCCCAGTTCAAAGCCTGCATCTGATGCTCTGAGGTGCCATTTCTTTTCAATCAAAGGCCAACAAGCTCCCACAATCAACAACGCAGGTGTTAATTAACATCCTGCCATTTGCATTCAAAAGCGCTCCAATTTATAGGTCATTCCCTTCCATTTGTGAAACATAGGATCCCTCTTTGCGTTGCAAAAACTGCTGTTTGTAGAAAGGTCCAGTTGAAATGCTGATATGAGACAAATATTGCAGAGCGAACCGGCTTCACTTTGGTTGTTTTTTCGTTTACTTTGCACATTACATCACGCGGAGTCTCCCTGGGAACGAGGCGGAGCTGCACCAAAAAGTCAATATTGAACTTGTGTTGGTGGTCAGCGCAAAGTCCTCATTATTCACATGGCTGCATTGTCACCGACTTTATCTTAATATCAAATATTTGGGGACATGAGCCTCACTAGTTTGCACCTTAATGGCCACTACAACCGCTTTGCAGACGCCAAAGACGCGCTGCGCGTCTGGATCCATCCATGGAGCTTCAAGCCAATAATCATCGATCCGTCTGTCAGAGGGGAAAGCGCTAGACCTGTGCAGGGACAATACAAGTACTGCTCAATGGCCTCCACATCTAGACAAAGTACAGGCCAGTCTAATTGCATTTCACACAGCGGCCCATCAGCGGCGCAGAGACAGCGGAGGGTTTAATCCCGGTGCAGACTTAACCAAATAGGATCAGACATGATTAGATAGGACTAACAATAAATATTTTCATTAACTTTTAATTAATCGACACAGGGGAGACGTTTAGTGTGTAGGATACTAATACTGAACCCCATCCAACCAGTAAAATCTCCAAAATGATACAGATAGTTTTAAAGGCTCTGGTGGATGATCATTAATA
This sequence comes from Pterois miles, assembly GCA_947000775.1. NCBI lineage: Eukaryota > Metazoa > Chordata > Actinopteri > Perciformes > Scorpaenidae > Pterois > Pterois miles. The sequence goes on from CAMQGK010000594.1 coordinate 52,317, forward strand.
TGGCTGCACTAAAGATATTCTGCAACAGGCATTTTAAGGATTAGAAATGCATTAATAACTACACCGTTAATTATTAAAAACTAATCAAAACATAATAATAATAATAATAATAATTTATAATACATGCAAGACAGCTGCAGGACCCTCCAAACACCCGGTTTAACGGTTGTATGGAGTCAGTCTGTACAGCAGAGGGCGCGCTGGTGACACTATAGGGAGCGTGTGGCTTTAAAGGGAACATCCGCTCTAAAAATAAGATTTGGAAATTATCATGTTTGTTATTACTGCGCCCTGCTATCACTGTATTTATGAACTACTTTTTGTAACATATACTTTATTTTTTATCCATTTTATTTTTAAAAAAATATTGATTGTTTTATTGTTTTTCATCCATTTCCTCTCCAAAATACTCTGCATTTGAAAGACAATAAATTAATATAATTTATACATGACATTGACTGGAGACGTTACATGATCATTTTTAATGTCTGGCTTCTTGCTGTCAGTCAAAATAGGCTATTATATCCCAGAAAAATGACTATTGCTGCTCTTGATATTGTGCTCCGTTATTTACTGTCTTCAGCAGCAGCAAAAACTCCAGACTGACTCTGAACCATTAATTCATATTTTAAATGTATTTTTTATTTATTTATTTATTTATTTATTTATTTATTTATTTAGTTAGTTAGGTATTTAGTTAGTCACATGTAACACAAAAGGAAACAAGATGAATATAATGATAATGAAAAAAAAAATCAGTTATTCATATTCATGTTAAAACTGAAATAAATTAAAACAGAATGCAATAGATATCACGTATGTGGATGGTATTTTAGAGTGGATTTTCCCTTTAATACCAAGGAAGCACAGGGAGAGAGCAAAGATGTTTTCTGTCACTTACACAGAACATTTTCCCAACAATCAATCATGTCAGAGTGATTATGTATCGTAAAATATGGAAACTATTGTTTGACTGTTTGTGATAAACAGCAGCTTGCTTCAAGTTACACTGAATCACCATCAAACTGTATCGGACTGGACACGTCTCGTCAGCTCTTCTGTGTGTGCTCATTTCATCCCAGTTCTTGTTTGTGCCTTTCTTCTCCTGCACAGGCTTACAGCAGGAATTTCACTAGTTTTTGAAAATATCGAAAGTGTTTTTATTTTACGTTGATCTTTGCTGGAGTGTGGCACACAGCCATGTGGCAGCCATGTCTGTATCCCTGCCCCCCTAACATTAACAGGCTGTCAATCATTAATAGATGTACTCTGAGTGGTGATAAGCACCTTGCTTCAAAAGGATGGGACCATGATAGTTCAGAGCAACACACTGTGGCTAATAGGACTGGGTCATACTGGAAAATATCACTTTTTACTCAGTACTTTAATGATTTATATGATGACGTTATTATTTTCATACAATGTAAAAAGTCAGCTGGTAATCAACTGCTTTCAACAGGTTTATTAGAACATTATTATTATCTCTTGCCAGTGCGAGCGGTCCAAGGGGCAGAAAATCCAGGACAAACCTGACACACCTTTTGCGCTGAGAGACGGGAGAGGCAAAGTATAAGAACAGCATTAATAAATCATAATTTTCAAATGTCAGTGACATTACTGGGACCACGAGCAACAGTCAAAGGCCTGTTTAGACCTATGAAGCGCATGTAGGGATGCAGAACTATTCTGATATAATACACACTTTGCATGTGTCAGCTGAAGCCAGAGTGCCATAAACTCCCATCAAATGTCAGAATTTGGTGACTTTAGGCATTTGCATTGATGCAACACACAGGGCTGGTATAAGGCATAGGCCATACTGTATAAGCGTTCGCCAAGAGCGCCACTTTCTGGGGGGGCTGGTTGCCCTCTAAAAATCCTCACTAAGCACTTTTAAACCAACAATATCAGGGACCATTTGTTTATTTATATAGTAATTATAGCTGTTGAATAAAATACTTATTTGTGATTAATCACGATTGTCCACAGTTAATTGGGATTAATAGCAAATTAATTGCACATTTTAATCTGTTCAAAATGTACCCTAAAGGGAGATTTGTCAAGTATTTAATACTCTTATCATCATGAGTGACAAACAAGCCAGTCAAAAGAAGAAAAGGAATATAAATCATTCATTTACAGACAATGCGTAACTTTTTAGATTCAAAATTAAATTCGTTGATTCAAATCAAATCAATAGGATCTGCTGTTGAGGGCTGGACCCAAATATTTAACTATTTGATTATTGGCTTGAAATTTTTCAAATTATTTTTTACTGGATTACAAACATGCATAACTCACCAGATCTTTTGGAAAATGTTTTTTTATTGAATAACAAATAATAGTAATATAAGTAAGTAAAATAAGTAAAATAATAATAATCAATAGATTAAAATATTTAATCGTGATTAATCGCATGACTGTCGGTAGTAAAGTGTGATTATTTTTTATTTATTTTCATCTGTTTAAAATGTACCTTAAAGGGAGATTTGTCTTGTATTAAATACTCTTATCAATAAGGGAGTGGACAAATATGCTGACTTATACAAATGTATGTATATACTGATTATTTGAAATCAATCAACAACACAAAACAATGCCAAATATTGTCCAGAAACCCTCACAGGTACTGTATTTAGCATAAAAATATGCTCAGATGAACAGCTGTCAGTGTGTTAGAGTGCTGACTTGACTATGACTTGCCCCAAACTGCATGTGATTATCATAAAGTGGGCATGTCTGTAAAGGGGAGACTGGTGGGGACCCAGAGAACCCATTTACACTCACATATCTTGAGGTCAGAAGTCAAGGGACCCATGTGAATATGGCCATGTCCCACTGACAGCTCAGCACAGATTATATGGAAGCAGACCACACTAGCGCACAGGTACTGTATATCTCAGTGCTCTGCAGCCTGTTAATAAAGGGACAGCAGTCATTGTTATGCCAGCCTGAATAAAAACGTGCCCTCTCCACGTCACCAGCAGACTGACAGACAGCCCGCAGTTTCCATTCACAATATTGACAGCCCCCACCACCACCCACCCCCCTTCCGCACAGCAGATGCTGTGACGGGCGCCATGATGATGATCTGGGATTTTGCCTGCAGCAGCCACCAGAGATGCTACGACGTGTAGAGATAACCTGCTGGCTGTGACGGATTGAATGCGTTCAAGCAAAGATGGCCGACTGAGGATTCAGCGCTCTACGCATGCACGAAAGTTAGAAAATAACCGACATTTTTCTGAAAATACCAGACACCAGGCGTTCTCGACACGTTACAGCCCAGATATTCTTCATTGAGTAAATAAGAGGTAAAGTATGTTGAGAGGGTTGGTTTTGTTTTGGACAAGCGGCGTCGCTAGCTAAGCATCCATTTGTAACTCATTCATATTTTAAAACAGAGCCCCGCTTCCCAGAATGCAGCGCGACGTTGCGCCGGGATACAGCTGCCTACTTGGTTGTCTTCCCCGTTAAGAGTCTCTGGAGGCAGGCTGCTGGTGGCTTGACTGTGCAAAGACTGCAAGAAGCGAAGCGACCGACCGGCGGGGGAGGCAGGCACGGCTAAAGGGAAGGACGGGGGGAATTTAGGCTGTGTCCCGTAGTCGGAACAAGCAAGACTAGTAGAACACAGCTTTGCTCTTGACGTGAGACGAGCTCCCGTGTAACCTTCAGAAAAAAAGGACCCGCATTTTGACGGCTAACTTGCTGTTGGGACTATTTGAACTAGCCGTCGTTTTGAGCTGCGAAGAAACTAAAGAGACATTTGGTTCCTGGGCGAAGAATGGGATTTAAAGAACATATCTGGCAGCACTGAGTTGGGAAAACAAGGGAATATTTTTCCAGTTGGATGCAAAACAACCATACTGTCGAAAGCGGCCAAATTCAGTTAAACTCTGTTCACACTGTGCTTGTTGTATGTCAACTCCTGGGGGAAAAGGGGCCAAGGATGGCATTTACAGACGAAGAAAAGTAGCGTTAACGTTAGCTCGCTGGCTAGCTAACTAGCTAACCTAGCAGGCTGCTAACTAAGCCTGTGTCGCCCTTCCATTCCTGGAGCAGAGGAGGGGCGCTGGGGCTTTGTAGCATTGCAGATCTGCCTTGCATTTTTTGGGTTACTGCAAGAATGGAGAATCCCAAATATCTGCCACAACAACTCAGGGGGATTTGTTGAACCGAGTCGACTGATTTTTTTTTTATCCATTTATCACACAGAGGACCAGAAAACTGCCAGTTTACGTTGGGATTTCATCAAAATCAGCCGGCCCGGGGCAGCCAGGGTTTGTAATTGTGACTACTTCTTTTTGCCCTGTGGGGATAGGTATGATAAAATGGGGAAGTGCTACACGTCTTAGATACTGGATGTTGAGGAGATCATGACTTGTCCGGTTTTAAGGCGGAATTAGCGCCGGCTTGTGCTCAACTCAAAAGTTTGATTATTTTCGAGAGCTATTCAAGGTGAGATAACTTCTTCTCCACAGGCCCCTGTGTGCTAACTAACAAGGCCGAGGAGGTCGTTTGCTCATCTCCCTCCTCATCTCCTCCATCATCATTACTTCAGCAACCATCAAGCCGGAATAATGTCGGGAGAGGTGCGTTTGAAGAAGCTGGAGAAGCTGATCCTGGACGGGCCAGCTCAGTCTAATGGCCAGTGCCTGAGTGTGGAAACGCTGCTGGATATCCTGGTGTGCCTCTACGATGAGTGCAACAACTCCCCTCTCAGAAGAGAGAAAAACATCCTGGAGTTCTTGGAGTGGGGTAAGCAACTATTTTATTTCCTCTTGTTTGGCCTGTGCACTCAGCCTCCTTGTCTTTTTGGTAAGATGATAGGCTAATAATGTTGGTGGTGCAGTGGCCCTCCCTTCCCCATCACATTCCTTTTATAGTAGCAGTGGGACTCAGTTGGCCTGCTCTCTCCTCACTCCCTAAAACTAAAAGCAACACCGCTTTATTCTTGTGCAATTAAACGTTTTATATGTTTTGTAAAAAACGAATCATACACAACAGCATGTAAGAACCCTCATTAAACATTTAACTTGTTCCCAAAAACAGAAAAAAGGTGGCACCGAGCAACCAAACACGGAGAAGCACATTAACTGTAGTGAGGACGATCTAAAACAGGCCCACTCCGAGTTTTGATATGAATCCAGGAAAGATCTCATAAAGATGTCTTTATCCTCCAGGCTACCATTTATTCTTATGAAAATGCAGACGCCTTTTTATGTCATTGCGCACCAGCACTCTTTTGGTTTACTTTGCATGCCAGTTTGTTTTCCTTTTCATGGGTGTGTGAAGGTGAAAGTTTGTTGATAACTTAACCTAGCTGTGTCTTATCAGATTGTTGTAATCAAATAAAGAGTGGCCTTTTGTTGCCGTCGCAGCCCGTCACGCACACTAAGTGTTTCACCCAGGATTTGATTAGTTTATAGTCAGAAAAGTAGCTCTGTAACTTTCTAACTCCCCTGGTTAAAGCAAGGTTAGAGAAAAAACAACACACAGGAGGCAGGAGGACCCACACACACACACACACACACACACACACACACACACACACACAAAAACAACTCAATCATTTGTGCAGAAGGCCTGTGTGTGATGTCGGGGGTTTGGTTTGTGCATGAAGCAGGAATGTGAACAACTCACCTTTTTTATCTGGCACAGAGGCCCTGCTAGCTGCCGGAGCATGCCTGGCTGGCTGGCCTGCTTGTCTTTTAAAGCCCTGAAAGAAGACGTGCTGCAGCAGTTTGAGGCAAGAGCGTAGGTGCAAATCATTGCCCTAGATCGAGGTGAATTAATGATACAGCAGAGACAAAAGTGTAATGGAAAGAAGGTTGCGCATTTGCTGGCATCTTTTATTTTTTTGTTCCGGAAACAGTTTAAACTACATGGTTAAACAGTAAGCAGTTTGGCCCGTTATAGAATAGCAGCAGCAGACAAACAGGATGGCAGTTAAACTGGTCAAATGGTGGTAAAGTTTGGCTGTGGCCGGCTGCTGAGTTGGTTTACCCCACCAGCCACCATCTGGACAACCTATTTTGTGCTGAAAATGGAGCTATGTTGGTTGGTAAAATCCTGGAAGTGGCTGGATTTGGTGATAGGCACTTTCCTGCCTGTGCCTGTCTAAAAGCCGTGATACCCAACTGTGTTTAGTCATTACACATCGTGCATTGTTTCCTTTTAGAGCATCCTGTTTTTTCCACAGCTGTTAGTCGCCAGCTGGATCTAGCTGGTCCTGCAGCAGTGCCGGTGTGCCCTGGCCTTTAAGGAGGGGTGGCCTGTGCTTGGGGATGCCAAGTGGTGACTTCATCCTGATATTTCCCTGTGTTGACACTAGAAACTCTGACTGAGAGGCTAGACGTAACACACAACATGCAGATGTGTCATAATCCAGTTGAGGTCCCATGTTGTCGCTTGTAATTGTGCTCCGCTCCAGACGGATTTGTATGAGAATCCTCCAATGTCTACAGTTCATATCAATTTATTTAATTGCAGTTGCAAAGTTTATACCTGAAAGTCAATGAAATTACGTAAACTATCAGACATGTGTTGTGGCTCCTGGTGGAGGGTTCCCAGTGAGCTGCGACAAGGTCCTTGGATTTCTTGGCTGTTAATGTGCATCTAAGTAGAATGATCACCGTTCATCACTGTTAGACTACAGCAGTTAACTGTGGTTGAAAGAGTAGTTGTCCTTCATGGGTTAGTTGTCCTAAAGTTATGGGGCACCACAAAGCAGAGATACCATAAAGAAAGGAACGAAATCTTGCAGTTTCACCAGAAACTCCTGTAGTGCAGAACTCCAGCAGCGACCTGCAGTCGGCGCTCCAATGGAAGGTAGACAGCTCTGTCCCAGGCCTTATTACTGGGCCCATTGGATGGGAGGGAAGTATGGGAGAACCAGAACCAGGTCTGCGCAGGACAGACTGTCAGACCCTGCTGCAGTTAAATTAGAGGTTTTCTAAAGGGACTCTGATGCTCAGAAACACTACAGCTTTCATCCACGGGGACAGCCAAAATCAACACAAAATGAAAGTTCCTCAACTGTGATTCTATACAATGTAAAATGTTCGGGAAGGCCAATGTAATGTGGTGCGCATAGTAAGATTACCTTTGAACAGATGTAACATATCTAAGTATACCAGGAAAGGGGAAATTTGACAGAGGTCCTGCTGGGTTTCAAGCTTGCTCAACTGTTATTGGAGCACAGAGTGAAAAGTGACAGGACTTGGGAAGGGTCAGTTGCTTTATGTGATTCACATTTCGTGGTTTTAGCATTGTGATAATGCACATCCATACAAGATAGCAGACCACACCCTCATGATGTTGGCAGCCATCAACAAAAATATGGTAGAACTGAGGTCAAGTCTTGTCTTGTTTTGACTGTGTCAAAGGAAAAAGCACACAGCCACACATGCAGCACGTTTTGTAGTGTTTGGACTAGCTAAATGTTAGCTGAGGAAGTGATATGATGCTATTACCCCCCCTACACACAATTTCTACTTACCAACAGAGCCAGAGAGTGCACATGTCTGATTGTAGCCTATAAGGAACAGATTGGATCAGACGGATAGCGTTATCACATACTCAAAACACAGTTTAATCTTACACACTGAAAAACAGTTCAAGATGGGCCTCATGAAACCTAAGACCTCTTCAGCTTGTGAGAGATCTGCCTTTGTCAGCCACTCTGAGGCAGCCACAGTATGCTCTGACAGAAAAGATGTAAGCTTGCTTACTGGGCCTGTGTAGCTTTGTGCTGCAGCGGCACATCCCTGACAAAGGTTCAGCGTTCCCTTTTTTTCCTGAGAATGTACATGAGCCGGAGAAGAAGACAAACATTTGTATTGGGTTTGCTTTTCTTCTTGTTTGGTGACCTCATTTCAGCTGAAATGGAGACCCCTACATGACCTGCAGCCACAGGAGAAACGAATAAGGGAAAGTACGCTGTATGCCAACTCCTCAGGTATACCACAGCAGTTACTGTATCTACCAATTTCACGAGCTCAGGCCTGCACTCAGCCAACTTGTTTCCTCATTTGTAATTTCATCGGGTGTTTTAAATGAACTGAATTTCAGGGTGGGAAACGTCATATCGTCATATCCGTTACGTCTGTCAAAACCAAAAAATAGGTAAAACCAAACCTCAGCCGTCCGCAGCGAGCCAAAACGACAAAACAGAAAACGGCAGCGGGTCAGCGTGGATATGACCTGCACCCTCACAGTTTAAATCCAGCGAGGTAAACACTACACATCCAGTAAAGTGTGGAAACACTTTGGGTTTCATCGCGCTAGACATCACGGCTAAAGCTGCATGCTAACTCTGTCATGAGCAGGAAATGTTAAGGTATTGCGGTAACTTGTGGTGGAGCCAGCCGTCACTCTCATCTCCGTGGTCAAATCGACTACAACTGTAGATCACCCATATACTGACGTTTATATTAAATACATTCAAACGGCCCCGATGGAGCTGAACCTGGATGTATGAAGAGAACGGAGCTGACTGGAGAGCCAGCTATGGCTGGTTTTCAAAATTCAAAAAGGTGTTAACAAAGGGAATTGTATTTATAATTTATTGTAAATTTCTCCACTGTGGGACAAATAAAGGAATATCTTATCTTATCTATAAAATACGTACATGAAAATAAGATTGATTGGATTGTATTTATCAGAAGTATAAAACATTATATGTCCCTTATAAATTAAAAAGAAAATACCACTGTTTTATGAGGAAAATGTCTTTATTCTTCCTTTTTTTGGGGTTGCTGGGAAAAAATTAATAAATAATTCCTGACAATGACTGATATATTTAATTTCAGGACTACACATATGCTGAAAATTCAACATTTTAATGTATAAATGTTGAGGTTTTTGAAGTAAAAGTCCCTAGAAGTGTATGATTCAACTTTTTCCCATGGTCTAGTGTTAAAAAAAAGTTAACAAAAATTGCGATAAATAACAATTTGAACAAGCGCAATATATAACCAATCGGCACTCAAGTATTGTGATAGTATTGAATCAGGAGAGACATATTGTCCCAGCCCATCATTCAGAATATGAACTCCGTAGAACAAGCCATTGTCAGTCAGGAGCTGAATAATGAATGATGATTATGATTCTTTCAGTTACACCTTGAGGGGGGATGTTATTGTGCTAGAGTTTCAATATATTTCAGCACCTGCAATGATGTCTTTTTATCTGATCACAAACTCGAGTTGATCTGTATTTGTTGGTTAGCGGATGTCTTCAGTTTTCGAACCATGGAATGTATGTTTACGTGGACACAACACTTTGGCGTTCATTTGTCATAGATATCCTGTTTTCCTACTTTCCCCCCCATCATTTCCTGCTTCTTTGTTTTATCCTGATCTCCTTCCCTGTTTTGGGAAACAGATTGCCGGGGCAGCTGAATGAAACGGGGCAGTCATGCCAGCCCACAGCTGGCAAACACGGAGGAGACCGCCTAGCCTTTTTCTCAATCTAGACTCAACGTTAGCCCGCAGTGGCCAGCTGTTCAGCTGCAGCTGATGTGTGCTCCACCCTGCAAGGCTTTCATTGGCAGGATGCCTCACACACTACTCATAGTTAAGACGCTCACACACTTACACACGCTTATTATTGTGGTTTTGCCTGACTAGGCTATCTCATAGTTCAGACTGGAGTCCCTCCCTGTTACTCCCGTTATTGACCAGGCCAGAAGAGCAGCCTGCCGCTACGTCTCTAAAAATTTAAGTTGTTGGTCCCGTAGCATAATTTTTTTTTACGTCACATGGCTTCAAATTATGCTTGGAGGCCGTTATACCCCGCTAAAAGCAAACAGGGCTGTATGCAAGGCTAGCACTGATTGCAACTGCAGAAATACAGTGAGCTTGCAGAGTCTGATGCCCTGTGTAGGTAGAGGTAAACCAGGAAGGAAATGTCTTTTATTTTCTGGCTACCTATGGAGGATGATGTAGACAGAACAGGAAGTTTATTATGAAGCAGAGTTTCATTGTGTTTGGGGTCATGGTCAGATGCTTGTTGTACGAAGCAAGTTTAACATACCGAGGGTATCTTACTATCTTGTTTAACTAGGATGATAATTTAGATTTTTTTAATATTTAATTGTACGTCCGGGAGCGTTACTGTAGCAGCCACGGTGCTGCATATAGTGTCGCGGACATGCAGCCACTTTCCCAGTAACTCTCCACCACATCATTTAGTTTAGTAGGTTGTTAGCTGTGTGTCTGCCCTTCGTAGCGATAGCGCATCTGACAAACAGTGTGTGTGTTTGTGCAACGTTTTTCTGCCGCCCACATACGGTCCGTCAGCACGCCGTAACTTTTGCTAATTTCTGACAGACAGCGTGTGTGTGGCGGCGGTGAGTGTGGGGTTGTCGGTGGCGTTGTAGCTGTGAATGTAGGTGGAGCAGTTTGCCAGTGAATAAATGCTACGAGGCTATAACTTAAGACCAGAGCCAACTTCCTGTATCTGCAATGCCAGCTCAGTTTCTCTTAAGGTGGACAAGCTTTTCTCCTTAAAGTTAAGAGCCACTCCTCTGAGTATTGCTCAGCTTTTTAATTAATTATTTCTTTTAATCGTTTAAGCAGTAGCGTTAATGGGTTAAAATTCTTAATGTTGGTTAATGGTTACAACAGTAGGCATCCTAGGCTGTTTGATCCCACTAAACAGTCCTACGACAGAGATTATCAACTTGGTACATCAACCCAGGTTTCTCAGTCTGGCTATGTGCATGTTCACATGAAAGAGGTTGTGTTTGCAGCATGTAACCAAGTACAAAGCTGGATAAGTCTACTGTCAGCAGAGCGGCACATTTTACAAACAAAGAGCAAACTATAATATTAGACAAATATGAACAAGTTAAACTCGTCATCCAGTAGTAACACAGTTGAAGCTGCCAAATGCAGGAAGGACAGAATATGAATGTGTAAATTAACAGATTTTTAAGGAATACTCAAAAGTCAGATATACTGTAGTCGTCTAGATGGGGCAGTGATTTATAAATAGCTTTCAAAATAGATTACACTTCATTATGCCCTTTGATAATACTTTGATAATGTGGTGGCATGTAGGAGTAGTTCAGCTGTGTCGGTGACTGCGACGGTGTGAAACAGACTAGTAAAAAATAAATAAATGTAGAAACATAATTCGATGCAGTAAGCACCCACAGCATTTGTCAGCTTAAACTGTGTAGCTTTTAGCCTGGATTAGACTGTAACTTCTTTGTATTTGTGTAATATTATCATACGTTCACGCACCTAGTTTTGATTAGTCAGTAGGCGGTGCTTTACGACGATATGTAGATACATAGCTACGTAGCACAGGCCTCGGGACTTGGTGCTTTTAGATTAATAACTGAAATTGTTGCTGATAATAGGAATTAGTTGCTCAGATAGTAATTGGGTACTAAAATATTTGAATGTGAATAATGCCAGGGTTGTTGGCAACACTGACAGTCAAGTCAGTAGAAGATTCAGTAATCATTAATATCCTGAATATCAGTAGTACGGGACTTCCTGTATGGGTTGGATGCTATCAGGACGTCCTTGTTGCCTCTCAAGTTGTTCTGCCGTTTCCTGTCTGGCTGTCCGGTGGTTACGACGGGCACAGAGAACAGGAAGGAACTACAAGGACTCAGTGAGCGAGTCCGGACCCAACGGGTACATGATGTCACACGAGGATGTGGGCCAGCTGTATCGCATTGTGTCATTGTGTACTCTGTGGCTCACTCGTGTCCAATGTTTTTGGTGTTGTTGGGAAGTGCAAGGTCACTGGCTTGTTTATTTCCTTGCTGGTGGATTCAGTCGGTCTGCTCACTTGGAACATAGTTCTTTTGAGTCCTTTTTGTCACTCCTTCACAAACACAGTCACACTCGCTGTGGCACATACACACACACAGGCATGGCTTTTCCCATTGTCCCGAGTGGACTCGCAAACAATCAGACATAGCAGAGGGGCCCGTGTAGATCCTCTCCTCTCCTGGCGTCCACTACTTCTCACCAGAGTTTAGTATCCCAGAGGGAGCAGTCCAGCAGCCACTGACACTTTATTATGCTCTTTTTGCCCTTTACATTTCACTTACTCTAAATTAAGCCAGCAGTAGTCCAAACAAGCCAGCCAAAAGAAGAAAAGGAATATAAATAATTCATCTACAGACGATCATAGAGTTATTTAAAGTACCTGAAACATGGGTAATGTTTTAAATTCAAAAATTAAATTCATTGATTCAAATCAAATCAATAGGAGCTATTGTTGAGGGCCAGACCCAAATATTTCACTATTTGATTGTTAGCTGGAAATTTGGATATTTCATATTTTAACAAATAATTAATAATTAATTCATTTTATGTCTTATAATCTACCTTAAAGGGAGATTTATACTCTTATCAACAAGGCAGTGGACAAATATGCTTCTTTATGCAAGTGTGTGTGTGCGTGTGTGTGTATATATAACAACAACAGCTGTCAGTGTGCTGACTTGAATACGACTTGCCCCAAACTGCATGTGAAAGTGGGCATGTCTGTACACGGGAGACTGGTGGGTACCCATAGAACCCATTTTCATTCACATATCTTGAGGTCAGAGGTCAAGGGACCCCTTTGAAAATGGCCGTGCCAGTTTTTCCTCACCAAAATTTAATGTAAGTTTTGGAGAGTTCTTTAACCTCTTTCAGGACAAGCTAGTATGACATGATTGATACTAATGGATTCATTAGGTTTTCTAGTTTCATTATAGCCCGCCACAACCTCAAAAATAAACTGTGTGAAAGAAATTAGTGGCGTTAAAACAAATTTGCATTAATGTAATAATCCAAACAATACTTAATGTAGAATAATTCTTAAAAATGAACATGTTTTAAGTAAACTAAAAGACGCGTGTTGCAGCGCTATGCTGGCTATCTCAGCCGAGAACGGAGAAATGTCTTCCCGAGTCATTCCCGAGTCATATTATGGAGACGAGCCAAGCCACAGCCCTCTCCACCGCGTGATTGTGTCGGAGTGCTCTCTGATCGAGGCTTGTAGCCGGGATCTACCAGAGAGGAGCTGCACCGTGCCGGCCTGAAAACACCGGCATGCACCAAAGCTCCGTAGCCCAAAATATGATATTCTGGACAACCCTACTTTTGTTAGACTGTCCCTGCCTGGTTAACGTTTTTCAATTTCCATACCTCCGTTTATAATGTAGGCTTCCTGTTGAAAATATGAAGCCCAAGTAACCCCAATGACAGTCAGGGCTCTTTTTTTCTCAGACTCTGTAAAGCTCCCTGCATAGCCACAGAAGGCCGACTAAGTAGTACTCCACATGAAGAATACAATGACCTCGATGTGTAAAATCAGTGGAGTGCCCCTTTTGAAACCACTAACAGCCATTGGATGCCATCACTTAACGTTCTGTCAAACTAGAAATGACGCATTCTTTTCACTAAATTCAAAAGGCGACTTCCATGTTGCAGAACAAAAATGACTGCATTAAATACAGTCATATTATGAAATATTGGGGCTCCATTGTGTTTTCTGTACTGTGGTCTGCTACCTACTGTTGACTAACCCAAATTTATTGTAACTTTGATCTGTCACTTGTTTCATGTGAGGTTATCAATAACTTTTCTCCACACGGTGCATCTATGACTTACTTCTTGGGTTGGGTGTAGCCAGATTGACAAAATTTTTCTTTTTTCATGGCACCGCTGGATAAGTATGATTAATTAGGTGATTGATCGGTGTGTCTGTGGTAGTAAGGATAGGGTAGCTGCACCTTCACCAGAATAACCTGTGAAACTGTGCATGTCATTTTCAGCATTAGGGTATTTTACATATGTGTGTTTAAAAACACTTAGTCAGTCTGTCTGGGGGTGTTGTAGGCAGAGAAAGGCCTGCTGCTAATTGTGATGTGTCATCAACAAAGTGGCAGGGGAGGGTTGGCTTCCCTTCTTCATCTCCCAGAGGACATGCTGTAGCGCAGGTCATTAGCCAGCCTTTCAGGACCCTTGGGATCTGACTGCAAATGGCCTCTTCTCTCCCCTTCCCCTCCCTTCTTTTCTCCACCTCCACCTCCTCTCTGCTTTCTTTCTTCTCCTCTTTTTCTGCCTCATTCTGCAGTGCAGGTTAGCCGGCCATTTCTGCTCATCTGTCAGTCTGTCCAACACTTCAGTTTACGGACCAAATGAAGATCAACCTGCTCGGTTGGCTCATTATAATGTACCGTTGCTTTCTCTACTGCAGCTTTCTTTCAAAATAAGTCCTTCTCTAGGTGGAGATATATTAGCATGAATCTCCAGCCACTTCTGTACAAAAAGATTAGGGTTGTCAATACAATAATATGTTAACACATGTTTGTTTTAACGCTAGTAATTTCTTTAACGCATTAACACAACTTGCGATTTTTAGGATGTAGTGGGCTCACTTTTAAAGCTAGTGAGGTCAAGTCAGTTTTATTTGTATAGCACAAAATTACACATCACAAATTTGCCTTAGGGGGCTTTACAATCTGTACAGGATATGACATCCTCTATCCTTCACAGTGCGACCCTTTCATCAGATAAGGGAAACCCCCCACCCCCAAACCAACCCTTGTAACAGGGAAAAAAGACCAGAAGAAACAAGAGCAACAGAGGAGGGATCCCCCTTCCAGGACGGACAGATTTTCAATAGATGTTATGTGTACAGAGTAACAACATAATGAAAATACAACAGAGGCAATCCATATGACAAAAAATAATTCATGTTGAGGATGTCAAGCAGCTTCCTGGCCTCGCCGTACAGATATAGCCAGAGCAGCACAACTTCCTCTCACTCCCATGTTGATAAGAATATTAAATACTTGACAAATCTTGTTTTCAGGAACATTTTGAACAGATAAAAAATGTACAATTAATCATAATTAACTATGGACAATCGTGATTAATTGGGATTAAATATTTGATTCGACTGACAGCCCCCAAAAAAAAAGCATTAGCACATGTTGTGTCATGCAATCTGTGTTATTAGAAGTCAGCATCTCTCAGATTTTGTACATGTCATCTGTATCCATATTGCTCTAACCTCACCTACTGCTTTTACTATTATCATAGAGGATATTTAGCTCCTGGCATTAGCATGCAAGATGAGTTTGATTCCTAGGAAATTTCAAGAGGCTTCAGTGCTGCTTCCAACAGTGAATCATTAGCGAGTGTGTCGTCCTGTAGATACTGAAGGAAAAAAATGTTGGTCTGCTCTCCTTGTAATGACTCTTCAGCTCAGAGGAGCAATTAGCAAGTCTTCCATTCGTCTGCCGGCTAAATCCACACCAATCACACACACATGAACAACACTGACAGAGCAACACTGTTTTCTCACAAGATTTTTCTGTCTTGTTAAAGGGTGAATTTGGGAAAGCTGCTCACCCCCCCACCCCACCCAGTCCACCCCCCAAAAATGGTCCCACGGCCAACTGGCGAAGGCGCTTGCTTGCATAGTTTTGTCTCTTCCCATACTTGCTGTACTGGGAGTGTGTGTGTCTGCGAAGGGGAGAGTGTGTGCACACTGGTCTTGCTGAGCAAGATGTAAGCAAAAGCCAATTCAGTCGACAGCGGAAAAATGGACACACTTTCTTCATTCATAAAACTGTATGAAATCCATAGTAATTACAGCAGCAGATTATCAGAATACTCCACTGAAATCTATCTTTAAAGCAGCTATAATCAGTATAGTTTTAATAACAATGGCTGTAAATCACTGTGTGTAACAGGAAAGGGGTTGCTCTAGTAATGATGAACCCAAAGATAATTCTCACCGGTCTCTGCAATTCCCTTTATCTCATCTTTTGATTCATTGTTTTGGTTTTCCAGCTCACAGCTTTACTTTTATGATTCACTCTCATCGCTCTCGTAGCAGCGTTTCCAGCTGCCTGCTGCAGCTGTTTTCAGTGAAATAGTTTTTGAAACCCACTGCCAAGCACCACACCAGACAACACAAAGCAACTGAACATTAGCCTTTAGCAGCTAAAGAGCCAGAGCCATATTTGTAAAGGTCGACTGAATGCTCATGTTGCTCCTTACCTGTTGTTGTTGGTGTTAACAAAGTTGCCATAACACCTTGTTTCCACATAGTTCTGTGTATGTATGTAAGTCAGCCAGAAGTCTATTCATTCCTATGGGGACCTCCATGATCTCTGATTGTTACGAAGCGCCTCCTTCCCTTTTTTCGGTTCATTACTTGCCTCAAGTATGTTGATAAAATTTAACTTTTGCTGCAGATTATGGACAGACTGTATGCATGTATGGAGCCAATCCCAGCTGGCATTGGTACACCCTGGACAGGTTATTAGGTCATCGCAGGGCACATAGAGACAGACAACCATTCACGCTCACATTCACACCTATGGGCATTAACCTAACCATCTTTGGACCGTGGGAGGAAGCCGGAGAACCCGGAGAAAACACATGCTAACATAGAAGGGCCCCAAACCGGATTTGAACCTGTGACCCTCTTGCTATGAGGCGACAGCAACCACTACTTCACTGTGCAGCCCTTGTTAGCTAAGTATGCCTTCAAATTTTTCACTTTGAAAAGTAGAAACGTGACTCAACTAGACGGGATGAGTAAAAACAGACGGTAAGTCATAGATATAAAACTACTTTTATATCTACGTTGTGATGTACTGACACAAATCTGTGTGGAAACGAGGTGCAAGTATTAAATCCTCATTGCTTATAGACTTGAAAGGTTGGCTCTGAAAAGTTGAATGGTAGCTATAGTCAGCCCAGAGTTGTAGGCTTTAAGAGTCCCAGCATAAAAGAAGAAAATGTCTACAGAAAGCTTTGAAACCACCACTGCAGCTTAATCCGCCTCTCTACAGTTGATCTGTCTTTTCATGATAACACAAAGCCTCTGAATGATGATACCTTCTTGTGTTTAAGCTCAGCATTGATTCTATTATAATCAAATGTCCAGTGTGGCACCGGTAGTGTTTGTCATGTTGTGTGTATTATGATCCACTTCTGATGTGAAAGGAAGAAACATGCCTGGTTTGGAGGGAACCTCATGTGGAACCACTGTTAAATCTAGGGATTAGGGAGTCCAAAATTTTTTGGGTACTGGCCACAGACACATTGTGGCTTCCCAACAGTTTCTCCTAGATTCAGTTCAAACCGGGTGTACACACTGTTATATTATTTGTGCAGAATTTTTAACAGGACTTTAAGATGGGTACTAAAGGTGCATTTCAAGGAGAGGCAAATAATGTTAAATCTAAACTCTATATAAGTTCAGTCCACTGTTTTTACTCCTGTAAATCTATCAGTGGATGGGAGTGTGCCTGCTGCCTGACCCCCCCCCCCCCAGGATAAAACCTATTAGCTGCTCTTCAAACCAGAGCCCTCAGGAGTCTCGTCAGGTCCCAGGTTCGTAAATAACATAGAAGAAAACTGCAGCATGTGATCTTCTCGGCCCCTTTGGTTCCCTCTCTCCTCCTCTTGCTCTTCTATCACAGGATGTTTCTCTGAAACGCAGAGGCAGTTTTGGCACAAAACCCCCCAGCTGTGGTAGTATGGGGAGCTGCCAGGGAATCCAATTCACCTCCGCTTGTCTCTGCTGTAGACTACTTGCTGGGCATTTCTGTGTCTATTCATTTCATTATTTATGTTTTATATATTTTTGGATGTGTTGTTTTGCCATGGGGTACCTGCTTCTACTTCCCATCTAATTTTTGTTGTAGTTGTTCAATTGCATCTCAGTGTTCCCATTACCTTTCATTCATTCACTTAATGCCTGCCACGTTTAAAAGACCATAGTCTTGATGCCCTCTCACATCTAAACACATTGTGTTTAAAGTCAGAGTTTTTAGTCACAGACTATAATATTTTCCAAAGACTGGGGATCTTGCAGGGTCACTCTTTACAAGACTACAACTAGATTCCTTTGAAGAGGATGTCACATCCTGCTCCTGGTGGAAATTTACAGGAAGAAAAACTGTAAACAGAAATTGCTGCAGCCCTCTTGGTATGTATGCTATTATCCCAAATAGGGCTATTTGAAAGCTAACATTTGCTATGGCTATTTGCCCATAGATATATGTTTAATATCTACGTGTTTGCTATTAACCTACCTGCTAACTGTATGTCTCAGCTGAAGCTTCCTTCATATGAACTGACACGTGTATACAGTATATGAGAGAAGGAGAGAGAACGAGTACTGCAGCCAGATTTATATGATTGAAGCCAGCAATCTTCAGCTAAAATGTACGGTTAGCCTGTAGGCTAATAGCAAATACTCCAGTAGCTAACGTTAGCCTGGAAGTATCCCTGTTCGGGACAGTGGTTTGCTAGCTAGCTAGATTTTTTTCCTTCTCCACTCTATTGTGGTACACATGGGAGGACTCCATAACTCCACCAATTCCTCCATGTTTACTTTCTACCCTGTTTGGTGCTGGAGAGAGCGCTCCTATTGGTTGTTGACAATTTTTGAGTCATTGAAGTTCTGATAATATTAAACTTGTTTGATTTTTATCAGAACGTCAAGATGAGAAAAAGACAGGTTTAAGACAGCTTGGACTGTTTTGTAACCACCTTACGCCACTTTATTCAGACGCTGGAAATATGTCTGCAATTAGTGAAATCACTTGAAAAGTCATTTGGTGTACGGTCGACATAAGATGCTCATTCCAACCCGTTAGTCGTCCTCATTCTGTCCTCATGTTATATCGTTAGCCTCATAGCATAATTGCCTAAGTCATATTCTAAGGTATATGACTTAGGCAATTATGCTATGAGGCTAACGATATGTTGTTGATGGAGAGGATGTACTTACCTCACTACAACAGCTCTCCTTCTAGCTGCTGTTCTGCCTCGACTCTCTTTAACTGAGATCTGCTGCCTTGTTTCATACCACTGCATCACCTTAACCGCATCAATTAGCAGTCCAACTAACTACTGACTTTAAATGCGACAAAAACATGCATATTTGAATTGATTTAGATGCAGGAGTCTGAAAAAGGCCATCCAGACCTCCGGCCTTTGGCTGTTTTTGTCCCTCTGCATGTGCCGTAGGCAGCGCATCCCCTGGCTGGCTGCTGTGAGCAGAGGGCTCGGCTGTGTGAGTGTAAAAAGCGCTGACTCAGGTCCCAGCCCCTCATAGCTGGGCTGCCTGTGGAATTTGGAGCAGAGGTGTAATGTTAGAGAGAACAGCAGCTGTTTAGATGAGGCCAGGTCTGCCTCTTTGTCCGCCTCATTCACTCTCCCTGTCAGCTCCTGCTATGTCTCTCTCTGTCATTGTTTAGGTCTGTCACTTGTCAATTTGCTATCGCCTCCATTCACTCAGTCTTCACTGCCTTTGTACGCTCTGCAACGCTGTGTGGTTATTTGGCCGTCTGTCTCAATGTCATCCCTCTCTTTTCCTTTTCTCTATTCTGTCTCTTTCCCTCCTTTATTTCCTCTGTTTGCTCTCTGTCCTCCCCCTCCCTCCCTTTGGCAGCTCCTCTGCCCCCTCCTTTACTCCCTCCCAGACTGCTGTACCCCAGCTTTGCCTAGTGACAAGAGAAGGCTGGGTTGGTGTGCGTGTATGTGTGTAGGGCATGTACCAGTCGTATCAGTGCTACTGCAGTATTGTGCACGTGTGCGAGGGTGTGCATACTTGTCCTTTTTTTGGGTATGTTTGCATGTGTATACTTTGCAGAAGAGGCACACGTGAGGAGGCTGAGTCGATCAGACAGTGCAGTGAGTCCAGCCAGCAGCGTCCTGACAGCACAGGGCTGAGCTGCATCCTTAATAAAGCATCACTGCTGCATCCACACACACACACACACACACACACACACACACACACACACACACACACACACACACACACACACAGGCTTTGATCCTCTATCTCATGCTGTCATAGTTGCAAAGGGAACTTCAAGCCAAATGAAAAGGACAGGTATTTGCCCTTTGAATTTGTTCAAGCTAAATAAGGACTGCACAGTCCTGCTGTGGCTAAATTAGCCGCTTAGCAAGACTATCAGGACTGTGCTGCAGCAGCCTATAGCTTACACAAGCAGCAGGCTCATTTGAATCCTAGAATACCAGGAAAATGTGGGCAAGCGCAATATTTGTCCTACGTCTCATCAGTAGTGATGCAGCATTTAGATCAGATACAGATATTTTTAACCAGTATCGGCCGATCTTCTGCATTTTTGTAAGATTCAAATTGGGTTAAGCTGCTCAGACTGTTTTGAGGTAACTTTATAAGTGGTTATTTTTGAGAGCTGTCATATACAGTGAGATATATATATATCTAGAGTAATACTTACAAAAAATGTCCACAGTCAGGCGAATATCAGCACTGACAGCACTGAATGCTTTATCTCCAGTAGTGGTGAACAGCTTCTCTGCTGCAACACTGGTGCTGGGGAAAGCCATTGTTATTCAAAACACTGCACAGGCACAGCTCTTTTGAAATGAAACAGACTGGATCAAGTTATTTTTAGCGCTGCAGTGTGAGCTGGTCAGCTGGTCTGGTATGGTGCTCCCATCCGCTAACATTAGCGAGTCTTCATGTCAATTTTGTAATTCAAAGCTAATAATTAAAGGTGCTCAATACAGAATTCAGAGCATATCTGTTGCGTCCACATGGCTCTCAACATGGAGACGGCTGAGCCGGTGGCTAGCAGCTAATGGTGCTATCAGTGTGAACAACGGCAACAGTGCCAACAGAGCTAACAGTGTTAATCTGGGCGGGGGGCTTTCGCTAAAGTGCATGTGAGGCTGTGATATCCCACGAGGACGTCCTCCGTCCACCATGTTGAATCCCCCAGGCAGACTGCTGACTGTGTCTGCCCTGCGTAACGATTTTCCAACAAATCGTGTGTATGATTATGCTACATTAGCAGCTTTAGCGCTGCTGGCGGCTTTGTGCCGTAGCCACATACATATGCTCTGTCAGCGCGGTATAACTTTAGTGAGTTAGTAGTGCCAGATGGTCTTTATGGAAAAAAAAGGAACGAATAGTCAGATCTTCGTATTGAGCAGTCAAATCCAATTTGAGTTAAAAAAAAAATTCTCGTTGGCCCCACATTGAGGGAGAGCGACTTCGTTCTCTGCTCGGGGAGACATTACTCCTCTATACCTTTACATTGCAAATAGTTGTTTGCTGCTATATTAATGTGTCCAGTGTGTGTGAGCTGTACGTCGTCCATTTGGGGTGCTGCGCTGTGCTCATGAGGTTTAATTCTGCCTTTAACATTAACAACATACTAAAATGGATTTTTGGTATCTTAAAATAACTTTTTCTCCCACACCCCTATCAGTCAAACCTTTCTTGGCACATTCAGACTTGTAGCCTGTTTTATGGCGTTTCTGCTCAATCTTCTTAATTAGATAATGATAGAGGAGAAATTAGGCAAAGAGTATGAAAGAGATGGGGACAAATTGAAATAGTTGAAGTAGATTAGAGGAGCCCACACTGTTGGCTTGGATTTGCTGAAGAGTCATTCGCAGTCAGTTCATGTATCTGTTGTACTCTGTGTTCCTCCGCCTCAGTGCTGCTTGCAGCAGCTGACACCGATGGAGCATTGACCTTGGCTCGTGGTGCGGTGGCGAATTTGACGGTGACCTGATCTATTTTAAGACCCATCCATACATCTACACCGCTGCGTGCATGTCTCTTGTGCTCACTGTTCTGACCTCCCTGTCTCCATAGTGGAGACACATGACTCAAATGATGTTCGACGGGTGAACAACTCGTCAGCACCGTCCATCCGTCTTCCACCTGAATGACGGTCATTCACGGCGGTTGGTCTCACATGCAGCTGATCTAATCGTCCCCCGGTCCCTTCAGCTGTACGTCTGAATTGCTGTGTTGTCTGGGTAGATTCTCAGTGATAAAATGAAGCCCCTGTGCAGCGCCTGGCAACCTGTTTGCACATTGACTCGTGAGCATGTTTCCTCCTTGTTACATTGTGACAGCGATTTAGTGGTTTTGTGGTGGTTGGTTTTGAAAGGGGGTTTTGTGGTGAAGATTGTGAGAGCGAGGGTGAGTTTGTGACTGGTTACGTGTACAACTGAAAGACTTATTTGTGCGTGTGTTTTGAAAGTACCTCCTGTGCGTTTCAGTGAATTTGATGTGGTTTGACTACTCCACACCCCGCTATCCTCAGCCATCCCCATCCTCGCTCGCTCTCCTGAGATGTCTCTGGTGGGGGGGAAATCCTGCGGTCACTCCGATTGTCATCTCAATTGTCTTCCACTGACTGTTATTCACCGCTATATATAGCGAGCTGCCTCACACTGTTTCCTCCCTGTGCTGAAGGTCACGACACAGACACAACAATTTGATGCGCTGCTGATGAGTAAATTTCATCACCCCCCCCCCAATCCAATTTTTTCCCCCTTAGGCATTTGAAATAAGACTAATCAGTGCCATGGTTACTTAATTTGTCTTTCTCACTTCCTGTTTATTGATTGCACATATGTTATAGTAGTCAATAGGAGGGAATCGGTTTAGCATAGCTTAATTTCTTTTAGAAAAGCAGTTGTTGCACATAATGCTTATTCTGCAGCAAAGAAATGCATGTGATCTACATCACATAGCTGTCTGGTATCTACTGAGATATCATTATGATGATGCGCCGCTTTACCCGCATTAATTTACAGACACACACTCGTGCTTTAGCCCCTGTAGCTAGCTGCCTAGCTTTAATTGCTTTGTCGAGTTTCCATCTGCCTTCAAAAATGCCTTATTTGTGCAAATCTGTTTCCCTCCAGACTCAGTCCTGCTCTTGTAAGGAAATACCATAAATGAGGCATTTCCATTCATTATTATAATGATATTGCCAAGGTCGGCAAATAGCAGTAATCAATGCAGTGAGGTTTTTCCTCTATTAATATTAGTGTAAACTTTGCAGATTGCAGCAGCCAAGCCCCACCTGCACAGTTACTGTTGTTATGCCTGTCAAGCTTTCTGAGTAATTTTCGAAACAATGGGTCCATGGTCGTAGCCTATTTTATTGTAGTCGGCTCCATAAATTGATTAAAAACACTGTTTCCAGCTGAGTTCTTTTGACAGGAGAACCCTGTAAATTTGTTGTAAATATGTGCTTGATGGTTAGATTAATGATTTGTTATATATGTTTTCAAACTGTGTTTCACTCTGAACACTGTAAGAGGAAAGACTTTGATTTGACTAGTCGGTGGATTTAGAAAATGTAATGCTGTCTTGCTATCTCAGGTAATGGTAGAGCTTGGTTTTTGGAGTGTCTGCACTAAATCATCAAGACAGGGTGGCTGTCTCCCCACAAACCCCACAAAATAATGTAGATGGCTGGTGATATGCTTCTTGGCTTTGAAAGTAACACTATGTTAGCATAGGGATGTCATGATGCTATTGGTTAAAATGATGAAAAGAAATATTATTAAATAGCTAATACTAATTAAATAGCTGAGAAAAACTCAGAGGAGCAGGTTGTCACTTTAAGGAGAAAGGCCGGTCCACCTTAAGAGCCCACCTTAAAAGGATGTGAGTCAGGGTTACAGATACACAAAATTGGCTAGGGACTTCAGCTGAGGAGCTGTAGCCTTTTAGCATTTATTCATGTCAAACAATCTTTACACACACTGTCTGCTACACCTACGTTCACAGCTATAACGCCACCGTCAAACTCCCCACCGCCACACACACGGTCTGTCGGAAACTCGTTAAAGTTACGCTGCAATGACAGAGCGTATGTGTGTGGCGGCAGCAAGAACAAAGCTGCCAGCAGAGCTACAGCTGCTAATGTAGCACAAACACATACTTTTTGTCAGACAATCGTATCGTTACTCGGGCAGACACACAGCTGACAACCTCCTAAACTAATCTAAATGTGTGGCGGAGACTGGGAAAGTGGCTGTACGTCTGCGACACTACATGCAGCAGTACTAAAGGTAGTAAGCTAGTTGGACAAACACAGTGGTTAATCCAAAGCTTGACTGGTTGCACTTTGTCACAGTTGCTGAGCTATGATTGCACAATCACTGCTCAGGGTGCCTGGAAGGTGGTACTTTCTTCATCGTTCATAATTATCCACTTTTTAATGGTTTGGGTGTCTTAATTATGCCATTTTATTTTGTCCACACTGTCGTATCGATTTCTGTGTGAGTACTAAACTAACTTTGGACCTGAAAACTTGTTTTTTCAGTCAGTTTCTTATTTTGAGTGATGGGGTCCTACATGGACATGAACAGCCAACATGAATGAAGGTCTCCGTTTTACTCCTGTACTCCTCATGCTCACAGATTGATCCAGCAATACAGAAAAATATCTTGTGGAGGTGATGTGACCCACATGCTTAACTCACAGGTGCAGAGGCTAAGTTTATATGGTGACTACAGCTGTGGTAGGTGCTACTCTACATCATGTCCGGCACTCCGCTGTGGAAGTGCAGCCTGTGGTTTATCAGCCTCGGTTTGTGCGATCACCTAGATGTCTCACGTCCTCGTCAAAACACAGGCCCGTCGGGCTGTAGCCTCCCACACCGGCTCAATCTGCTTATCTGTGAGGTCATTAGTCGCGTAACTGTTATCTAGGTGTCTGCCTACTTCTGCAGGGCCGCTGTTGGTTCTCGCAGCTTACACCGTGGGGCCTGAGCTCATGGATAAGTCTTAAATGGATAAGGCTGGAGTTTTCCCTGCCTGGTTAACTGTGGGATGGATCCTTTAATTGGTCAGCCAGTTACTTGAATTAAGTGAAAACGTTATGGATGTAGTGCAGTGTCAATTTATGAATGGATACCAGCACTGTTCTGAACATTGTTTTTGCACTTTTATAAAACTATTATCCCTTTTACTACCAGTACTTGTGCAAGGAAGAGGAAAATTAGTAGAAGGAGCATTTTCCGTGCTAATCCTCTGTTTGGGATGTAAACATGGGTAGTTTGTCTAAGATGACAACATGGAGAAGACCTAGGCGCTGCCCTGATCTGATCTCCGGCTGTCTATCAGTTGTATAACTGAGCCGTGCCACTGTATCCTCGCTTTGAAATCCAGTTTTTTTTTTTTTGTAGTGATCACATGTGTGCCTTCCTCCTGCCCTAAAGGGAAGGCCGGTCCTAACACGCCCAGCTGTTGCCAGATGCATATTTTCAGGATGCTTTTTGTTACAAGTCCCAGCATTGACACCTTTCTTCTGGAGGTCATAACTAGAAGCCAAGCTAGTCTTGTTTTGTATTTAGTCTTTTTTTGACCTAAAAAGTGTTTTTTTTTTTTTTATTTAATGACTGATTTCATCCTACATTTACTGTGTTCTCAATTATACAAACTCATTTTGTCATACAGCATAAATACAACACGAACCTGCCATAACATGAGCATCATATATAAATCCACAACCTATATTTTTAAGTACGGCTGCAACTAAGTATTGTTTTCATTGTCACGTAATCTGCTGATTATTTCCTCGATTAACTGATTAGTTGTTTGGTTTATAAAATGTCAGAAAATGCTGAAAAATGACAATCAGTGTTTCCCAAAGCTCAAGATGACATCCTCAGATGTCTTGTTTTCTCCACAACTCAAAGATTCATTCAGCTGTGATTGTGATTTTTCCATTTCTTTTAATCAGAAATCATCGTGTGACCATGAATAAATTATTTCATCCCTTGTTATTTTCAGATGTTAGTTCGAATCACGGTCGATGGGCGCTCTGCAAATCAAGCGGCGCATAGCTTTTTGTAGCCTGGTGGAGTTACTAATGCACTGATGAGATTACAGGCAGTTGCACACAATGGTTTGACATTTCCGTCAGTGTGTGAATGTTTTGGGTGGTTTGAAGCTGGTATGCGATCCACTACAACGTCGAAGCTGAGCTTACTGAGAACTCAGACTTTTTTCTATAACAGCAAACACGTATGATCTCCGGGCTAACTGTGCTTCACTGTGAAAAGTGTACATACGTTTTTCCCATCATTTATTCCATTCAGTGTTGTGATTCGGCACTTGTAATTGGGGTATACCACACTGGGACTTCAGGGCAAATGTAATTACAAAATACTTTTAAATGCACAATCACATTACTTTTAAACTTTTGATGCATTTACATGAAGATTTTTATGTACTATGTATATTATTCATGTGCTTCTTCATGTATTGATCTATATGATATAACTGTTTTCATGGTGTGTTTTATCCAAATGGGAATGCCCACTCAGCCATTGCAAAAAACAGTGACGTAGGTTACCAAAGTAAGCTACTACTCCTGCGTTCTTAAATGACTGTTTTTGTGAACTGAGTCTGGTCTGGTGTTGAAGACTGTGACATAACAGTTTTTTTTTCTGTGGAAACAGGCTGTCTGATGGTGAGTTAAAGCAGCTGTGGACGGGAGCAGGAGAAAAAGCTATTTAAGTGTACACTATGTTTAGAATACTTTCACAGCTTTACCTCACTGTCAGACAGCCCTTTCTGATGGGGGACTGAGGCTGTTACATCTCGGTCTTTTAGCTACCAGACCAGGCTCCATTCACAATCATTCAGCCTTGAGGAACACAGGAGTTGCTGGTCTACCGCTGCATTGATCAGTTCGATCGGTTTTTGTTATTGCATGACTTTTGGATCTCAACTAACGTGGCGTCCACACAGCTGTACAATACAAGTCAAGTCATGTGGGGAAAAAAGGTTTTAGAAGGGTTTGGGAAAACAGCATTTTGATACTAAAACATATGTACATTGACCAAAATGTAAATGTTCAGGTTTGAATACATAAGGAACACCACTGGGAAGATACTGAATGATTTAAAAACCTAAAAAAAAACCCTCAAAAGTAATGGAGCTGCCCTTTTAATTAGGAGAGGCCGTTTCTGTCAGTTCATTCACAGATGAATCCTATTACACAGTTCTGGGTGTTTGAACCTCACCTTTGTTCATAAATTGTCATTTGTGCTGGTTTGATCATGCTGAGGATGGTGTTCGTTTTGTGCCCATAATAAATAAGGAGACCCTTTATCTGTGAGTGCCGGTGTTTCTTTTCTATTGATCCTTGCCATTACCGTGCCTCAGATATATTATTTAAGAGTTGGAGCTGTGCTTGCCGTTACTTTCCACAGTATGTTTATGTGTATTTTGTGGTTGTTTTGTAGTCTTGGCCTTGTTTTTTGTCTACCATTGTCTCCTCCATGTTAGCCGTAGCTTCAGGTCCTTCCTGTCTGCCCCCATCTTGAGCACACCTCGTCGGGCAGGTTTCCAGAGAATGAAAGGGATCTTGGGTTACCTCCACCATGACACATATTGCCACAGGGAGCGTGTAGATGAACACATCCTAATGTTGAATAGAGCAGACCTGGGTCATCTGTAAAGTACTCTGCTTGTTTTCTCCAGTGATAGCAGTGGGGCGGGGTGTATGAGCATGTCGGCCTGTGAACACTTCACCTTCGCATGCGTATAAGTAGACAGTGTAGTTTGATGGTCATTGTCATTGTCATCTCAGGCTACATCCACACTAATACTGTATGTTTTATGGCATGCCTGTACCACTCATGTACACAAGGCATGCATGTACTGTGTAAACAGGAGCAGCACTGGACACGGGAATGGATGTAGCATTATAAAATACCGAATTTAACTGTACTACAGCTGCTAGCATAGACAACAAGGTCAGCAACGCTTGTAACTCATCATCCATGTTGAAATTAACCACTGGTGGTCGAGGCCGATGTTTGTTTTCTTCCAGAAAACAGTGCTATAATATTTGTCAGGATGTTGTGACATGATGGTGCTGGAACACCACTGGCAGTAAAGTCTTACTTTTGTTTAAACGATTGGTGACTTTAATTGGACTGATCTTTAAATTTCGAAGCTGGAGGTTGACGAAGCGCCACAGCACGGCTACGTTCTCCTATGTGCGCTGTGCCATGGTTCACATGATGAATCGGGGAAGGACACATCATGATTGATAAGACCCAGTCGAGAAGTGAACATGGGCGACTGCATCATCGTTTTCAAAGGCCTCCATTTCTGTCTAGACTAAAATGCAACCCCAGAGTTTTAAAACCAAGATATCTTATCTTTTATTTCCTCTTGCAACTCCTCTCTTTGCTCCTCCTCCTTCTTCCCTTTTTCCCTTTCTACCTCCCCAGTGATCGTCTCCTCTTCCTCTTTCCTCCTTCCCTTTGTTTTCCTACCTCTTCTCTTCCATTTTTTTTATCCCCTGTTCATTTTTCCTCAACGCCTTCTCTTTTGTTGTCCCATCTCTATCCTCCTTTTACTTTTCCTCTTCTCCTTTACATGAGACCTGACATTCCCTTTCAGTCTACACCAGATCCATCTAAATTTCATTATTATTATTATTATTATTATTATCCACTTGGCTTTAAAGGTCTTAACAAATGCCTAGTGCAGGCTTTCATTCATTTGGGTGAATCCATTTATAGTATGGGTGGTCCCAATGGGAATCAAACCCTTAAATGGTGCAATGTCAGTGCTGGGCTGTACCAGTCGAGCCGTAGAGGGCTGTAGCTTAGTAACAACCCCCCTCATTTTCCACAAGTGCCGGCATCCAGAGGGGGGATGAGAGAAAGGATGAGCCCAGAAAAGGCAGTAGGAAACTTGTGCTGTAATATCTGTCAGGATGTTGTGACATGTTGATGCTGGAACACCACAGGCAGTAAAGTCTTACTTTTGTGTAAGTGATTGGTGACTTTAATTGGACTGATCTTTAAATTTAGAAGCTGGAAGTTGACGAGGCGCCACAGCACAGCAACATTCTCGTATGAGCACTGTGCCAACTCAGATTTTTACGCACTAGGTATTGGAAAATCACGTCTGGGTTGCTGAACATTCCCACAGCACATGATGCCCGGTGCTGCTAGCTCTGGCTCTTGTAACCACCCTGTAGTGTTTTTCCTTTCAGGCTGATGTGGGAGCTCTGGCCTGTGAAGGCACTCAGGGGCTGCCATAAAGTCATTTGTTCCTGGGATGGAGCGGCAAGTGTTTCTGCTGGCAGTAAAAGCAGAAGATTCATACAGCTGTCAGTGTCCGTTTCTCCAGTGGCCACCCCCAGAGCCTGCAGCTCCTTCCAAACATCACATATTATACACTGAACTGGATATTGCAATCAGGGCTCTTATTTTTAAAGTACAAAAATAGTTCACTGCACTTTTAACATACTTTAACCCACGTCTAAATGCGTGATTTTTGGATAACAACAAAATTCCCTGATAGGACTGTCAAAGTTAATGATAACACAAATGTTTTAACGCCACTGATTTCTTAAATGCATAAACGCAACTTGCAATTTTTAGATTTGAGTGGGCTCAGTTTTAAAGTGAAGATGCTGGTATCATATTGAACTAGAAAACTACACCTAGCTTGTCACAAAAGAGGCCGAATAGCACTCCAGACGAGGCAAAACTGTCATGGCCATTTTCAAAGGGGTCCCTTGACCTCTGACCTCAAGATATGTGAATGTAAATGGGTTCTATGGGTACCCACGTTATGATAATCACGTACAGTTTGGATCAAGTCATAGTCAAGTCAGCACTGTGACACACTGACAGCTGTTGTTGCCTGTTGGGCTGCAGTATGTCACGTTATGATTTCAGCAATTTTTTTTAATGCTAAATGTAGTACCTGTGAGGGTTTCTGGACAATATTTGTCATAGTTTTGTGCTGTCCATTGATATCCAATAAACAATGTATATGAATGTGAATAATGTTCCAGATGATGACTCAAGATCCAAATATGGCAAATAGTGATTTGTAAATGTCCAATTTCAGTTGTTTCCATGAATATAATAATTTGTGATTCATTTAGCATAATGTCTTGTATTATAATCAGCATTATCATTGACTTGGATTATGCGGCATGATTCTTTTCTTGACATCCCTCCGTCTTATCACCGTTCTGTTACTATCAATACTGAGGAGACGAACAATGCAGCACCTGGTGCCTCTACCACCTACAGAGTGGCAGACACTAAGGAAACACAGCCTGGCAGGCTCCTTTCATATTCTCTCTTTATCTGCAGATGGTATCGGGAGGCTGTGTTGACGCAGAATTGTGTAAATCAACTTGTTTGCGATGTGGGTTGAACAGGTCCACGTGAAGGCTTGGAGAACTCTTTGAAGTACCAGTGGGAACACTTCCTGTACAGACAGCAGAAACTGATGTAGCCTAGCCCCTCTGCGAGACAGTTTTTCTCACGTCGCTGGCCTGGGTTTATGCTCGCTGCAGCAGTCTTTAACACACTAGATCTGACCTATTGTTTCGTCAAGCCCTGCCTCCCCTCCTTTTCTTTGGTGTTTGTGGTTCCTTAATATTTTGGGAACATCCTGTTTGTGTGTTTAATGCCGTGGGGCACAGATTGTTTAGTTTAAGGCCTCCAACCACTCCTGCCCTCTTATTAGTGTGACAGGACAAGAAAGACTGAAGCTGAAGAGGAAAAGAACGAGACACTGAGAGAAAGAGAGAGAGAAGCTGGGGAGACAAGTGGTCAATTGGGGAACTCAGAAGGAAGTGTGGAAATGTAGGAAAAGAGATGAAGGGATGGAAAGAGAAAACTGAGCATGGATGACGGTGAAAGGAAAACGGCGTTGAGGGGAACTTGAGGTTGGCTGTGGTCGAGCAGAGGGGGCGGGGAGGGTTACTGCAGACAGACAGCATTGGGAATTCTGGTGTTGCTGGTGTGCAGCCTAGCATTAAATGCAATTTAATGCTCCAAGGCATGTTTACGTGCTATGTAAGTGATTCCCCCACGTGCCCTTCACGAATTTCCGGTGCTTATCAATGATTTAATGCCCCCCCCCCCCCCCCCAATCACCCCCCTTGAGGCGGATTTGGAATTGCTGTCAGTGCCCCCTGGCACCGTTTGGGTTAGAGAGAGTGAGACACGGAAAACCCTTTTTTTGGCTTGGTCATGTCATCACACACTGAGGAGAACCTCTGGCTGTGAATAAGGGGCTGGTTTCTGTTTTGGTTTTGGTGTGCTCTGATGTTTAGGGCTGTTTTTAAGTGTTTGGCCGAGTCTCTTTCTTGAACTGGTTTTAGAATCACACAGTTTTTCCCTTGATGCTGGATGCTATTTGTCAGTCATTTTTTGGCCTTTTTTCAGGAAGTCTTTTGTAATAAGACAGTGTTTTTCTAACAGACCCAAAGCCTTGTTTTTATAAAAAAAAAAAAAAAAAAAGAAAGGCACGAAGGGTCTGGATGGCTTTTAATTTTGGTGTTTTTTTTGAAAATAGGAAATGAGTCTTTTCCTCATGTGGCAGCTAATGCCGACTGTACACAAAGACCAGATGCTTTTCGTGCGTCACTGTACAGACATCAATGTGGAATACTAAGAGTTTTGCTAAAGTTGAACACGCTCCGGTTTGCCGTTTGTGTAATTGGTTTAATTTTATAGTTAATGCGTATTGTCACAGCAATAGGTGGTTTCAGCACTAAAGGAAGAGAAATGGGTTAGAAAGCGAACACGGAGGAACTGGTGGAGTTGTAGAGTGAAAAGAGTGAATCTTACATGTCTCCCATTTGTACACAATAGAGTGGAGAAGGAAAAAGCTGCAGGTCTGAAATCAGGTGAGTATGCTTTATGCTTTAGCTAGTAGCTAACAGGCGGGTGCCCGTTGATTTCTATGAGAATTGCTAGTGGCTCGACTGCTGAGTTATAAAGCACCAGATCACCCGGCGATCTTTCGCTCCACCGGGTCCATGAAGAGGCGCAGTAGCGTTTCCTTTAACTCCACTCTCATTCACATGAACGGAGGGAGAGAAATACTGCGGTTTGGATTTGGGATTTTATTGGGACCAGTGATTTAAATAGGGTATTGAAATGTTATACTGGAAAGCTGATGAAGTCTATGGGGAAAAGGTGGGCCAATGGATATGGAGAATGGAAGTTGTGTTGCTGTTTGGCCACTATGAAATAAAGCTGTCTTCCTGGGGACTTGTCCAAATGGGGCTGCTTGCAAGCTATGTTGTTCTGGAATTTTGCTTTAGCCTCAAGTCATTGTTAGCTGAAGATACTGGCATCAATCATGTATGCTGCGTCTTTTCTGTCTCTTTCTTTCTTTATGTGTGTTGGCGATTTGGATTGAAATATAGTTGCTGTGGTTAGAAACATCAGTATAATGTTGTTGCAAGTGCTGCTAGCTTAGATCTACTGGGGATTTGAGGGTGGAATTCTGTCCCTTTGAAATGTGTGACTTATGACCCATTGTTTGATGTGAAAGGGTGTCGGCTTCAGTTTTAAAGTTTTAACTTTGGAGTGTATGGTGGGGTAGGTATAAGTAATTGGGATAGTATAAACCTAAAATGATGGGATGATTTCTGATGAGAACCGCTGTAGAGGAAAAGGATACGGGAGCCGGTTGTCCCAGCCTGAGTTGGCTTTGGGTGCTGGCTATGGTGAAACGAATAGTGGTTTTGAATAGATGGTGATGTAACAGACAGCCTGACCTGGAGATATTTAGGAAAAGCTGTCATGTGTTAGAGGAAACTGCAAGCTGCCACATTTTTGCTTTTTTTTTTTGTGTTTGAGAGATTCTAGAGGTGTGACTCATGTTATAGCTGGTTCTGGTTGTAAATAAATATAGAAAGAATTTTTAAAAAAAAGTTTTCAGACCTTCATTTGCTCCCTTTTTGCGCAGAGCATTCCTCAGCGAAGGCTTCTCACTGTGGAAACTCTCGGCCTGCTTACGAGGTGTTTGACCCCTCCGCCGGTCCTGCCACGGTAGATGGAAGGAAAGGCCTCCCCGGGTCTCGTCCTCTCCTCTCTGCCATTCTCCTTCTTCATGTCATATCCTGAAAAGCCGTCTCTCTCCATCTGTCCGTCTCCCGTCTCCCTTGTAGCGGATTTTTGTGTCGTTCCTCACTGTGGTTGTAAATAATCCCCGTTTGGTTCCAGATGTCCCTCCGTCCCCTCTGGAATTGGGGATGGGGTTTGAGCGCAGTGTGGCTGTGAGGGTTGGACACTTCTGTCTGGCTCAGCTGCTGACTGGGCCCAAGTTGTATGCCTCTCTCTGTCTTTCACTCCTCTTCTCTGTCCTCCCGGTTCCCACGGTGGATTGTTTGAATTTTCTATTCTTGTTTTTTCTGTCTTTTTTATGAAAGGAGTCAGCGGTGGATGTGTAACATCAGTAGACAGTAGTATCGATAAGATAGATCAAATATTTTGTGGGAATATTTATAATACACGGCATAATTTAATTTTTGTTTATCATTTTTACCTCTTCTACCGGTGGTCGCTATTCTGTTTTCAGACGTTGTGCAGGCTAGTTTAAAGTAGAGTGAAGATACTGGTTATATGAAACTAGAAAACTAAATCATACCTACTATCCCATAATCTGACAGAAAGGGTTTATACTATCCCTCATTTTGCTTTTACTTAGCTGTCAAAGAGGGAAAAGTTTTATGTTTAGAAAAAACCAGCGTTAAAAACTAGGAGTGCATTGGGTATAATGCGTTAGGAAATTTGTTTTAATGCAATATTTTTTAAAGTTTAATGCAATTGTGTTTTAGGTTGTGCGGGCTAGTTTTGAGGCCAGTGATGATACTGGTTCGCATGAAACTAAAGAATCCACTGGGAAGAACACTAAATATACGCACATGGCCTTTTCAAACGGGTCCCTGTTGCCTCAGGTTATGTGAATGAAAACTCTGAGATGAACAGAGGGAAAACTAAAGATAATACCGCTACACGATAATTATATCATGGGGCTCTGTTTTCCCACCCCTACAGACAGATTAATAGCAAATATCATACCACAAAAATCACTGAGCAGTCTTTACTAGCTACAGGATCGTCGAGGTGAATTAGGATTAGTTCACTGATTTGTTTATTTTTCCCAGTTCCTGATGGTATGATGTCAACAGCAAAATGTCTGTTGAGAAATATGCAAATAAATAGTTAATTAATGAACAGTTTTTTTCTTTTGTGGCTAGATATGTTGCCTAGAAATTGAATATAGGTTTTTCTATGTTTAAATACCTCCCCTGCTGTGCTTGTATCAGTTCTTTTTGTAAATTCAGTGTTTCCTCACGGTCCGTTCTGTTTTCTTCTGAATTTGGTTGGGTGGTTTTGTTTTTATAAGAAAAATAATAATAAAAAAAGCCTGTGTGTCTGTTTGTGTTGGAAGGTTTTCAAGTCTTTAAAAATGTGGGTGTGGATTGCTCTTCGGCTCTTTGTTTCTGTCTTTTTGTCCCCTGTTCCTCGTCTTTCTTCTGTTTTTCCTCCTGATTCCTCTCTCTGACCCATCAACTCTGTGGGAAAGTGAAAAATCATCCGGTTGTGCACTTAGAAATGCATGCTCAACTTGCCGCACATATTGCTCTAAGCCAACACACAAACAATTCCTCTTTCGAAAGGTTGCTTCTGAACATGCCCTGTGGTTCCTTTGCTCGGAATTGTTGATCTACAATTTTCTCCTGAGAAAATATTTCAAAGTTTTGAAGGCTATATGAAGCCTGCTCTGTATGGGGACTTTGACTTGTCAGTCCTCTGCAGGGTGTCACGCACATCTGCTGTAGGACTTGGGAAAAGTATCAGGCAGTATACGACAGGTGACTGTGTATTGTTGTCATGAGATATTGACCTAGGTTGTGGGTGTGCCATTTCGCAAACGCAAAACATGACACACACACCCAGAACAGTCCCATAATGGTTAGCATACATGCAGTGTTTTATTTCACTTTTCTGCAAATTAAATGGAGCAGCAAGGGTGACAGTAACAAAATTTATTAGGGCTGTCAAATGGTTAAAACAGTTCATCACACTTAATCACATTATTGTCCATAGTTAATCGCAATTAAACACAAATGAATCCTACATTTTTAATCTGTATAAGTATCTGTATAAGTATTTAATACTCTTATCAACATTGGAGTGGGCAAACATGCTGCTTTATTCAAATGTATGTATATATTTATTATTGGAAATCAGTCAACAACACAAAACAATAAGATATATTGACCAGAATCCCTCACAGGTACTGCACTTAGCATAAAAATATGTTAAAATCATAACAAGGCAAAGTCAAACCCAGCAGGCAACAACAGCTGTCAGTGTGTCAGAGTGCTGACTTGACTATGACTTGATCCAATCTGACTGTGATTATCATAAGGTGGGCATGTCTGTAAAGGGGAGACTGGTGGGGACCCAGAGAACCCATTTACATTCACATATCTGGAGGTCAGAGGTCAAGGGACCCCTTTGATGGATGGAAAGAAAATTTGGGTTTGTGGAAAAAAAAAAAAGTTGTTACTGATAAGTTTAGTTATTTTTATTACATGAAAACAATGTAGTTCCACCCAGCGCTGAGTCACAGTGTAATGCTTGCTTCTTGCTACACTCATGACACACATGCACTCGCACACAAGACACATTGCACATGAACACACCCTGGAGACATGGCGTGGAAGACACCCAGGCCGAGGCCTGTTGTGAGCACCGAGCATATCATTTGCGGGCCGGCTGCTAAGTGAACACGCTTGCCTGTAGTTACCGAGTTTCACACAAAAACGTCTCTGACTTCTCTCGTCAGTGCGGAGCGAGATGGGCCTGATAAGCACTCAGCATTTTACACTAAACCAGTCTGGCTGTGTGGATTAGCTGGCGTCACTCATGTTTTTCCAGTTCCACTGCATCCTTAGGGCCTGCTGAACAGTGAACATGTGTGTATTTTGCACACTACGTGCCGCCCATGTATGTGTAGTATCTTCCAGTGTGTTGGCGGATGGATGTTTTCCCAGCATGCAGTACATTAATGTAACTGACATGTCATTGGCTCACTTACCCTTACATATTGCAAAACCCTATGAAAACAAAGAGCTAAAGTCATGCTAAAGCTTGGATAGTCACTTTCCCAAGCGTTGCCAGGGGTTGCTACCACACCTTGTCATAGCAACAGTTGCTGTGTTTAGGTCTACCTGTGTTTTTTGCCAACGAGTTAAGATGTATGACCACACTGTATGTTGGTTTTTTCCCTTCGTTGTAAAAAGGGATGAAGTATGTCGCTATGAATCCATCTCTGTTACGGGACAAATACAGACACACTGATTCCTGGGTAAATGTAGGTAAGCTTAGCGAGTACAGTCCGTTCTTGTTCAAGTCAGGGTGTATGTTGACCCTGCATGCTGACATATGGGCCTAGTATTTACAAAACACACATTGGATTCCATTTATAAATTACAGGCCACAATAACAGGTTAATAGCCACCTGCTGTTGAAGTGATGGCCAATGATTTTTTTCCTCTCCAGAAAAGCAATTTATATATAATTTGTTTGGCTGTGGTATTTCTACTAAGGCCAGAGCAAGACATAGTCACCAATTATGTGTCAGATGTAGATGCAGGGAACTCGACCTAGCTTTGTGTATGTTTGTATGTGTGCTCTGTTGTGGACAGGGCCTGTGGGCTCCTGGCTCACAGATGAAAGACATTTCTCATGTGGCTGGTTTAGTGGAGCTCCTGAGTCAGCACGCAGCTACTAATCAGGGTTTTCTCCCTCTCAGCTAGCCTGACTCTGTTCCCCCTACTCTTCGGTCTGCCACCCTGTTAGCTCCGACTTGTACCAGTAACAGTTAAACCAGAAGGGAATGAGATTCATGTATGTTAACCAAGGTTGTCAAAATGAAAGCAATGATAACATGTTAACACAAACTTGTTTACAGTCACTAATTTCTTTAACGCAGTAACGCAACTTGGGATTTTTAGGTTGTAGTGGGCTCAGTTTTAAAGCTAGACTGAAGATACTGGTATGATATGAAACAAAGGAAGGTAAATAACACGATTATGATAAATGCTGGTGAGGAAAAACTGGCATGGCCATTTTCAAAAGGGTCCCTTGACCTCTGACCTCTAACGCATTAACACAACATGTGATTTTCTAGCAGGCGCAGTCGTAAAGTTTCAGCAAAGATACTGGTATCATATGAAACTACAAAACCTAAGAAATCACTAAAGACCATGTCATGCTAGTTTGTTGTGAAGGAGACTAAATAACACTTCAGACGTATGCTAAATGTTGGCGAGGAAAAGCATGCATGACCATTTTCAAACAGGTCCCTTGACCTCTGACCTCCAGATGTGTGAATGTAAATGGGTTCTCTGGGTCCCCACGAGTCTCCCCTTTACAGACATGTCCACTTTATGATAATCCCAGTCAGTTTGGATCAAGTCATAGTCAAGTCAGCACACTGACACACTGACAGCTGTTGTTACCTGTTGGGCTGCAGTTTACCATGTTATGATTTGAGCACATTATTTATGCTAAATGCAGAACCTGTGAGGGTTTCTGGACAATATCTGTCATTGTTTTATGTTGTTTATTGGTTTCCAATAAATATATACATACATTTGCATAAAGCTGCATATTTACCCACTCCCATGTGGACGAGAGTATTAAATACTTGACAAATCTCCCTTTAAGGTACATTTTGAACAGATAAAAATGTGTGATTAATATGCGAGTAGAGTAGTAATCATGATTAACTATAGAAAATCATGCAATTGATCCTGATTAAATGTTTTAATTGACTGACAGTCCTAATTTCAACCTTTTAGTCATATGCTTCAAAACTCCTACCATCCTACCCTTTCAGATTAGTTTGGATAAAGAAGATGGTGTGACGAAGCAAAGCAATTAATTAAGATTACTGAAAGATGACTAGGTTGTCTTCCCCAACAACACTGTTTTTGTTGAGGAGTATAAACATTTTTAAATTGGGATGACAACTGAAAGGGAAGCGGTAACAGCCTCTAAACATGTGTCTCTAAAATGTACATATCAATAACTTACACTCTTTAGGACAGATAATGTGCCCTTTGCAGGGAGAGGGCAAATAAGACTGCATAGTTTGTGTGCACACTGCTGTATTAATGGAGTCCTCTTTGAGATAATGGCATGTATTGATATGGCCGTCCTCACTGAAAGACGACTACATAGGCTACTTTGCAAGGTATAGATCTTGTAGTGCACTTAGCTTACCAAAGATTTGTCATCATATGTCACATCAGTTGAATTTCTCATTTCATCCCAGCCAGTACATCAAATAACCGGACCCTATCAGATGGTTTGTTTCACACAACCATCTCAGAAGCTGTCATTAGAAGCTGTTTGGAAAAGGGCAGGCACTTTCAAAAAATACTTGGCAGGTGATTCGATGAACTGTCTTTCAATCAAGCTAACAAAAGTGAAACTCCCTGAAGGCAGTGTTGTACTTTGCTATACTTTCAGTGAAGAAATACTCTCCTGTTTTGACATAACTGATGCTGTTGCAGCTGCGCTAACCTTGTTACAAGCCACCATTGCTGTTTAGGATGTACAGTTGCCTGTGTGTATGTTCATAATGGTAATTTTGGGGGAGTAGCCTTGGATGGAGGCCTAAAGGGACGGACTGTCAGTGTTGCTGACTTTCTTGCCAGATTTAGGGACTTTTGGAGCTACTGCTGCTAGAGTTGGGCTGGGTTTTTGGATTGGATCGTTTTTAAAATCTAATGTAGTCTTGCTGGTTTCTGACCATCACCAACCCTACCCTACATTTTGGCAATTAAATTCATTTCAACACTTGTGTGACCAATATATAGTAAAATACCAACAGACAGAGACAGATGTAATGTGTTCCTCTCACACCCTTGTAATGGACAACCATCATAAATGATGTGAAAGTCTGATTATTAACACATCAGCTGAATTTAAATGTAAGAATTAGTGCGTGACCATATCTTTGAATACAAAGTTTAGCTCTTCTCTCTGAAGCGGACCTGATGAGAATCTTCCCTGTATTTAAAAGTGAAAAACGCCACATTAAATGGATTTAATCTCTTGACTAATCGTTTGCTTCTCCAGCATAATTGTGTTGCAACATGAATTATTAATATGAATCAAAATGGATTTAGTTGTTGATATTATCTTTTACCTCAGCAAATGTGCCATGTAAGGTTTGGCTAAAATAGAGAGCTCTGGTTGAAAAGAATGGGATGTGCAGTGGAAATTACTACCAGCGCTGAGCCAAATGGTGGTGAAGTTCACTACTTTCTTATGAGTTTATCTGCCAGCCAAATAGCATGTGATCTGCCTGTCCTCAAAGCCACTGTGTGATCATAAAATCAAGCAATGCCAAGGTGATACATCCTTATGGAGGACAACGTCTCTTTGACAGAACTAAACTTTTTAATATCACATGCACAGAGATTACATCTTTATAGCTTGAGGTGGCTTTTGTGGTTGGCTTTGTGCAGTAACTTGAGTAAAATATATTAGATTGTATTTTTTCAGCCAGAAATTGACTGCTGTTTGGGTGTGATGCGTTGTTTCTAACATTGAATCTTGGGTCTTTCCAGGTCAGCATGCTATATATCATTTTATGTTCTAGACATGTGTTTCTGTTGGGAAATGTACTCTTGGGCTGTTAATGCATGAGAAGCAAGGAAACACAAGAACAACTTAGTTGTTTGTCATCATTTTTGGAGACACTAGTGACGTCATTGTCACTGTCGCCTGAAGCTGGATCACACTCCCAGATACAGCAGGGCTGAACAGCCGCCAAACATAGCTTTAATATTTCTGGTCTACTTGCTCTGTAACTTGTCTGCAGGCAAATGAACGAAATGACTAAGAATTCTGCCGTCAAATGTTCCCAGGCTTACTTAATGTGACGGCCGACTTGTTTGTGTATTTATTAGGGCTATCTAAGTTAATGCAATAACGCTTTAACGCCACTAAGTGAAGATAGTAGCATCATATGAAACTAGAAAACCCAAAGAATTCCTTAGGTTTTTACTACAGGCCGACTGATTAATTGGTCAGCTGATTAATCGGGCCGATTTTTTGACATTTTTTTATAATCGGCATCGACTCCGCCCCTTGTGTCAATCAGAATGTCATTGAAACAGCAGACCTCAGTAGATGTAGCCCAGTGGGCCCAGTGAGAGGAACAACGTCCTAACTGGGAGAAACTGTGCAGACACAAAATGCGACCGGAGAGACAGACCATAAGTGTTGTTCAAGAAATATTTACTTAACAAATTTTCTGTATTATTTTTTATCATTAAGCTGTCACATTTAATCAGATGTCACATATCGCATATCGGCCATCGGCTGTCCTGATTCTGTAAAAAATCAGCATCAGCCATAAAAACCAGTGTGAGTCAACCTCTAGTTTTTACTACCAACCATTTTGAAGGAGGCGAAATAATGCTCCAAGGTTCGGCTAAATTTTGGCGAGGAAAAGCTGGCATGGCCATTTATGTGATTGAAAATGGTTTCTATGGGCACCCATGGGTCTCCCCTTTACAGGCATGCCCACTAGTTTGGGGTAGTCATAGTCAAGTCAGCACACTGACACTGTGAGTGTGCCATGTTATGATTTGAGCATACTTTTATGCTTAAATATAGTACCCGTGAGGGTTTTTGAACAAAATGTTATTGTTTTGTGTTGTTACTTGATTTCCATCAGTAAATGTATGCATATATTTGCATAAAGCAGCATATTTGCCCACTCCCATGTTGATATGAGTATTAATTACTTGCCAAATCTCTCTCTCTAAGGTACATTATGAACAGATAAAAAATGAGATTAATTTGTGTTTAATCCTGATTAAATATTTTACTCAGTTGACCCTCATATTTCTGTGTGCACATGCTCTGTAGTAATGCGTGCCAGGACACGGCACAGTGCGCTGACCCCTGCTTTCCCTCGGCCCTGTGGCCATAGCAGGCCAGCCGTCAGTGGAGACAGGAGGGAGTGTGAGAGCGAGAGGTTGTTGAGCTATGAGTGACTTGCTTGTTTTATTTCGGCAGGCATTTCTCTGTTTCACAGTAGGAGAATGTCCTCAACACTGGAGGTTCTGTAAAGTCAAGACTACCAGATGAGTTGAGCATAATGTTTGGCCAGTTAGGGATTGGCTGGCTGGTGGTCAACACCCACACATACAGAAGCAGCAGCTGAAAACAAAAAATGATGTTTGTATAGTAGATGGAGATTTTGTCTTTTGTTAACCAAAAGAGCCTCTGTATGTAAAAGTCAAACATCACAGTGCACTTGTCTGTGAATGCTTGCTTTTCTGTATGTTAATAATACTAAAATGGGCTAATCTTGCTGTCAAAAAGCACTTAGATGTAGACAGGCAGCTCACTTTTCAAAATAAAAAGATAAGGCGTACTTCTATGTTATCAGAAAATCAAGAGTACCAGTGTAACCAGTATGCTGACCTTGCTGAACTTACAGCCAATCCAGGTTATCCTTGGCATGCTGAGATCATGTAAACCAGGAAGTGGTTGAATAGCTCTCCACAAATGAGGGAAATGCTGACTTTGTGAGCCATAGATGGAATCTGCTCAGCTTTGTGAGAAAACACTGGCGACTCTTGCAGATCCCTCCCAAGTCCCTTTTTTCCTCCAGGAACCGTAACTGCAAGCGTAACAATACCTAGCTTTTATCATCCAGCCTCCTTGTGTCCGGTGTCATGTGCTATAGTGAGGTCCAGGTGTTCGCTTGATAAAGTACATTTAGCCTTTCATGAAGTATTGTGGGTCCCTAGTGGGTTACCGCATGGCAAGCGCAAGTATGTTTCCATGAGCTGGAGGATAAGGGTACATTTTGTCACTTTGGGTTACTGATGCAGGAAAGTGCCTGAAACCGTCCATCTGGCAAGTTATATTCGAGTCCACCAATCGTATTGGTGATTTTCGTGATACGAGGAACATGTCACAGCCATTGATGATACAAGTTCAACTGGTCAATAAACTTTAAAATAAACTTTAAAGAGGACCTATTACGCTTATTTTCAGGCACATACTTGTATTTTGGTTTTCTACAAGAACATGTTTACATGTTAAATATTCCAAAAATGCCGTATTTATCCCATCCTGGCTGTGCTACAGCACCTCATTTCACACTCTGTCTGAAACACTGTTTCGACCTCCTGCCTCCCCTCACAAAATGCCCAGTCTGCTCTGATTGATCAGTTGGCCCTCTGTGTTGTGATTGATCAGCCGAGCCAAACTCTTTGGACTGCGCTCCAGCTCCGCTCTAACTAACTTTGAGGGCGTGCTAAACTAGCAGCTAGACAGATATGCCCCTTTGTGTTCTGACTATATGTTTGTCCTCCTTGCTTAAAGCCCTTTATGCATCACTTTTGGCTGATTGTAATTAACCCTACGTCTGTCTTCCTTCCCTCTACAGCTAAACCCTTCACATCAAAAGTGAAGCAGATGCGCCTACACAAGGAAGACTTTGAGATCCTTAAGGTGATTGGGCGAGGAGCGTTCGGAGAGGTAATATACCTTCTGGTTTTTGCACTTCACTTGTTACCCATGCAGCAATCCATGACAATACAAGCTGAGAACCTGCGATTTTTCTCTTTTGTGCAAGAAGTTGGTGTTACTACTTACTTACTACTAGTACATCTCATAACCTGGAACTTTTTCCCTGAGGCAGAGATTTTTCTGTGTAATGTTGGGACAATACCTGCCAGTAACAAGATATGATCTGTTGTACCCTTATGGTGCATTCACTCCACGTGCGAAGCAAACTTTTTGCGGAGTGCAAATGACGCATATTGAAATTTCTCAACTGGAGCAAGAAATTTGCGTGATGTGTCACGAAAGCCTATCAGTGTTCAGATTCTCCTGCTGATGTCCTGACGTTGTTGTATGAGATGGAGGACAAACGTATTGCCGTTTGTAGGCACCCAGAGCTATGAAATGTTAAACTCTGTATAAATGTATGTGTATAAACCACAGACTGTCTATGGTACTGTAGAAACAACAATGTCGTCGCCGTATTTGTGCCTAGGTGACTTTATCTTGAGTGCTGATGGAGCAGTTACTATGTTAGCATAGCCTGGCATGAGGGATGTTAATTATTAACCATTTTACTGTTAACTGACATTAAGCAGTTAATTCAATTAACGCTAGTGGTTAAATGATTAAAAGAAGTATTAATGATAAATTAAAAAGGCTGAGCAAAACTCAAGGGAGCTGCTCGTCACTTTAAGGAGAAAAGCTGGTCCACCTTAAGAGAGTCTGAGCCGGAGTTGCGGATACAGGAAGTTGGCTCAGATCTTGAGTGGAGGAGCTGTAGCTTCGTAGCATTTATTCACCGACAAATAAACTGTACACTCACTGTCTGCTACAGCTACTTTCACAACTGTAACGCCGCCAACAGAGCGTATATATGTGGATATGGGCGGCAGGCACAAAGCCACCGGCAACCATTAAGTGGCTAATGTAGCACAAACACACACTGTTTGTCGGACACTTGCTATTGTTCCGCCAGGCAGACACACAGCTTACAACCTGCTAAACTAAAGTAAATGTGTAGTCGAGACTTTTACTGGTAAAGTGCGTGTATGTCCGCGACACTACACGCAGCACCGTGGCTGCTAACGCTCCCGGACGGTGAACCGGAGACAGCGAACGCAGCACCGTGGCCACGACAGTAACTCCCCTAATGGTGAACTGGAGACTCAGTTGTTTGTGGTGCTCATATACTGCAGCTGACGCATGGTTGCATGCAAGGCTTGGCTTAAGGAAATTTTTCAAAGTTAGCATCCTACCTAGCACTGATCCATTCAGAAAACAAGCATTTTAAAAGTTATTTGCTTGTCATCTAGCAGAAAGACCTGGCAAAGCATGAATTCTGACTTTTTACAAATTAACATCATGTAGTTATTTTGGCATCATTTTGATCCATCTATTGCAATTAAAAAACAGCGCAATCTGTTTATTTTGTGTTGATACCGCAGTAGCAACATGTGCAGTGGCACTGTATGTGAATTCAATTTGTTGGAATTCAGAGTGCTGCAACTGGGTGATGTTATGAACACGTATACAACATGTACAAAGCAGCAACAGTGCTTATTTCTTCCATGGTTGATTGTAGAAAGAAAAGTTGTGATCTGTGGAGACAAGCTTCTCCACTCTGGTGCATCTAGAGTGAGTAATGCAAATGAACACAAATTATACCGGTGGTCCAACTCATGCAAGCGAAAATTTGCTTTGCTCTTGGTGTGAATGCAACATTTATACTTTATTGCCTGAGTTATGAAAGGCAAGAGTGTCGTGTTTGATAGAAGATGACTTTGTGCTGCATTCCAGCAGCAGTGCGTCGTATTGGTCTGCTGCTGCATGAGCATGACTCTACTTGCAGCTCGAACAAAAACTTTTTAATTCTTCTTTCATATCCAACCCATGGACAGCAAATGTATTTGAGTGCCAGTGAAACATCCCGTGTGGGTTTACATGTTTATTTAGTTTTTGCTTTTATGTGTGCCCGTAGGGAGGTTGAAATACATTTGTCACTTTCAAGTAATGATGTCAAAGCTGGGGAATGTTGGAGGGACAGGTATTGTGGTCCTCAGCCAAGACTCTTGCATAACGTCATTGTCCTGTGAAGACCTTGTCTTCACACAGTGAGTTTTGTGCAGAATTGTCTTGACAATGGCTCTTTAATACATTGTCAGAAAATGTTGGATTTCAATACCGAATTGATCACCTCGATCCACCTTACACCCCTCCAGAAGTTTAATCTCCGAAAGGAAAGTGTTATTCCACATCTGTACAAACAAGTCAGTGAATTCCTGAGATCTTTTAAACCACTCTGATAGGCTGAGAGGATGGAGGTAGATTTGGGCACACCTGCATGTAGCTGCAATGCCAAAAAATACTGACATGCTCACTTGCAGGGAGTGTTGGTATGTGCATGTGTGAGTCATGTGTCTGCGTGTGTGTGTTTCAGGCGTGTTG
Organism: Pterois miles; assembly: GCA_947000775.1. NCBI lineage: Eukaryota > Metazoa > Chordata > Actinopteri > Perciformes > Scorpaenidae > Pterois > Pterois miles. Next base: position 96,976 of record CAMQGK010000594.1, read on the forward strand.
TGCTCAGCAATGTGGTGTGATCCATGAATTATGCTTCCTACCTTGCGGTAAACATTCCAGTGCCTTTTCACCAATTCAGCTGTGCTTGTACGAGTTTGAGAGACATCATGATCTTCCCACGGCTCCACTTTTAAAACACTTGAACAGCGTGTTGCGTGTGGATGTTACTGTAACGGTATCATACAACAGAAAAGTGGACATTTAGCAGAATGAAGAACTCACGCTAACAACGTTAGATGTCATATTGACCCGTTGTTGACTGCAATTATTGTCTTTCTCTTTCCTCCACTCATTTTAGATGTGAGTCAGGTTAAGGCAGGGCTTGCTGAAATTGCTCTCTACAGCAGCCTGACAAAACAAGTTTGTAAGCGCTGCTACCTTAAGGCACCTGAGGGTAGCTGCAAACCACCAAGCCAAAACCATTTGCGAGTTTTTCTTTATGGCTGTTGGCATCACAAACCTAGGAAGGCTTACTGTGTTCCAGTTGGATGACAGACAGTAATAACAGCCATCTGACCTAGGGTCAGACCAAGCAAACATGGAAAATTGGTATTTCGGGAAGGCCTCATGAAAATTTATAAGGGTATGGTTTTCTTCTGTCGTCACTTGTAGATTTTGAAGCGCACAGACTACGATATGGGAACAGTCAGTTAAAAAGAGACGGGCAGATGGGCAGACACAGGAAAACAAAGTAAAGAAAAAAATACTTGAGAGTCACAAAGGAAGGCGAGAGATCTCGAGTGCAGGATGTTTTGATTTCATCCTACCATTGTCAGCAGCAGGCAGGAATGGCGCGGGTGTGTGACGGTGTGGAGCCCGTCTGATGAATGGACCAGTGTGTACTGGCCTCCTGCCTCTGAGGATGCCCCATTAGGAATCAGTTGCCTCCTCACAAACGGGCCTAATGGTGCTCAGTCTGGTGGAGCTCAGTGGATTGTGTTGGACACAAACAATGCTGGGATTAAGGCTGATTTATAGTTGTACGTAGGTACTACGCAGAGCCTGTGCCGTAGCATACGCGAATGGCTAATGTCGTTGTGAGCATTTATATTTGTGCGCTGGCTTATCTGCGTCGCTCTGCAGTTACGGTGCCAAAACTGTAGTTGGAGGTGTAATTTCTAAGCCACTGTGTTGAGTTTCTTTGTGAACTTCAAACAGTGGTGACTGAAACTGAGTGGATCATGTTGGAGTTGGAGCTAATAAATGTCAAACAATAGTTAATATTATTGAGAAGACGAAACGTGTAAAATGAAATGAGATGTTACCAAATGAACCATTTGCCATTGTTGCAACTTGCATTGTTGTGACATGTAGTTACATGTCTGGGGTCAGGCTACTGCCTAGGCTACAGCATAGGCTAGAGCATAGGGTATGGTGTACGTTATGGTGTAGGGCACATATGTCAAACTCAAGGCCCGCGTGTGGCCCATGAGGGCTTGCAAAGAATATATTATGCTTTTCATACAATTCTATGCCGCTTTACAGAAGTACAGTGTCCTTAAACTACATGTCCCACAATGCATCTTGATTTTGTTACACGCGTACTGAAGCGTCTCAATATCACTGGTTTCCAGCAGTGGCGGTCTAGCAAGTGATGGAGTCGTAAAAAAAAAAAAAATATGAATAGTACCAAGATGTCCAAGACAAGAAAAGTTAATGAGAGACGGAAAACAAATACGTTTTTTTGCTTATTGGCGACAAGCCGGTATGTCTTCTTTGCTACGAGGCAGCGGCAGTGCCCAAGGAATACGATTTACGGTGGCACTTCGACACCAAACATGACGCTAACTATGTCACACCGCTGTCATCTACCACATGATCTCAGCAGATCAGCTGTTGGAACACAAACGAATTATACGCCACAAACTGACCGTTAGATCAGAACACATTGATCTGTTGTACTGTAGTTCTGCAAAGTTAAATTATATATAGTTATAAATGTGAGAAATTGTTCGATAATATTTGTGTGATGGTAAAAAAAGACCTTTATTATACACTTGAGAATCATTTTGATGTTTGATGGATGAGTAATGATGAGGCTTTCTTAATATCATAAATTCATGGGATTTAGGTTATAATAACATAAACGAGTGTGTGCCCACATACAGTATTTTTGTGTCTACGTACATGCACGTTAGAGGTAAGATCTTTAGCCCGAGCTCGGGCCCAAAATGTCAATTACTACGTTCGGGCCGGGCCGGGCCGGGCCGGGCTTCTCTCTCACTAACTTTTTTTTAATAAATATATATTTATATATTATGTATACTAAAACGATCCTGGGCGCCTCCCTAGGGAGGTGTTCCAGGCACGACCAGCTGGGAGGAGACCCCGGGGACGACCCAGGACTAGATGGAGAGATTATATCTCCACACTGGCCTGGGAACACCTCGGGATCCCCCAGTAAGAGCTGGTTAATGTGGCCCGGGAAAGGGAAGTTTGGGGTCCCCTGCTGGAGCTGTTGCCCCCGCGATCCGACGCCGGATAAGCGGTTGAAGATGAAGATGAAGAGACTAAAACGATGTATGGATATTAAACTAAGGAATACTTGTTATAAAATGAATAATTTGGATAAAACAGAGAAGGCGCTGTATGGTAAGATATAAATGTTTGTTGAATATGCATCTTACAGTCTTGTTTAACTGGGAGAATTCGTTACAAAAGACAGGCTTTAATTTGTTATCATTATGCACAGGCATCGTCACAAATGTGATCACACAAATCGCAACCAGTCCCTTTTCCCGGAGCAGAGCTCTGTCCGGGTCTGACTGACGCATCCCCTCCCTTTCCTCCTCCTCCTGAGTCCTTACAAATAAAATATAAAGTTTCGGGTTTGTTTCGGGCTCGGGCCTGCAAATCAAGTTAATTGATCGGGCTCGGGCCGGGTCGGGCTTTAATACCCGCGGGCCTGGGTCGGGTCGGGCTGGATTTTTTAGGCCCGATCTTACCTCTAATGCACGTATATTGATGCACAAGCATGTGTTTTTGTTACTTAACTCATTTTTTAAATAAACTGTACAATATTCCTGCTTGCAATTATTTTTCCTAGACTTCTGCTTTCAGAGCTAGTTATATAATAATCAAATGCAGAGGCAATTTTGTAATATGATTAAGAGTAGATATATTTATATAGTCACACATACAATTACAACCGGTCCTTTGAGGGCAAACATAATGCTGATATGGCCTGGGATGAAATTGAGTTTAACACCCCTGGTGTAGGGTACGGCAGAGACTACAGTGTAGGCTACAGTGCAAGGTACACCGTAGGGTCCAGCATACATAGGCTAGAGCGCAGGCTGCGGTATAGGTCACGGAGTAAGTTATTGAATAGGGTACGACATAGAGTACAACGTAGGGCATGGCATAAGTTATGATGTAGGGTGCGGCATAGGCTACAGCATAGGGTATGATGTAGGCTACACATCCATGCTAATTCAACGCAGTATAAGCTGGCCTTTAGAGGTTCTGCTCCGAAACACTCGCCTTGCTTAAGTTGTGTGTCATCACAGTATTGTTGTATAGAATCATGGGCCATCAGTGAGTGTTGTACATTATTGCACTTCTTGTTGCACTGGGTCAAAAAAAACGCTTTATTCAAAACACTCGTCTGCAGCCGGATGCTTATAAATATGGCCTTGGCTGATACGTCTGTTAGTTCTGTGGCAGTTTTGGCAGATAGCTGGTGAGTGCTCTGCCTGTGGAATAATTAGATAAACTGTTGTGGTTTGTCTCATCTGATAAAACCAAATTTGAAAATTCAGTTGACACTCTCGGGTGACAAAAATTAGAAACCGCAACACAAAGTAAACACACACACATCTTTTATCCATGAATGTAGGCAGGAAGAGTGAAGTACACTCTGTGCTTAGTCTCTCCCGGACCCTGTGGTAGACACCAGGCCTGACAGGGAGGACAAGATGAAGGAAGAAACAGTGGAGAGGAGAAAAGAGAGATGGAGGAAAAGGACAAAAACAGCTAACCATTGCCAAGAACAGTGCGCTCCCCCCTGTCCTCCTCTCTTCCTCCTCCGTTCCTCCTCTCTGGTGAGGGATCACTAGGGGAAATCCAAACACTGCAGGAATGTTATCATTGTATTGCATTAGCAGCATTCCCCAGCTCATTTAATAGACTGCAGACCCCTCTGTTGCATAGGGTGCCTGTGTTTGTTTCACTTCACATCCGTGTGTGTGTGCGCTGCTCTATCTGTTTACTTGCATGTATTTTTTGTGCTTTTTTCCTTTTCTATTCATGCGTAACTTTGTGAAAAGATCAGCCCTTAAAGTGGCCTAATTAAAAATTAAAACTTCAGCTTTTTGGATTAGTAGATTTATAAAAATATAACAGAGGCTGAAAGAAATCAGCCAGGATGTAGGTTTGCATGACCATGTGCTTTGGCCGTCAGCTTGCAGTGGTTTGTCACAGCAGCTTGTGCAGCTCCTTTTTTGGCGAAATGTGAAGCCGGAGCCGGGGGAAGTTTGTTATGGCAATTATCAGTGAAGGGATAGTTGGCAGTTGTTACGTTGTTAAGACGATACAAGAAGGGTATGAGACTTCGGTGTGGGAAGTAGGGGTTGCTGAGGGTGCTGCATTAACTGTGATGGAAATTAAAAATATACTGTATATGTTTATATTTTTTTATACAAATCATATGACACTCCGCTGGGTGAATGTGCATCAGTAGATCCTCACTTACTATGTAAAAACAGTGTGGACAGCATCCAGATGAGCAGGGGGCAGGGAGATGAGAATTGATAATAATTGATAATTGATAATGAATAATTTATCCTTACTGTGGTCATCATATAACGTAACATCGCTGATTTAGAGTGAATCATCCAGCAGTCATTCTGTTAGAGCGCCGTGGCGGACCTGGTTATTTACTAATGCACGATGATAAACACTGATAAAACCATGTTTTCTGAGTCAGATTTCTCTTCTGATTTACAGTATATGATTTTACATTTCTATATGATCCAATGCCAGAAGAATTAAAAGTTCAGACGAAGGCTTTGAGATGTGTAAATGATAAAACGATTATTCAGCAAATGCAAGTTTTGTCTTTATGGGCGTTATCTATAGCAGTGAGGGTCCTTGGCAACCTGTCAGCAGGTCCTGCTAAACAATTTGCTTTAAAGTGTAACATTGTGTTGTATGAGTAAAAAGTGCAGATCTACAGATGGGATCCATTTGGGCCAATAAAATAAGCCTATTGTGTCCATTGTGTTGTTTTATAAGTTGTTGTGATAGTTAGAGACAAACTTTTTATGGCTCGTTTGTTTTTTAAATAGTTAATACCACATAATAATCTGTGATCGGAGACTTCCTTCCAAACCATCACAATCTGTCCAAAAACAGATTCACGATTGATCTGTGCTCTCTTACAAATCATAGTGTGTGGATGTGGATCCAGGTGGAGTGCATCTGTTGGCCTTTTATGTCAGCACTTTTAGTATCTGCGGTCACTTCCTGTCTCTGCCTTTCCCTTCTTCTCTACATTCTGTTGTTAGCTTCTCCTTCCTCTCCTATCCACTTCCAATCATCCCTTCTTTCTTTCCCGTTTTAACTCCATCCTGTTTCACGGTACAGCTGACCTTTCTCAGTCCAGTCCTCCACCCTGCACCTCATCTCTTTCCTTTCATCCACTTCCTCCATTCCTCTACCGTGTGCCACTGTTTTCTTAAAGGTTTTCTTGACTCTTGGGGACGTTGTGGTAAATGGTCGGCGCCTTGAAGCCCCAGGCCACCGGGGTGGTGTGCTGGGGCGATCTCCCGCTTGTTCGTTTGTAGTTCAACCACAACGCAACTTTTCAAAGAAGGGATAATATGGCTAAATTGCAATCTGTATTATTTAGTAAAGTATATTAAAGCTGCAACAGGCAAAAAGTGTTGGCATCATTGGGCAGAAAATTTCAGAATAACTTGTCAGCATATTGTAATTTAAGTGTTCTGAGAGAAAACTAGACTCTGTTTTTAGGTTTTAAAAAAGTCCAGCCTGTGACGAGGGACTTTGGCCAATCACAGGTCATTTCAGAGAGAGAGCGTTCCTATTGGCTGTTTATTCAACGGCGGCAGCCGTCAATCATTTGCAAACTCTGATAAAACGGTCAAATAGGCAGGGCTGATCAAATATGAATCAGTGTTCGGTTACTGTAATGACAACTATATTTGCTCCAACCTGCCGACTGTGGCTTTAAACATAGCTGTTAATCATGGAAATTAATTTTTTTCTGCTTTCTAAATTGTATGATTGTTGAAATATGAACACATGGATTATCATTGTGCCGTTTCTTTTTCCTATTGCTTCAGGGATGAGATATTTAATCTCTTTGGTATTTTCCTGTTGGTCGGTGTTTTTCACATGCTTCACATTCTTTGTCAGACTTTGCTGTCACACAGATGACTAAAACATATTTTTAATGCACCATCTCTTATTTCCTTCTCCAGGTTGCAGTTGTAAAAGTGAGAAACACTGACAAGGTATTCGCCATGAAGATTCTCAACAAGTGGGAGATGCTGAAGCGAGCTGAGGTGAGCCTCACGCCTGGTTTTGGATACGGGGACATTTCGGCAGTATTTGGGGGGGGGGGTCTTAAAAGAAAGTGATAACGAGGATTAAGGATTAACTATCCGAACTCAAATCAGGCTGTTATTGATGAATGGACGCGGAACATGTTGCTGCCGAAGCATGTTCTTCTCATCGACCTCTTCCTGACAGTCTGACATTCCCGTCGGTCCCTTGGGGCTTCAAGCTAGATGCCTCATACGTCACAGGCCAAAACTCGGTGTGTGTGTGTGTGTGTGTGTGTGTGTGTGTGTGTGTGTGTGTGTGTGTGTGTGTGTGTGTGTGTGTGTGTGTGTGTGTGTGTGTGTGTGTGTGTGTGTGTGTGTGTGTGTGTGTGTGTGAACACCTGGACATGGGAAACAATTTAAAGCAGCAGATGTACTGTAGACAGTGCACGCTAAGCATGTAATCGTAGATGGAGAACGTCAAAGTGCTGTAGAAGTGTTTTAAATACCGCCGTTCAGATTTTTCCCTCCCAGTGCTGATGAGGGTCATGTTTAGATTTATCAAGCCTGACTTTGAAGGGAGGTGTGCACTAACTGACAGGAGCATGCAGTGTAGTCCTGTTTCCACTGCATGGTATGGCTCTGCTCTGCTTGGCCTGACTCACTCTTTAACTGGTCCTTATATTGATGCCATGTTTCCACTGTGGACAGTATCCCCTCACTGTAGGTGTGACTCTCAGCTTTAAACTGCTGTCTCTTCAACGAGACACTCGGTGAATCATTTCAACAGCAACCACACAGATAAACATTTGCTCTTTGTCAGCTTTACGCTGTAGTTTTGTTAGCTGACATTTTTTTTTTTAATCTGAGTCAAGTGAAATTAAAAATTGTGGTTGCTATTGACGATAGCTTGGTCAGCAGTGTTTTAACTGGACCTTCTAGTATCGGCTCAGCTCGGTTGGAACCTCGACTGAGGTGCTACCAAGAATAGAGTGGTTCTGTTGGTACCATCCACAACTTCTGCTAACAAAAAAATAAGGTCTAATGTGTAATGAACTGAACTGGGCTTGGTGGAAAGGTGCCATATGTCTACCAGGGTGGTGTAGTGACTACTGAGAATTGAGCCATTATCGGCAGTGTGGTTACATGCACACAGGGCACCTGGTCACTGGATTGTCAAGGCAGGAAATCAGAAAACAATCTGTAATATAATAACCTGATTACTTTAAAGTCTTTGGTTCTGAAGATGATCAGTAATCACGTTTCTCTATCTTTTACTGGAGTTTTGAACCAAGGTGTGAGTTATGTCAGACTTTGCAGCCCGAGGTGTTTAATTTTGGTCAGAACATTCAGATTGACAAAACATTAAGAGGTCAGGGTGAGTTTTCAGATATCACATGTTTTTTTCTTTGTGTGCATGCTTGCATTTTTTCGTTTTGTAAAGAGAGATGCATTTCCTTGCGTTGAAAACACATACCCTGTTCAAAAACAAAGTAAAATTGCATGGAAACAAGGCAAAATCCTGTTTCTGTATACTCCTGTGTGAAATAAATGAAAAACATTTTCTCATTTCAAGAACCTGAGCGCAAAATGAACATAACAGTTTTGAAAAGTGAAATCATAGCCATAAAAAGAAATAAATATAAGCCTAGCCTATATTGCGATAGAAACAATTACAAAATATATATTTGACAGAGTTTTTTATGGTGTTTTAATAATGTATATGTCGTCATATTGCCCAGCCCTAATTCCAAGCATAGTTACGTAGAAGATTCTGACATTTGACCTCCTAATTGATGGGGCCAGGGGTTTCACACTTAGACAATGCAGGATTATAACAGTTTCTTTCCTTCTACTTTGGTTAAATAGTATCTATACGCTCACATAACAGCATTGATTAAATAAACAAATGGCTTGTTCAGGAAAGGAAGGTAGAGCGTGCACTTAGTTATGCTGCTCGGAAAATTCTAACATGTACAGCTGAAAATGTAATTGCCATTCCTGCCATGAAAGTGTGACATTTTAATGTTAGGTATAACGTGTTTGTGTCGTCTTTGTGTAGACGGCGTGTTTTCGGGAGGAGCGGGACGTGTTGGTAAATGGGGACTGCCAGTGGATCACCACCCTGCACTACGCCTTCCAGGACGACAACAATCTGGTAGCACAGTAGTTCTTTCTTCTTCTCTATGTGTGTCTATGTTTATGAGCAGGATTTTTTTTTTCCCACCATAAGTGTATTTCCAGAAATCCTCCTGCCAGGTTTTTAACCGTAACTTTTCTCAGTGAACTTTTAACCTTTACTTATCTGATGAATCAGACCCACCCAGTCTTAGTTCATTTAATTCAGCACATTTAAACTTTGGTACTTTCCAAAGCTGCAGCCACAGTCTTCTACTGAGCAGCTCCACCTGCCAGTTCATTTATAGAAAACAACACCACCTCTGCATGATGGCTGGTGACCTGCCAAACGCTGACCAGCACATTCACTCCTCACCACAAAGAACAACACCTAGTATAGCATTGTAGGAGATTGGGCAACAGAAGTTATAACATCCCCATCGAAAAAACAAAAGGCGTTTATGTAAAAGACCAAAAGAATGACTTTGGAGCTTGCCGACTGGTTGTGGGCCAAGCCCTTCTTCGCTTTCATTGACTGCTGGAGGCTTTCTCTCTAACCTGACAGCCTGTCCTCTCTCTGTGACCCTGAGTTCAAATGCCAGGACTGCTTGTCATTCCAGTTCCCACATTCTGACAACAAATGCTTTACTCTGGACACTCCCCAACGCTTTAAAAATATACACGACTGCCTATTCAGCAGTCTATTTTTAGGAAAACCCTCAAAAGTTAAGAAGTGTTTAGGCGCTGGCTGCCCTCTGTAGTAATGATACTGTGAGAAAAAAAAGGAGAGGAAGGTGAGGAGGGAGGTGTATTTTTGATTTTCGTGTATTGTTTTCTGGGGTGGGAAAAAACTCACCTATGTATCAGAGTTTTTTCTGATCTTGAAGTAGTTTTTTTTTTTTTTTTTAAATCACACCACATATTGAATTGGCATCCATGTATGGTCGTGATAATATCAAATTGAGAGATAGGCATATTGTCCCAGCTAGGGATGCTAATTTTTTTTAACCTATAACTGACCCTTGTTAACTGATTATTAACCGTTAACCAACAAGATTTGTGCCTCGCATGCAGCGGTGCGCCAGCTGCTGTACATGAGCACAACAGAAACTGAGTCAACAGAGAATTACTGTAGCAGCCATGTTGCTGCATGTGGTGTTGCAGACATGCAGCCAAAAGTCTCCACCTCATCATTTAGTTTAGTTTAGCAGGTTGTCTGCTGTGTGTCTGCCCAACAATAAAACAATGTGTCCTACAAACAGTTTGTATGCTTGTGCTACTTTAGAAACTCTAGTGTTGCTGGTAGCTTCCTGCCACACATACGGTCTGTCAGGGCGGCATAAGTTCAGCGAGTGGCCGACAGTCGGTGTGTGTGTTTGGTGGTGACGTTATAGCTGTGAACGTAGCTGTAGCAAACTGCTTATCTGTCGGTGAATAAATGCTACAAGACTACAAGCTACAACTCCTCAAGACGGGGGCCAACTGTGTATATCTTGCCCCGGCTCAGACTCTATTAAGGTGGACCAGAAAGGCTCAAAAGGTGGACCAGCTCCTTAAAATGACGAGCTGTTCCTCTGAGTTTTGCTAATTTTTTTTAATTAATTAATGATATTTCTGTTAACCATTTAACTGATAGCATTAATCAGTTAAAATACTTAATGCTGGTTAAACGGTTAATTATTAAACATCCCTAGTCCCAGTGCTGTTGTTTTCTATATGAATCCTCACACTGTTTCATACCATACTGACCTTATTTTGTTTAAACTGAGTCTTTTCCAGTACCTGTCATTGACATTTAGCTCTCATCCCGTCTCTGTCTCTTTGTCCTCTAGTACCTGGTCATGGACTACTATGTCGGTGGCGATCTGCTGACTCTGCTCAGTAAGTTTGAGGACCGGCTGCCGGAGGAGATGGCCAAGTTCTACCTGGCTGAGATGGTGCTGGCCATCGACTCCGTTCACCAGCTCCACTACGTCCACAGGTGAGGAGGAACGTGTGTGCACATGTTAGGAGGTGCGAATGGGTGTGTTTGTAATTATTTTTTGGAGAGGAACAGACTTTAGCAATGAGTCCTGATGATGGATGTTAAGTGTGTTTACATTATTTTTGCTGTGTGGGCAGTTTTCCAGCTGTGGGGAGCGGCACATTTCAGTCATCACTGAAGGCAGTCAATACCGCTGACTAATTATAGAGTATATTAGCTTGTGTTCCTGTGTGTGCTATTATTTTACTTGTGAACATTCACATTTGAGGTTTGTGTGGAAAATAACTGCCGTCAGATCATGTACTTCATTAAAAGTACTAACACAGCATGTCACTACAAGTCCAGTGTTCTAAACTATACCAGAGTAAAAGTATGTGTTATCAGCAGAATGTACTGTAACAACATATTTTTATAATAATTATCTCCCCAATGACGAGTTATAGGGCTATCAATTTAATGCAATAATAACATTTTAACGTAATCAAACTTTCGCACATCGTAGCAGGCTAGAAAGTTGTAGAAAAGTACCAGAAAACTTATTGAAGCCATTGGTACCAACCATGTCATACTTCCATGTTGCACAAGAGGCTATATAACGCTTCAAACATATGCTAAATGTTGGTGAGGAAAAACTGGCATGGCCATTTTCAAAGGGGTCCCTTGACCTCTGACCTCCAGATGTGTGAATGTAAATGGGTTCTCTGGGTCCCCACCAGTCTCCCCTTTACAGACATGTCCACTTTATGATAATCCCAGTCAGTCTGGATCAAGTCATAGTCAAGTCAGCACTCTGACACACTGACAGCTGTTGTTGCCTGTTGGGCTGCAGTTTGCCATGTTATGATTTGAGCATATTTTTATGCACCTGTGAGACAATATTTGAGACAATATGTTAGTTGATTTCCAATAGTAAATATACATACATTTGCATAAAGCAGAGTATTAAATACCTGACAAACCTCCCTTTAAGGTTTTTTGAACAGATAAAAAATGTATGATAAATTTGTAATTAATCACAATTAACAATGGACAACCATGCAATTAATTTTGATTAAAATATTTAAATGACTGACAGCCCTAATACTGTATATAGGCCTTTACTGTATATTTGAGGAGCATTGACGAAGGGAGAAATTGAAGAGCCAATGACTGCTTTGTTGTAATTGATTTGCATATGATATAAAGAACAGCAATAATGCAAATAAAAAACAGGATTATGAGCAGATCTGCCCCGTGTGCACAATGTGGTCCCGTATTTTAGCGCGCTCATGCACAGCACTTGTTTTCAGTTGCAGCATTTGGCTATTTTCAGTGAAAAAGCTCTAAAAGCTCCACTGTACACTACCTGCTCAACGCCAAACACAGAGACTAAAGTGTAGTCAATGAATATAGTGGAGCATGTAGCAGCTCAAGGGCCAGATATTTTTCCCAGTAGTAGGTAGAGACCAAAAACAGAGTGAATATTGGACTCACATTGATCAGGTGGCCAGAAACACAGGTCCAAATAGAAACTAAGTATCTCCTAGTTACTCCGTCACTTCTAGATGTGTAAATAAGCAATGGTTTACCACATCAAACTCAATGTTGTGCTCACAACTTGTCTCAGCTGCCCCCAAATGCCCAAAAAAAAAAAAAAATCACTTAGTGCAGGTTTGAAGTAACAAACAGCTTAACAGCAGACTGTTCACACCCAGTAGTCGTTTTCCTCTGTGACATAGACGCCAAAATAGTTTTTTAGCCAACAGAAGATGCCCTTGGGAGCAGGAAGTATGGCTTTGCCAGACAGGAAGTGGTCACATCGGCATGTTAACACAATTACAGTGTTGCATTCGCCGGGGGCTCGTCACAGCAATTTTGGTCAAGGAGCAAGGGAAGGATGGATAGACGAGAGATGGATAAAAGAACAAGGGAGGGTCAGAAAAGGGGTATGATAAAGCCAGGCTGCTCGGAGGGACGATGTTTTGGGTGTGTCTGTAGTTTCTCTGATCTCTAATACACCACTGGAAAGTCAGACGGAAAGAAACGTACCGACAGACAGAGTTACAGAGACGTAGATATAAATGTATCAGTGAAGAAAGGGAGTGAATGAGAAGAGAGTAGGGAGCCACTAATTGCATGGTGTTATCTGGGGGCCGCCGGTGGAGGGTTGGCGGTAGCAGCGGAGACGGAGAAGTAGATGGAAGGGAAAAAGGGACAGGGAGGTGGGGACAGCACTGCTTCTCTTTAAGTCCCCTCGTGGACGCTTTGGGACAGTAATGATGGGGTATGGGAGGTGTGTGGGTGGGGGTGTGGTGCCGTTACCTCCCCCCATGTACCAACCCCCAACTCCTCCTTTGCTCTCTCTTTCTCACTTTACACACATGGCTCGTGGGAGATTTGCACGCTGGCTTTGCAGTGGGTGGAGACGGCCAGGCAGGTCCCCCGAGGAGGGTGTGTCCCGCTGGCTGGGCCCGTCTCATGAGTGTGTGTTTCAGTGCATGTGTGTTTATCTCACTGATGGTGTGTATGTATCTTATTCTTCTGACTAAGTTGCAGCACAATGCATTAACCCTGTAATTGAAAGGCACTGATGTCCATTAAACAGAAAACCAACCACCATCTATTCATGGCTCAATTTCAGCTACACCAAACACACACAGCCAGGCCACCACTGGGAATATTAATGTGCAGGTTGTGGCAATACTGCAGTGCAATACTTTGCTCGCTTTTTCTCTTGGGAATTGTACTTGTGGTGATGTCTGTGATGCCAGTGACTCCTGGGATAATTTGAGGCCCCATACTAACTCTACTGTGACCCATTTTCAAGCCCTCATCCCAGCTTTTACCACCTGAAACCCGCAATATCGACCAACTCTATTGTCTTTCAGAGGCTGTAGCAGGTTCAGTTTTTAGAGTTAGAGTGAAGATGCAGATATTGTGTGAAACTAGAAAACCTATGCTAAATTTTGGCCATTTTCAAAGGGGTCTGTCAAAGAAAAAATGGGTTAATTGTGGGTCTCAGAGGGTTAAACTGTAAATGATGGGGCTCGTAATCACAAGAGGCCCCACGATATGATATTATCATGATACTTAAGTCATGATATGATCTTAAAACAATTTAAAACATTTTGCAATACGCTGCATATTGTGATAAGCTATATGGCAATGTACTGCATTTGTTTTTCAGTGTATTTTATCTAATAAGATATCAAAGATAACAGGAATGTGCCAGGATTTGCTCTGAGGTTGTCATAATTTGATTTGCACATGTATAACTTAAATCACACACTTACTGGGTAATTTATGCAAAAGTCTGTATATAAAAATATTTAAAAAGATATATATTTTTTTGCTAATTATTAGACCACATTCTGTTAAAAGCTGGTATGCCGGTTTTTCCTTACCAAAATTTAGTGCAAGTTCGGAGTTATTTAGTGTTTTTCACGACATGTTAACATGACATGGTTGGTATCAATGGATTCCTTATCTTCTTTGGTGTTCTAGTTTCTTAATGAAACCATTATCTTCTCTCTAGCCTTAAGACTGAGTCCGCTACAAGATCTTAAAAACAGAATAACGGCTGTATTATTAAGAGCTTAATAGTTTATATAATAAAAGATCGATACTTGACATCAGTGTATTAATACAATATTGCGATGCTGTTTTGTATAGGATTTTTTTCCCCCCACTCCTAGCAAAAGGTTAGCACAGCCCTTGAAAATACCTGATTATCCTGAATATACAAGACGAACCTCCGAAGTAGATAACCTCGCCACAACGTTCGCCTCGTTTAAAATTAATATTTGCTGTCCCGTTGACACTGATGAAGTGGAAAAGAGCCCAGATGAAAGACACAAAGAGCAAAGAGGCTTGAGGTCAACCTTCTGTCCCCCTCAGCTGAGTCCCACGGGACGTAGCGTGTTGGAGTGGGACGCAAGGGGGGGGGGTGTGTGTGTGTGTGTGTGTGTGTGTGTGTGTGTGTGTGTGTGTGTGTGTGTGTGTGTGTGTGTGTGTGTGTGTGTGTGTGTGTGTGTGTGTGTGTGTGTTTGTTCATTCATTCATTTATTCAGTGGTCAGTGATCTGCGTGGCCTCCCCGAGGGGCCTGACAAACGTTTCAATAGGCCAACTCAGCATGGCTTTGTGCTGCCTAGCACCACATCTGTCTGCCACGGGTGTGTGTGTGTGTGTGTGTGTGTGTGTGTGTGTGTGTGTGTGTGTGTGTGTGTGTGTGTGTGTGTGTGTGTGTGTGTGTGTGTGTGTGTGTGTGTGTGTGTGTGTGTGTGTGTGTGTGACACACACTGTGAGATCGGGGGTTTCTGATAGAGGGAGAGTCGAGGTGGGGATTGGTACAGAGGGAAAGCGGTGTGTGTGTGGATGGGAACATAGATAACAACTGAAATAAGATGTCATTTCAAAGTGTGACAGTTGACATGTTTTCTGCGTGGGGTCTAACTGCTGTAGAATACGGTGTAATTGTGTGTTTTCTGTGCAGCGGTGTGTATTATCTTATTGACTGCAGCCTTTGTGTGTTTTCATATTGATCAGGGCCATGTGTCTCTTCACAGCTGAGAGATCTAAGAGACAACAGAGCTCTCTCTCTCTCTCTCTCTCTCTCTCTCTCTCTCTCTCTCTCTCTCTCTCTCTCTCTCTCTCTCTCTCTCTCTCTCTCTCTCTCTCACACACACACACAACCAGCTTCATCCACATTTAATGAAATTAAATTTGATTTAACTGTACTTATCTAACTTTGTGGATGTTGGAGGTATTCTTGGATTTGACCAGGGCTGTCAGTTGATTAGAATATTTAATCGCGATTAATTGCACATTTTTTGTCTGTTCAAAATGTACCTTTAGGGGAGATTTGTCAAATATTTAGTGCTCTTTTCAACATGTTAGGGGGCAAATATTTAAATATATATAAATAAATATATATTTTAAATAAATTAATATATAAATGTATAATCTAGCTTATGTTCAAGTGGAAATAACGTATTGGAGTTTGGGTGGTGCTCCCCTTTCATGAAAGTATTTAAATAATGTGGTGTGAGAGTGTGGGTGATCAAGTGATGCTAGAAGTCACACAGCAGCAGTTCTTTGAACCATTAGTTAATAGACGCTTGGCTAGATCCATGTGGACATACCTTGTCTGTGCAGTTTCCAGTGTTGCTGCAGGCCACATTTCGTGTGTGTAAATAGTGAGGTGGCGTCCAGATGGCCCTCACAGATGGATGCTGTGGTCTTAAGAAGAGATTACCTCCCTCTATTCTCGTCTGCGCACTGCTCCTTAACACCACAGAAGCCCTGTGACACAGTAGCCCAATTAGCCGCGCTAACTAGCGTAGCCTAGCACTAGCTCAGCACCACTGCATCTCGAGGTTCGTCCTTGTCTGGAACGCTAAATGTGAGTCAGCTCTTGTGCTGTTAGCCTCCGGTGGTGTGAGCTATGGGCCTTTACTGTTTGTGATCAGCGGGCTCATCTCAACAGTCAAAGTGAGACTGATTGTTAAAGGAAAGATGATATTTAATGTAGCGTGGAAGAAGTAGTGTTGGCTTTTGGTGTCTGAGACAGAAATAGAAGTCATGGAGATTTGGGAAAGGAGGGTTGTGGAGACAAATGCTGCTAAGAAGAGGGGAGTGAGCAGACGGGGGGCTTTGCCGAGTACTAAATGGTTTATCATTGGCAGCACCAATACCCCCCCTCCCTTACCCCCACAGTGCTGCACATTTACACACATGGGCAGGCAAAGGTCAGCTTGCGCTGTCTGCTTTTTGGCACACCAGAAGTCTCTGGATCAGATTAAGGCCTTCCAGCAATTGAAGCACCTGTGTGCGTGTGTGCGTGTGTGCGTGTGCGTACGCACACATGCACGCACACACACACACACACACACACACACACACACACACACACACACACACACACACACACACAGGTCCACAAGCTCACAGTCTAGTCCAAACGTTCTGAGTGTCATTCATGATTTGTAAGGTCCGCACTTCCTGTCAAGGTGATCCAGATTCTGAGTACAGAGGTCGTCTGCCTTGTGATAGATAGCTACACTAGTGATCACACAGTTCACACAGTATCCATAAACAGAAAAACATGGCCCTGTCATGTTTGATTGCTGCCATGAAAGTTAACTTTATTTAGCTTCCAAATGATAAAACATCCACAAATCAACAAGTTGGTCCTCCATCATCGGCTGTCCTCGGGGTTCCCTACACGCAACATTCGATTCGATCATAAATACTGAACATGTTTAATATTTTGTTATTAAATTTATTCTCATGTACTGTGTTCCCGTTATAGAGTGGAACAGGAATGAGTCCTAAAAGTCCTAAACCTGGAAATGAGCTAACATTTTAGCACTTCCTGTTGCCCCGTCTGGAAGTCCATGGGTTTCTTGAATTGGTTTTAGTTAGATGCTGGAAATGCACATGTAGGAGAATTAGCAGCAACATCGAATGACCCACTAGATAAAGTACTTCAAGTGCATTAAAAACATCTGTGCTGTTACTCAATTACTTAACCTGTCGAGAAGGGTGGGGAAAAATCTATACAGCATAGTGCTGTAATATTTTCGTGGCAATAATGGTATTGATGTCTTAATCCAGCCGCTATTCTGTCTTTCAGACGTTGTAGTGGTAGCTAGGGGTTTTATGTGGTTTTTGGCATATTACCACCTGTACTTCAGAGAAATAGTGTGAAACCATTGACAGGAACGTGTTTCGCATCATCAGCATGCTCCTTGTGCACATGCACTAGAACAACCAAGCAGAAACTCAAACAAACATTGCTGCCTAATGCTACTAGTGGTTAAAAACACCACAGGGCACCTTTAAGTTATTGTTCACATTTGATGAAACAGAGCTGACAGCTCTTCTAAGGGTTGAACATGGTCCAGAGGTTCTGTTTATAACATTATACAATTGCAAGCCAAGAGCTGCATGTTTTCCAGCAAGTATGCCCAACTTTATGTCCTCTTGCTCAAGCCTTCCTTTATGTGTAGGTGTGGAGTTGTTAAAGTTGAGGTGAAGATTCGGAGTGTAGAGTCCATTTATGTCCTTTTAGAAACATAAAAATGTGATTAGACAAACCTTAATCCCCCATCTCCAAGTTTTAAGCTCTCTTTGTTATGACCTTGAATACACATTTCGTCATTATATTGTGTGAATTTATGCACGCAATATGGGTATGGGTACAGTGTGTGGTTTCCATTCAAAATGCTATATACTGTATCCACTGTGGAAAGTGACGTCCAATCTGGAACTCATCTGTGAGCAGTCAAGATCTTTAAAAAGACTTTTAAATAACCCACGATGCAAGCAGTGATTTAGTTATAGTGCATACGCATCAATTTCTATATATATACTGTATATAAGTTTTGGAGCTTGTTGGGATATATGCATATATTTTATAAGTTAGTGATTAAGTGGCATATCTAAAGCAGAGAGATAGCTAATGCCTGATTGTAAATAACTCTCTACACCAGCAGGCGGCTGTAGTCTGTATTCAGCATTCAAAAAGGGAAACCGGAAGACCGAGGGCTGTTGTTACAACACGTAAATGAAACAAAGCAACGTTTACCGACCATTTTCATACCACTCTCACTCACTACACACACGTAGCTTCATTACAGACGGCCACGTCGCTGTGGAAATACCATTTTTTTGTAAAGCTAGAGTTGGTTATTTTTTTCAAAAACATTTTTTGTTATATTTGTTGAAATTATCATTACCCGAAAGCAATCAATAAATCAAATCTTCAGACAAAAACAGAAAAACATCTGCTATTTTTGGTTGTCGCAAGACATTTGGGTCAAATGAAATGATTGGACGAGCTACCTGCACATACTCTGCGGAGTCTTCCACAAGTTAGCTTGACAGCTGTGAGTACCAACAATCGGCATGTTTGCTGTTTGTGTTCATAATGATAATTTTGGGGAGTGGCTTTGGACAGACTGCGACAGACTGTCAGTGTTGCAGACTTGGTGACTTTCTAGATTTAGTGGCTTTTGGAGCTAATGCTGCTAGCTACTTTCATTTGAAAAGAGTTGGAAACACTGGGCTGTTTTTTTTTTTTTTTCCGAATAGATCATTTTTAAAATCTATTGTATCCTTGCTAGTTTGTTAATATTATCAACCACAGAGGTAATATAGGAGTAGAAGGGTCATTGAACTGTTGCCCACTGTTCGGCTCATTTTCCGTAATCAGTGCAGCACCAAAGTCTGGCAAAACCAGCCCAACAGCTAATCAGTCAGCTAATGCTTCAATGCCACACTGCTTATAGAAACTGAGCCCAAAACTCATCTGGTGATAGCAATGTTCCCCTGCGCTTGACAAGAGTGTGTGAATGAGGCACTGAGTTGTTCAACCTGACTCACTCACGATGTTCCTCGTAACGTTATTACCCCACTGCTCATTTAGTTGTCGATACTGCAGCTACAGTTACTACCGCGACTTGCTGCAAGTGTATGTGGAAGTTAGCCCTCTACAACGGCAACTGTACACATAAAAATGGCCGCCGCTCCGACCATCTTACCATGTTGGTTTGAATGGGAATGTCCGTTCTGCTGCGTGTGTTTCTGTTTCATCTCCTTGTGTTTTATTCTATTCACTCATTCACTACTTATTACTATCAATATAATATGCTGTTGGTGTTAGGTGTATGAGGTGTGGATGTGTGTGCTTGTGTTGGGCATCAGGTTTATTATTTTAAGCAGAGCCATGCTTAACATTAGCTCACATTACTGCAGAGAAATAGCACACGCTCAGTTGTGTAACCTGGGACATCAAGTGTCATTTATGTGTTACCGCATCGACGGTGTGTATGTGTGCTGTGGACACTACTCTAAAGAGCTTTAGTGTGCCCTCCATACCATGTGTATTGAGCCATGTCGTGGTCCGCCGTGTTGATAAGAGGGCCCCAGACACAGGGAGCGACAGGGTCTGCCCTCAGGGGGACTCAGTGGAATGGTCAGGCAAGGACAGAGGCTATATTTAACCATGATGGTGAGATACAGAGACGTCTCTGTTTCATACCAGTCCGGGCCAGCAGTCAGTGGGGTCATTTAGCATGATGCCATTATTATGACATGGGTTTCAACTAAATACATACATAATTTGGATGATTAACACTGACACCAGAAGGTCACAGATGAAACACAAGCAAGGGCATATTTTTTTCCCTGGAATTAGTCAGGAAGCACAAGCTAATAATCACCCACCACGGACCCAGGCAGGACTAGACCAGACCTGGATGTGGATCCGTGCCAGGGGTCGACATTAACACTCTAACTTTCAAGTCAGTGACCACCTGTTAAACATACTGGAAGATCTCCTTCACTTTATTCCCTTTAGGATAAATCCCTGTTAGGATACATTTCTAATAATTTGTAGGCACCAAGTTGAAGTTGCCATGACTTTGGTAACTTACAAGAAGTAGTCAAATGTTTCATAAAATTGCAAATAATACAAAACTAGCATAGAGCTACTTCTTTAATACATGTATTGGCCACTAACTCTGCAATGATTAGTCAATTATCGACTAGTTAGTCAGTATGTCGGTCATTTTTCAACCAAAATGACTTCTCAGTTGCGAGGACTTGCTGTTTTTCTCTTTTTATATGTTATAAAGGTGCTATTGACAAGTCGGCCACTAGATGTTGCATTCTCCCCCCTCCTTTCCATTGCATTCACTTCACAATAAGTGGTTGCCAGGCACTTACCATTAATCTCAGCCAGTTTTTTTTTTTTTAAACACTATCTGACAACTTGATGTCTGACGACCAGTGTTATTGTACTATTGGCTCCCAAGCCTTGTTAGAAATGGGACACGAACGTCTCCTACAGAGGCAAACAAAACATTCATTTTGGACTTGCCAAAATGTATTAATTTAAACATTTGAATCACAATCATTATATTTTTTGTTCAGGAAAAGCTAGCATTTAACAAAAAAAAAATATGTGTCTACCTAAAAATGCTATGTATAAAAATGTGTCCTAACGTGTACATGGTATGGAACAAAAATAGACTATCCAGAATAACAACCATGGTTGGTAAAATTATTGGGAACGAGCTAAAACAACTAGGATGTAAACCGAATATAAAACACAGGAGAAACAAAAAACAAAACAAAACAAAGAAAAACAAATTGAGTCTGATGCTGTTCGTCCTATTTTGAAAGAATTTCTAAAACGCTCTTGGGAAGTCGCTATTGATCCGCTGCAGCAACCAGTGACATTTATAAAAAGTCTTTCATACCAAATTCAATAATTTTACTACAGCCATTCACACTGAAATTATGTCTGTTATTGTTGTCTGTACTTTGCATGTTGTGCTATTTATTGTATTTATTTTGATTTACTACATGTGCTATTTATAACTGTATATGTATTGTGATTTACTATAATGTGTTTGAACCAACCTGTGAAGCTGAAGGCAAATTGAATTTTGTTGCCAAGAAAAAAATATTATCAATAAGAGTAGATGTAATTGAATATCTTTGGGTGTTGGACAAAACTGACATTTTATAAACTAAATGATTAGTCAATGAGAAAAATAATTATTAGTTGCAGCCCTACAGGTCACCATGCAATGGGTGCTACGTTTGTCTGTGGTTAACACTGTAAGTCATTTTGATGGCCCAGTTCCTCTCTGAAAACCCAGGTTAAATAGTGAAAGTAGATGAGTATTGAGATGATCCAGCTGGTGTAGCAATGAATCCTACCAGCTGGAATCAGGCCACAGTCTCTATCTATTTTATAAACATATCATCAGCAGTAGTAATGTGGAACAGATGCAGGTTGAGAAGGAAATCTGCAGCGGCCACTGTGTACACATCTGTGAAGGAATGTGTTGTCAGTAACCGACCCCCCCATCATCCCCACCCAGACTGTCTCTGTTCACAAACACAAACAGTGAACAGGGGAGTGCGTCTGTTTCGGACACAGGGTCTTTTTTTTTGTGAGTGGGAGTAAGTTTGTGCGTTGCATATTTCCTCAAACAGAGTGCATGTTTTGTGTATTTAAAAGCTCACACACACACACACACACTAACACACTTTCCGTACAGCTAATTCCAACAACACGACTCCAACTATTTCCAGTGTTTATTCTTTCCTTTGGTCAATTTCGAGTTGTCAGGCTGCTGATAAATGGACAGGGGGAAATTACCTTTAATTGAATCATAAATACATCAGCGTTATTACACGCTGACTTTACAGGCAAGTCAAGACAGTTAAATTTCCTCAGGTTATGTAATTCAATTTGATGATAATTGATGGTGCAATATGAGATCAGGCTTGTTTTGAATGTCCTATAGGTATTGTTTTATTTGGAAGAATATCTCGTTTTCTTCATCTTCTTCATTCTCCGAGGAATCGTTTGCTCACTTTGTCTCTTCCATCCCCTCCTTGTTTTTTCTCTCCGTCTTCTTTCAGGGACATTAAGCCCGACAACATTCTGCTGGATATGAACGGCCACATCCGCCTGGCTGACTTTGGCTCCTGCCTCAAACTCATGGAGGACGGGACGGTAAGTATTTACCACACTGCTGCCGATGCCTCCTCCGGTCCAAAGCAAACATACCAGAGCTTTACTGACCTTCTCGTCAACCCCCGGGGGTCTCCCAGGAGGAGCGTGTGGTTCAGCAGCTTGGCTGCGCCTGCAGTTTATGATTCAGACAATTCTCCTAGCAAAAGAAAAAAAAAAACATTTTCTCCAGGTGTTACATAACCGAAAAAAGGACAGGAAGAAATAGATGATCAAAGTGCCTCCATTGAGAAAATAAATTTGGGGCTTGTTGGACACTTTGTCTTAGACTAAAACATCTAGCTTTGAATCATGAGCTTATTTCTTTGGTGTTTCATCTGTATTAATGCAGCTTCCTGAATAATAGTTTCAATTGTGAAACTTTTACAACATGAAACTGATTTAATTTGTTAGGCAGCAGTAGGCAAGTTGGAGCAAATGTGATTTAAAAAGTTATTTTTATAAAACGGTCACAACAACCAATCAGAGCCAAGCTGGTGTCATCCTGGAGCAGCTGTCAATCACTCTCAAAGTCTGATCAAATGGTCAAACTAGGCAGCACCGATCAAATATGAATCAATGTTTTGTTACTGTCATGACTATTTATCTCCTCAGATGTTTTCAGAAACATCCTGTAGTTACTGTTTAGCTGTAAAATGAGAAAAGTTGTGACCTGGCAGCCATGTTGAGATCAGCTGAGGACACACCAAGCACCACTCACCAGCCGGAGTGAACTTTCTCATTTTACAGCAAAACACTAACTACAAGATGTTTGTGACAGCATTTTACATGAGAAATAGGCATTAACAGACTATTGATTCATATTTGATGAGCGCTGGCCAGGTTGATCGAGTGATTGACAGCTGTCTCCATTGAATGAACAGCCAATAGGAATGCCTCTCTGTCTGAAATGAACTGTAATTGGCCAAAGCCTCTCAGGCTAGGTGTTTTATATCCTGAAAACAGCCATGAGGAGGTGCAGAGGTGGTGGTATTCGTCACGCATGCTTCCAAGACTTGAGCCTGTAACGTGTCGTCACTTTCATGAGCATGGATGCTGAACCTCTCTGCTTCTTTGTCTGTCAGATGTTGTCTTGTGTTGTTTTTACGATTTTGTGGATCAGCACCTAACTTTAGTTTTATCCCTAGGTCCAGTCCTCTGTGGCGGTGGGGACTCCAGACTACATCTCTCCAGAGATCCTCCAGGCTATGGAGGATGGGAAAGGCAAGTACGGACCTGAGTGCGACTGGTGGTCGCTGGGCGTCTGCATGTATGAAATGCTGTACGGCGAGACTCCTTTCTATGCAGAGTCCCTGGTGGAAACCTATGGGAAGATCATGAACCACAAGGTGAGCTTATAGAGTCTGACGATGGTTTTAAGCTGCTTCTCTTTATGTGTAAATCATAGGGCTGCACCAAATGTATTATTATTATTATTATTATTATTATTGTTATTATTATTATTATTATTATTATTATTACAGTCTTAGCTGTTATTGAGGTTTTTCAAATGAAGCTTCAAATGTTTGTCGTCATATTTTATGACGTCATCCTGCTAGTGCTGGACAATATATTGATACATCAATATTGTGATATGAGACTAGATATGGTGTTAGATTTTGGATATCATAATAAGTCAATAAGTGTTGTCTTTTCCTGGTTATAAATGCTGCTTACCGTAAAGTGTAATTTGTGACCTTACCAGACAGTTGTAGCGGTTGTATTTTTTGCCTTTATCCACTAAATCATTATATCTACATTATTGATCATTATTTATCAAAAATGTCATTGTGTACGTACATACATTTTGCGAAAGCATCAGTGGTTAAACCTACAACATTGTCATGATATTGAGATATTTGGAGAAAAATATAGTGATTTATAAGATAAACATTGTGACTATTTGATTTTCTCCATATCTCCCAGCCTTACATTGTGCTAAAGAACAAAAAAATCCTCAATTTGAATAAAGTGATTCAGCAGATTAAGTGAGTTAGTCTTTGTTTATTAAATCAACTTCCTTAATGAATAAAACTGGCGCGCAAACAGTTTTTTTGACCACAGTGAAAATCTTGTTTCTGAAAAGCTAAACGGCAACAAATGTTGGGAGTATTGAAGCAGAATATTTTGTTGGATTGATTGATTACATCTCTTGTTTTTCAATAAATTTTGACCATACAACACTCTGGAGTTATTGAAAATGTTTGGATCACACACAGTCAGAAGCAGTCACCTCTGGAATTTAATTCAATAAACAGTATATTACTATTGACTTTGCAACCGGTACCACCGTTATCTTCACTTCACCTGTCTCTGCTCGGCTCTGTGTGGAGAGGCTAAGCTACGCACTTGGTGAAACATGAGCAGAGGATGTTAATGATTGTGTGGTGCGACGCCGCAGAGCGAATAAATGGGAAACACTGATTAGTGTAACCTTTATCTGCAAACATGTCGAGACACCAGGTTTAAACTGAATAAATAGACATGCAAAAAAAGCTGTGCAGCGTTCAAATGTTGATTTAGAATTTGAATGTCAACGTAATGAGTGAAGCTTTGAAGTATTATGTGTAGCTCGATTAAATCACCTGTCTATACATTATAAAGGAATATGAGTGCTGTAGTAAAAGAGTTGTGAAAAACGGGATACATATGCGTGACGCAGCAACAAAGTGGAGTAGAAAGGTGCTGGTGACGGTGCATGGATAGGGGCACACTGCATGGAGGATGTGAAGGCTAAAAACAATGTCAGATCTCTGATCCCTCTAATGCATACCGTCACATTCTTCCACAGGAGCGGTTCCAGTTCCCACAGCAGATGACAGATGTGTCAGAGGATGCAAAGGATCTGATTCGCAGGCTCATTTGCAGTCGAGAGCACCGATTGGGCCAAAACGGCATCGAGGACTTCAAACACCACCCCTTCTTCATTGGTAGTCTAACGCTACACGTGTTACCATGTCTGCTGTGATTTGAATGTTGTTTCTATTTCAAGTATAGATATACACTCACCGGCTACATAATTAGGTACACTTGTTCATTTGCTTGTTAACACAAATAGCAAATCAACCAATCACATGGCTGCAACTCAATGCATTTTGGCATGTAGACGTGGTCAAGACATCTTGCTGAAGTTCAAACCGAGCATCAGTATGGGGAAGAAAGGGGATTTAAGTGACTTTGAATGTGGCATGGTTGTTGATACCAGACGGGCTGGTCTGAGTATTTCAGAAACTGCTGATCTACTGGGATTTTCACGCACATCTCTAGTGTTTACAGAGAATGGTCCGAAAAAGAGAAAATATCCAGTGAGCGGCAGTTGTGTGGACGAAAATGCCTTGTTGATGTGAGAGGTCAGAGGAGAATGGGCAGACTGGTTGGAGATGATAGAAAGACAACAGTAACTCAAATAACCACTCGTTACAACCAAGGATGCAGAATACCATCTCTGAACGCACAACACGTCCAACCTTGAAGAAGATGAGCTACAGCAGCAGGAGACCACACCAGGTACCACTCCTGTCAGCGAAGAACAGGAAACTGAGGCTACAATTCACACAGGCTCACCAAGACTGGACAACAGAAGACTGGAAAAACGTTGCCTGGTCTGACGAGTCTTGATTTCAGCTGCGACATTCAGATGGCAGTGTCAGAATTTGCCCTAAACAGCATGAAAGCATGGATCTGTCCTGCCTTGTATCAACGGTTCAGGCTGCTGCTGATGGTGGTGTGATGGTGTGGGGGATATTTTCTTGACACACTTTGTGGCCCCTTAGTACCAACTGAGCATCGTTTAAATGCCGCAGCCTACCTGAGTATTGTTGCTGACCATCCCTTTATGACCACAGTGTACCATCTTCTGATGGCTACTTCCAGCAGGATAATGCACCATGTCACAAAGCTCATATCATCTCAAACTGGTTTGTTGAACATGACAATGAGTTTACTGTACTTCAACAGCCTCCACAGTCACCAGATCTCAATCCAACAGAGCATCTTTGGGATGTGGTGGAGCGGGAGATTCCCATCATAGATGTGCAGCTGACAAATCTGCAGCACAGTGTGATGCAATCATGTCAATATGGACCAAAATGTCTGAGGAGTGTTTCCAACACCTTGTTGAAAGTATGACACAAAGAATTAAGACTAAAGGGGGTCCAACCTTTTACTAGCAAAGTGTACCTAATTATGTGGCCGGTGAGTGTATATTTCACCTGTATGTTCAGTTGTGTGTATCAGCCTGATCTGGTATTTTAATTTTGTCTTCTAGTTACCTCTTTTTTTTTCTTCTATATGTTGTTCATGTGTTTTTGTCTTTATTGATACATTTACATTTTAGATGTTTGTTTGTTAGATGTCACTTTTATAAGCCTTATAAGACAAAGGCTTTAGAAGCTCAGCAGCATAATCCTTTTTACTCTTTTAACGTATGGTGTTTTTTGTGGCTTATTTGTGAAATTAAATAATGAAACTATGAAAAATATGCTAAAACTAAACTTCATTTACTCAGTGTTAAAAGTTCTTTTAACAGACGATAAAAATAGTTCACAAATAGTTAATAAGTAATTACAGTGACTGTTCAGTTCAGGTACGTAGATTTAATAGATTAGTGCCACTATTTTCTGCTTATTAATAGATGCATTATGGATCATCCCATGTTCTAAGTGTAATTTCTCTTGTGTTCAGGCATCGATTGGGAAAACATCCTGACATGTGAGGCCCCCTACATCCCAGAGGTCAGCAGTCCTACAGACACTTCCAACTTTGACGTGGATGACGACTGCCTGAAGAACTCGGTGAGGGGGTTGTATTCATATTTATAGTATAATCACATGTATTAGATGTGAAAATCTCACTTCTGTCATGTCTTCTGCTAATCTTTCAGGAGACCATGCCCCCTCCCTCTCACACTGCCTTCTCTGGCCACCACCTGCCCTTTGTGGGCTTCACCTATACCAGTAAATGGTAAGATCTCCCACGGGACACACATAACATAAATAGATTATATATAAAATGTTATTTTTAACCACTGCCTAAATTTAGACTTGGGCTGTAGAAAGTTTTTAAACTTCCTCCACACTTCATTGTCATGGTTGTGATGAGTGGATCTTTAGTAGACAGATAAATGAAGCAAAGGCAGTGTTTACTTTTCAGTTGGCAAAATTAAGAACATTGTTAAATGCTTAAATAAAAAGAGAGGTGTGGCACCTTGTCACACAATCAAGTATAATATGTAATTCGTCATTATTAGGGCTGTGAACCGATAAATACTTAATCATGATTAATCACTCATTTGTGATCAGTTCAGAATTTACCTTAAAGGGAGACTTGTCAAATATTTAATACTCTTATCAACATGTGAGTGGACAAATACATTTATTTTATGCAAATGAATGTATATACTTATTATTGGATGTTATCAACACAAAACAATGACAGATATTGTCCAGAAACCCTCACCCAGAGAATCTGGTGATATGATATATTTCATGATACTGGTGTAATGCTTCAATATATTGTAAGAAAGGCAATTATATTGTGATTTTTAACTCACAATTTTTAGGAAACCTGTCATGCTATAAAGACACACTAGAATAGGTGGAAATAACACATTTATAGTGCATGGCCTTTGCCCAAAACTTTTTGTGATTATCATAAAGTGGGCATGCCTGTAAAGGGGAGACTCGTGGGCACCCACAGAACCCATTTACATTCACACATACTTAAGGTCAGAGGTCAAGGGACCCCTTTGAAAATGGCCATAACAGTTTTTCCTCGGTTAGTATGCAAGCTAGTATGACATGATCGGTATTAAAGGATTCCTCAGGTTTTGTAGATTCATATGATACCAGTATTTTCAGCTACTAGTGTTACAGCTGAACCCACTGCAGCTGTTAATGCATTAAAGAAATTAGTGGCGTTAAACCAAATTTGCATTAATTTGCTGTTATCGTGTTATGATTGTTGAGTGGGGCTATAGCAGACAGATGAAATGAAGCAGTTTTCCTCCAGTACTTTTCCAGTCATCAGTCATTAAGATAATTGAGATAATTGAAATGATCTAGATAAAATATATAGAGATACATCGTCAGTCTAGTACTGTGTAATTGTAAATGGACAGCTTTCCCAGGCCTGCCTTCTAAAAGCATAGCATTCGTC
Source organism: Pterois miles (assembly GCA_947000775.1). Taxonomy (NCBI): domain Eukaryota; kingdom Metazoa; phylum Chordata; class Actinopteri; order Perciformes; family Scorpaenidae; genus Pterois; species Pterois miles. Next base: position 125,253 of record CAMQGK010000594.1, read on the forward strand.
CATCTACAGAGGCGAACTCTACGAATGTCGTATTAGTTCCCTCCCTAATAAGGTGATGTTCATGACGAGATCTTCACACTGAAGGCTACCCGTGAGAAAGCAACAAACCCACCATTTAACTTTCTTATCTCGTCAAAGCTCAGTGATAATGGCCTTTTTCTCTTTCTTTCTTTCCTCTTTCCTCCCACTCTCTCTGTCTCTCACACACTCCCCCTCTGCCTTTATGTCGCTGTCATTTCTTCTCCACCCTCCTCCTCCCTCCTTCTTCCATGACTCAACATCCTCTCATCTTTCAACTCATCTATATCTCTGTCGTCCACTTCTCTTTCCTGTTTCGCCTCTCCTCTCATTTCCTTCTGGCCTTGTTCCCTCCCTTAACTAAACATGCTGAATAATCTTGTACTGTTTTAACACCATTATGTCCATTTTTCCTCACCATGTTTTATCCCTGATCCTCATTGGTGCTGTACTTAAACCTTTTCCCATTCTCACCCCCCTGTAGTTCCCTATCCGACCGGGCTTGCCTGCGACAGCTGGCAGGGGAACCAGGTAAGGCAGGCCGGGACCAGTTGGACCAGGATGTCCAGCGCAGCCTGGAGGACAGCTTGGCCACAGAGGCCTATGAGAGGAGGATCCGCCGCCTTGAGCAGGAGAAAGTAGAGCTGAGCCGCAAACTGCAAGGTAACGGCTGAGAGAGAAGAGACACATTAGGGCATTCATCGTACATTTGACTAAAGACGTATAACAAAGCACATACCTGATGCCTTTAACTCGACCTGTTGCAGAGTCGACTCAGACAGTGCAGGCCCTGCAGCACCCAACAGGCGAGGGCCCTCCCAGCGCCAACAAGGAGGTGGAGATCAGGAGTCTGAAGAGCGAGATCGATATCCTCAAAAAGCAGATCGCTGGTCAGGATTTTGTTTTACTTTAACATTAGGCAAACTCTGAACAGAACTTATTGGACAAACTTACATACCCACTCTATCACAAGTCTAAGCAACACGTTATGAAATTTTCAACCTTTGTGTATGTGTGTTAGACTCAGGCCAACTTGAGAAGCAGCTGGAGGACGTGTCGTTGGCCCGCAGGGACCTGGAGGACACATCGAAACACATCAAGACTCTGGAGAAGCAGATGAAGAGCATTACACAGGAGAGGGATGACATGCACAAGGTAGTATGGGAATTCTGTGTCTGCATTATTTAGATGCTGTGTGCCGCCCCAATGACAATGATTCAAAAAATGCTTCAGTATGCTAATTTTACTTTGTTATAGATGAACCTAGACATGAAAGTGTGTGTTTTGATTATGTGGAGTTGATGACTGACTGGCTCACCATGATTGCCAACAAAAAGGCATGTTTCCTCACATGTGCACTAAGGCCTAGTCTACACGTACTTGGGGTTTTTTTGTAAATGGCATTTTCTTACTTTTTTTCCTGAAAAAGGAAAAAAAAATCCCATCCACACATTGGTGAAATTGGCAGCGGGGTCTGTGTTGTTGCATTGGATAAGTAGCGGTGACCTCCGTAGCTCATTTTGACACCTCTGTTCCTCAGTAGTGGAAGAATAACTACATTTATGTGTAAACATGTAAGAAGTCCTGTCTAGCAACTTATTTGGCCATGTCTGCCGTTCATGGATGCGTTCATGCCGCCGTACGACATGTTGCCTCATTGACGACTCACAAAGTAGATAACGGCGGACACTCCGACTGTTTTCCCTGTCTACATGTCAATACTGAAAACGTTTGGGTGCGGACGAAAGCCCAGAATGCATTGAAAAAGCTTAAAAATGAAAAATACCCGTGTATGTGTGGACAAGGCCTAAGACCTGTATTAAAGCTGTTCCTATAAGCACAATATCAATAGAGTGGTCCAGAAATGAGTCCTAATACCTGGAAATGAGTTTTAGCATTGCTGGTTCCCTCGTTTGGACGTCAATGGGGTTTTTTTTTAATGGGTTTTTAGTTAGATGCCTGATATAAGGTCTGTGGTTAACACAAGCTGAAGAGATTTTTAAAGTTTTATTCTGCAACATAAAATACACCAATGAATATCCCACTTGTGAAGTCTGAAGCCTTTATTGTGTCTTTTAAAAAGGCGGTTGCTAACAAGTGGCTTAATGAGACTACTAAACGTCATCGCGCTGGCTCGTCCGTCTTTACAGTTGTGTATACTCTCAGGCAGCCGTGGTGAAGTTAGTTTATAGCCTAACTTTAGCTTTTTACTTCAGGCGATTGTATTCACACTTCAAAAATCATAAAAGTGGTCTTCATTTGTGAAGATGATCTTGCTGAACAAAATTTGTAAGTACCTTAAACGTTTGTTTGCCACAGAGCTTATTTTCTATAATAATCTATGGACGAATCCCATCGGCCCTTTGTCGAGGGAAACCGTGTAATTCTAACTTTGTGGTTGGCCTAATAAAAATACGTCATCCCTGTAGCTCTCTGCGCTCAAATGCGAAAGACCAGAAAAAACAGATTGATTCAAGATTCAAGTTTATTGTCATATGCATGGTAAAAACACTGCGGTTACACCATACAATCAAATGCTTATTTTGTCAGTGTCCCTTCACGCAACAGTAATAAAAGAAAGAATTTAAATAAAAAATGTAAGTTAAAAAATAAAAGTTAAAAAGATTGCGCAGCTTTGATTTAAAAAAAAAAAAGTCAAATAAACCTTGCTTCTATTGAGTTTAATTTTCCTACAAGTCATTGTGAGAATCTGAATGTTTATCTCCACTCTCCCTTTTCTGGACAGGACCTCATAGAGGCCAATGAGAAGCTGAAGTCTCAGTCAAAAGAGCTGAAGGAAGCTCACAGCCAGAGAAAACTGGCCATGCAGGAGTTTTCTGAGCTCAACGAGAGACTCACAGACCTCAGGTAGGACAACTGCCCCAAACCATACATCAAACCCAACACACCAACGTGTCCTAGTTCTTTTAATGCTCAATCACAGGTGCTCATATACTTGCAAAAGATCCATTTCTTTGTTTCGCCTTGTTACTCACCAATGGCTGAACTTTTCCCCAGGTCGGTGAAGCAGCGCCTTGCTCGCCAGTTGCGTGACAAGGAGGAGGAGATGGAGAGCCAGAGTCAGAAGGTGGAGGCTCTCCGCCTCGAGGTGCGAAAGGCCGAGAGGGCCAAGAAGGAGGTAGAGTAGTCTCCCTGTGGTTGCTAGCACACCCTGTTCTATCGCCATTCAATGGTTGCTGCACAGTTCGAACTTCTGCTGTCACCTGTCTGTGTACTCATATCACCTTTTAGAAATGGTCACAGCTTTCCATGAATGTTTATGCTCTAGACTAGTATGGAGTGAAACTAGACTTAACACAAATGTGTACTATTACATGATCTACAAATGAAAAGTAACATTTACAATTGTGTACGGTTTGTGCATAATTTTGGGTACTCACAAATGCCCGTGTCCAATTTGAATACATGTAACAGTATTCAACAGTTTTACAAATGCACACATCACAGTTTTTGGTGAAACTGTGCTTAGTTTCAAAGTGGAAAAGACATTTTTGTAAATAGACAGAATAGCTCGACACCCCTTGATTACGACACATACATTTATTGACTATATACTCAATACAGTAGCCTATAAATGTACAGATATGGTTTAAATAAGCTACTGCTGCCAGGTGGTGGACATGTTCTTCTGCTGGGCAAACAGCCACTCAAGGCAAATAGATTTCTCCATTTCATTATTACATTAAGACAATTATTTTTTTGTATATGCTTTTTAAAGACATTTTATGTTTAAGTATGTAAATGAGGCATTATCTTGTTAAATATGTGCAGAAATCTGAACATCGGATAAAGCCAGGTTGAAAATTCTTGTTTCATTTTGTTGACATATTAGAGTGAAAGGTTTTTATAGTACTTATACTTGTAGGCTACTGTATTGAGTATATAGTTGATAAATGTATGTGTTGTAATCAAGGGTTGGCAAGCTCTTCTCTCTATTTACAAAAAACATTTTTCCCACTTTGAAATTACTCAAGATTTCACCGAAAGGCCAAATGGAGTAAAGTTAGTCCACCTTAAGAGAGTCTGAATCAGTGTAGCTACAGGAAGTCGGCTGAGGACTTCAGCTGAGGAGTTGTAGCTTGTAGCCTCGTAGCATTTATTCACCAACAAATAAACTGTACACACACTGTCTGCTACAGCTACATTCACAGCTATAACACCACCAACAAACTCACACTCACAGCCACCACACACACACACACACACATGGTCGGTCAGAAACTCGCTGAAGTTTTGCTTTGGCTGGCATGAAGCCACTGGTAACGTTAGCAGCTAGCAGCTTCTAACGTAGCACAAACGCATACACTGTCGGACAATCGCTATCATTAATCCGGGCAGACACACAGCTGACAACCTGCTAAACTAAACTAAATGTGCGGTGGAGACTTTTACTGGCAAATGGTGTGTGATCTGTGCTTGCATCTCATCACTGGAGTTTATGTGCATCAGATGGAGGCGCAGTCGGAGGAGCAGGCAGCGGAGGCTCAGAAAGAGAGGAAGCTGAGAGAGCGTAATGAGCAGTACAGCCGCCAGCTGGAGGAGGAGTTGGAAGGGCTTAAGGTAAGTGTGCAAATAAACACAGCTCGACATTAACCTGTCCATCCACAGAGTCTCTGCACATCCCTAAATGATAAGACTTGTAGTTCACAGAGTCTCATTGGTCCCTTTCATACTCCTTTCTCCATACTTTACCAACCTCCATCTCAACCCTACTTTTCCTCCATATCCCCACCACCCAGTTGAAGCAGGCCGGCTCCTCCGCTGCCCCGGCCTCAGCAGACCAGACCCAGGAGGTGGGACGCCTGCGGGGTGACCTGGAGAAGAAAACGCTCCTGTATGAGGAGGAGCTGGCACGAAGGGAGGCGCAGCACAGCAGCGAGCTGAAGGCCCTACGCAAGGAGCTTCGGGACGCTGAGAGCCAACACCTCGCTCTGCAGAAAGAGATCCTGATGCTCAAAGACAAGCTGGACAAGACTCGTCGTGAGAGGTACTCTTTCTTGTTTTCTTCTTTTACTTGTGTGTTTTTGTTGTCAACTATCCTGACTGTCATGACATTATTTTTGTTTTCTTCATTATCCTTTCCAGTGATGATTGCATGAGGTAATTACAGTTATATTAAAAAAAGTCCCTGTCTGGTATAAATGTGTAGTAACTGTGAAGTATGGTTTCCTCACTCATCACTCATTGTCAACCACTCATTTGGCGTCGGGTCGTGGGGCAACAGCTCCAGCAAGGGATCCCAAACTTCCCTTTCCTGGGCCACATTAACCAGCTCTGACTGGATGATCCTGAGGCGTTCCCAGGCCAGTGTGGGGATATAATCTCTCCACGTAGTCCTGGGTCTTCCCCTTGGCCTCCCCCCTGCTGGTCGTGCCTGGAACACCTCCCTAGGGAGGCGCCCAGGGGGCATCCTTAGCAGATGCCCGAGCCTCAACTGGCTCCTTTCAACGCAAAGGAGCAGTGGCTGTACTTACTCAGAGTTCTTCACGGATGGGTGAGCATATTTCCCTATTTTTAAGGGAGATGCCAGCCACCCTCCTGAGAAAACCCATTTCTGTTGCTTGGACCCGCGATCTAGTTCTTTCGGTCATGACCCGAACCTTAAAACCACAGGTGAGAGCAGGACTGAAGATTGAGAGCTTTGCCTTCCAGCTCAACTCTCTCTTTGTCACAACAATTCAGTAAAGAAGAAGATAGAAGAAGATTTCCCCACGAGGGGAAATTCAATTTTTTCACTCTGTTGTTAACTTATACACGGTACATGCAGACCGGAACACACACATGCACAAACATGCAACAATGGAGAGATGTCAGAGTGATGGGGCTGCTCCTGACAAGCGCCCCGAGCAGTTGGGGGTTTGGTGCCTTGCTCAGGGGCACCTCGGCAGTGCCCAAGAGGTAAACTGGCACCTCTCCAGCTACCAGTTCACACTCAGTTCTTGGTCCATGGCGGGACTTGAACCGGTGACCCTCCGGTTCCCAAGCCAACTCCCTACAGACTGAGCTACTGCCGCCCCCAAAGTGAACGTAATAACACCCCTGCTGCTCCGATTCTCCACCCAATGTCATGCTCTATTGTCCCCTCACTTGCGAACAAGACCCCGAGGTACTTGAACTCCTTCACTTGGCGTTAAGACTCATTCCCTACCCGGAGTAGACAATTCATCAGTTTCCTGCTGAGAACCATGACCTCAGATTTAGAGGTGGTGATCCGATCCAGGGTGTGCTGGAAATCAAGGACTGATGATGCCAACAGGACCACATCATCTGCAAACCGCAAACCGTCTCCCCCCCCCGACTACACCTTGATATCCTTTCCCTGAATATCACAAACAGGATTGGTGACAAAATGCAGCCCCGGCGAAGGTCAACCCTCACCGGAAATGAGTCCGACTTACTGCCGAAAACCCAAACACAACTCTCGCTTTGGGTGCACAGAGATTGGTTGGCCCTGAGAAGTGACCCCCTCACCCCATACTCCCGCAGCACCTCCCACAGTATTTCTCGGGGCATGTGCCTTCTCCGAGTCCACAAAACACATGTAGACTAGCATACTCCCAGGCCCTCCAGGATCCTTGCGAGACTGAAGAACTGGTCCGTTGTTCTGTATATGCGGTTTCCTTTGAATCTATACATTTCTTAGAGTTTAATAGTTTAATGTTACCCCTAACCCAACCAGAGAATAGCTTCTTATGCAGGTAACCTCCTCCCGGTGGCTCTCAGGTATTTTCATCCCCCATTTCACAGCAGATGCATAAAGATCAAGAGTTTCATTCCAAAGATCTTCCAGAGAACTTGTTTACTTGTGAAATGGTTGCTGATATAAGTGATCTTGTTGTTACTTGTTACTAAATGTACATATATATTTTTTTGTTGATGTTTACCCAAGTTGGTCACATTTCTGAGCCATAAAACTGAAGTGAAGGCAAATATCTAAGCAGGGCAGTAAAAGATGATAAATTATTTTACTCATTAATGTTCACTTAAAGGGATAGTTTAGGTGTTTTGAAGTAGGGTTGTATGAAGTAAATTATGTCTCTGTTGTAGAGTTGTAACAATATACAGTAGATCGATATATCAATATATATATATAAAGTGAAACTACCGGTTCATATCATCGTTAAGATACACCTTTATTTTGGAATTCCCTAATGATTTATTCTTTTATTAAAAAGAATAAATAGTTTTTCATTTAAATGTCTCATAGAACTCAGTAATAAAGTGTCAAATCATTCTTTAGTTGCTTTTTGTGAGGTGATATAAATGTAACTGATATTATATTGGTATTTATTGTCTCAATATAATATTTTATTGGGATTGAACTTGTGATTTACACACTTAATCTATAGACAGTGTATTACCTACAGTAGATGATGGTGGGTACACTCCAGCAAGATAAAGCAGTGAAAATTTTCCAAATGTAGCGTACAGATTGTTTTAGGTAAGCCTTTCTTTAAGGTGCTAAAATAAGTTTTACTACCGGCCCCGTCCACAGCAGTGCAGTACTTTGCTCTGGTGTTGATACTCCTCCCTGTTTCTCCATAATGGGGGTGCACTGATTGTCATTTACTGTAGGTAAGATATTGATTATGGATAAGTACCTCATACAACCCCACGGCAGAAAATCATAACTTCCTTTAATCAAGGAACAACATAGCAACTTATAAAACTCACTATACTGTAAAGGTGAAAATGCTTGAATTAGTTAAAAAATATGTTTTGTCAAAATATGCCAACTCAGATATTAAATACCAAGAAATGAAAAGAAGCAACATATTTTTCTGCTGCAGACCCCCTGGTAGGTACACAAGGACACCTGATCCCACATTGAGAAACGCTGGTTTAATCGCATTTTAATAAGATCTTGTTTTTGAGGAGAAAGCCTCAGAGCTTTGTTTTTGTACCCTGTAGCCTAACTTCCCTGCCTGGTGTTACTGACATACTATTCTCACCGCTTTCTAATTCATTTTCAAACATGCCGCTGTATCAGATTCTAACTGCATTAATGTGTTTGGGCTGAATAATGTGTACCTGGTCTTAGTACCAAGCCTTTGACTTAGGTTTTGACTGAGGAAATGTGTGGAGTCGAACTTGAGGCCCACACACGAACAAAGGTAGGAGGATAGAGGAGGCTTTATGAGGGAGGTTGACTACGAGAGTGGTGAACATTTGCTTGTATTTTTGATTTGTTTCGATTAGTTTAGGAGGAAGAAAATATCGATACACATGAGTATTGTGATGTTGTGTTTTGTGATACTGTATAGATTCTCCAAAATGCTGTATCAATTTTTAATTAACCTGTTAAAAATCTGATTGGGCCTGGTCGCTATTCTGCCTTTCAGCGGTTGTAGTGGGCTCAGTTTTAAAGCTAGAGTGAAAATACTGGTATCATATGAAACTAGAAAACCTAAAGAATCCATTAGTCCCAACCACCATACATCCATGTTAAGAAGGAGGCTAAACAACACTACAAAGTTACCCTAAATTTTGGTGAGGAAAACAAAGGGGTCCCTTGACCTTTGACCCCAAGATATGTGAATGAAAATGGGTTCAGTGGGTACTAACAAGTCTCCTCTTTACAGACATGCACACTTTATGATATCCACATGCAGATTGGTGCAGAATCCATGCAGCTTTTTGACTGAAGTATAAATGTGTTAATTTGGCCTGTACTAAAACAGTGTATTTGAATATTTCTGCATTCTGTGGTCTCTAAACAGGCTTGAAATTACATAAATGAAGTATCACTGTAAAGCTGAGACTCTTGTGTATCCAATGAGCCCAATTATAGTCGTGTGATGATATTAGTCCCCATAGTAGCTATTTTTACTCAGATGATGTATTTATACTGACAGTTTTCCTAAAAGTAGATTTTAGAAAAATCACAATATATTGCCTTGCTTTCTGTATCGTGATATATCAAAATATATATAATTGTTACCCCTCTATCACAATATGTATCACCAGATTCTTGCCAATACACAAATTGTTTGTTTCCTCCAGCCAAAGCGAGCGGGAAGAGTTTGAGACAGAGTACAAGCAGAAGTATGAGAGGGAGAGAGTCCTGCTTACTGAGGAGAATAAGAAGCTCTCCAGTGAACTGGATAAGGTAAGATATTTGCTCACATATGAAATAAAAAAAAAACAATTATACATTATAGTGAAGTCTGGTTTCCCTTGCTCTTTCTCAACATTTGTGTATGTATTTTCCAGTCTTTATCAGCTGTTTAGTGATCTGTTTACCTCTCTAAAACACATAAATGCACATGCAAAAAAAAAAAAAAAAAAAAAACACAATTCCCTAACCCCAGGTAACCCCTCACGGCCGGCCAGAACCCTTTCATCACATTCCTTCCTCCACCCCCTCTCTTCCAGCTACGCCAAAGAAATCACTGTTCAATATCCCCCGTAAAAACACCCTGTAGCCTCCGACACAGTCGGATGGAATGACTCTCTGGATTACGCTCTGTTGACTTTGGAAACAGCTCATGGAAGTTCAAAAAAGGCTCCCAATTTAAACAGTGTCCGAGAAATGGGAGCCATTTTGACATATGGAATAAAATGTCAGAGTGTTGTTTTTAAAGTCTGTAACTGATAAAATGGAAAATATCTTGATGAAATGGAGAGAATATGGATGTGGAATGACGGTATGTGTCACTCCACGAGTTATTTAATGTATTATTCTGTTATTTCACTCTGAAAAATGGTATTTATAAAAGCTTAAGGACTCAGATTAACACAGATTAGATCTGTATGTATGATTAGCTTCTTTGGTCAAAGCAGCTCTCCAATACATTTGGAGTGTGTGAAAATATTATTGTTTGACTAGTTTTGTCTTTCAAAGGAGGCACTAGATTTCAACACTGTTTGCTTAGTAGCAAAATCAGGCCGCTCTGTATTCAATTATAATGTCTTTTTGTGTGTGTGTTTTCAGTAAAGGAGAGTGAAAGTTTCACTGTTGACAAGCTCAAATTGCTGATGAATGTGGAGTAACTGCAGAAAGACGGGCTCTGTTATTGCAGTTCAGCCAGACATGAGAAACCTTCAGAAACAAGAGCTTCAGATTATTTCTTCTTGCAAGATATTTATCAGTTTTATCTGAAATCTCTCTTTTTTCTGTAGGCTCGTACAAGTCTTTCAGTTCAGCTTCACCAAACCCTTTCAAGTCCACAAAATTGCCAGTAAAATAGTACAAATGTTGTTGTTGGACCCATAGACTGTATATATAGATGGATGAACGTGAAGCCAAAATATCCTGTATGTGTTCACGATATGCACGCCGAAGTGGTGAAGTCATAAAGAACACCGCTGTTAAGCATCGGCAATATTAACGTTACTGTCCGAGTCTAGAAGCCACAGAGGCTAACAAGTTAGCAAGCTAGCAAGTGGGTAATACAATGCAGGAAATGCAAAGACATAATGACAGAGGAGGAAGATGAGGTCATTGAGAATATCAACATTTTCCTCAGACATAAAATTACCAAGAAAAACTATATAAGAAAAATTACAATATACTGTATACTGTACAGTATATTAAGTATATTAACTTATTATGCATCGAGAAGTGAACGTCCATGAGCTCCACCATTTCTCACAACGCCAACACGTCACAAGCCATGAGATCTGAGCTTTCAGAAACTTTCCACTTACGAGGTCGTGAATATGACATGAGGGGGGCGTTCATATGGGTCCAACTTGTAAATACGGTACAGACGAGCCCATTTGAAGGCACCACTAGTGATTGGGGGGCCTGGAGCTGCGGTATCAGGTCTCGCCCACTCACCCGTCCGAGCCAATCATGAGCCGAGTATGGCCGCTGCTTGTTAATGTGAACCACCTAGCTGCTACGTTAGCACCACCGTAGCTGTTTGACTAGGACACAACAACTAACCATAATATCTCTATAGCTACATTTATGAGCAATTTGACCCGTTATATGGGATGATGTATTTTTGTAGTTAGCGTCGCTCTAGTTCCCTCGACAAAAAGCCAATGGGATTTTTCCACTGTTTTTTTTTTTATTATAGCAGAAAATATGATCTGTGGCAAACACACGTTCATGATACTTGAACGTTTTGTTCAGCAAGATACAGTAATTTTCCCGAATGAACACCACTTTTATGAATGTTTTTTTAAGCGTGGATGCAGTGGCCAGAAGTAAAAATCTAACGTTCCAGAAGAGGGAACCAGAAGTTCAAATGCTAACTCATTTACGGGTTTGAGGACTCATTCCTGTAGCACTTTATTACACAGACTGGTGAGGGTTATGGAAAGTTAAAGCTACATCTCTTCCCAAACCTGTCGCTGCGACAACGTCACTCAGAGCAGCTGTCAATCACAGCTGTCAATGAGGATGTCCCACCCTCTTTTTATAGCATAAACTAACTAATTAAAACTCATCATAACAAAGAACACTTGAACATGCAGCCACATGATATATATATATATATATATTTTAACTTCACTTTTGGGGAACTGTCATGTCGTTCATCTTTATATACAGTCTATGGTTTAACCTTAATAAATTGGGCCATGATGTACATCACACTGCTGCAGTGAAAATGCTTTTATGTTTTAATTATTGATTCTTATTTAAGTTGATGGCAGTTACATATTTAAACTCAAAATGTATAATGCACTACAGCTGTGAAGTCAAAGTGTTTTCCCCCTGTGAAGAAAGGCAGACTCTCTGTTCATGACTCATATGACAGACCTGCCACTTTGTTCGTACAAAGTGTGTCTTGCCTTTTCCTCTTTTTTTTTAGTCTTTAAGTAGCTGTCAGAGAAGGTTGGATTAACAGCTACAGCCATGATTTACTAGGATTTCCTGCTGTCTGATGGCCATTTCCAAACTTGTGCAGACATCTGGGTGGTGTTATAACCGCTACGTCACATCTGGGCATGAGAACATCATTTTGACACATGGTCCATCGACTTATTTATTTTTTATTTAACCTGGAGTAAAGACTCTTTGAGACTAAAAATCTCTTTGTCAGGAGTGTCCTGGCAAAGATAGGCAGCAGCACAGTTACACAGTTGCAGATATAAAACAAACACAACAATTTAAAATGAAGGCAAACTGCAAATGTCAGAATCAGAAGGTATCGAAAAAAAAAACACTCATCTGCATTCAAAACATCTACAGCCAGATGTGCTTGTTTCCAAGTCTTTAAGAGCACAGCTCTCGAAGATTTAGGTCAGTTTGTAACTGATTCCAAGAAGAGGGATCAGCATACTTGAATGCCATTTTTTCCAGTTCAGTGCGGAGTTTGAGGACACTTAAGTCTTTGGAGCAAAGACAGTAAATTCTCGTACTTTTTTAAAGGATGTAAATCCGTTGGTAGGATGGAAGCAGACCAAGAATAGCCTTATAGATAAGAATATGACAGTGGTTCAGTTGGACAAGGCAGACCATCCTACCAGGGTATACAAAGAGCAGTGGTATGTAAGTCAAACTCTAAAGCTGGAACAAAAAACAACAACAAAAAGGTCAAGATGTACTTGATTTAATGTGTGAGAGATGTTTCTATTGTTAAAATCTTTGGGGATACAAATCAAATCCACCTTGAGGGATTTTATATATTTCAAACCGTGTAGCGCAGTGTGTTTCATTATGAGCTTCAGTGTCTTTATTCCCATTAACAGCCCCAGACTGCTGTTTTTGTCTATATATATATATATATATATATATATATATATATATATATATATATATATATATATATATATATATATATATATATATATATATATATATATATATATCACATAATCACTGAGCCAATTACAGGATGAAACATATATGTCATTTAGTACCCAAAGAGTCTCAGTACAGGCTGAAAAACCTAATGCTTAACTTTGTTTGTCTTTGTTTCAGCGGCTGTTCGTTTCCAGCAACATTATTTAATGACCTTGACTGCCCTCACAGCTATTCCAAACATTTGTTGGCAACCAGCTTTGGGATTGGAAAGGAATTGCAAAACAATATTAAATTACTGTTTTAGCAAGCGCATTACATCACAGTCTTTACACTTGCAATACACCACAAAAATGTACCCACAAAGTAGATATTTAGGCAAACAATGGGGCAGTTTGAGACTTGTAATGATGTTACCATGGTTACATCTTCACACACCTTCAATATTAAATTTAAATTAATCGCCCTCCTTGTTTCTGTGTAGGTGCGTGTGTGTGTTTGTAAGTCCACACACCTCTTTAGCAGCACTGTCAGTCGTGTGTGATTGAACATCGGGGAGTTAAATCATAAATAACTGTCATAACCTTCAACAGTGATTCATTTTCCATATTAAACCAATCATCACGTTCAAGGCTGAAGACCTTTGCTTGTAGTCACACAGCGACATAACCTGTTAGACTCATTACACAGTAGTACACTTTTGTAATGTAATGCCATGGTGTCTATATATATATCCATTAACCAGGTGTCATACTTCCTTATGACAGCTTTACGACACCACTGTAAGCTTTTTTTTAGTATGATGTTTAATATGCTCTGTTTTCTTTGCTTGTGTGTTTTCCTCTCAGCTGACCAGCATGTTTGAGAAGGTGAGCAGCTCCAACCGGCAGCTGGAGGACGAGATGAGGGAGCTGGCTGATAAAAAGGAGAGTGTAGCTCACTGGGAGGCCCAGATCACGGAAATCATCCAGTGGTGAGACACACACACACACACACACACACACACACACACACACACACACACACACATACGAAAGTCCTGTTTCCACCACAGGAACTTTCCCCGAAACTAAGAACCTTTTGAGAAAATCATTGTGTTTCGACCGCAGGGTCCAAGGTCTATATTATGTTCTGGGGACATTTTATGGCGCTTTTTTACAATCTCAAAAAGGCCCTGATCGGGGGTAATACTTTCTGAAAACACCAGACCTTTTGGTGTGAAACTAAGAACATCTGTCTCCACAGCACCGCTGCTTCAACTCTACAGCTTCATTCATTAACAAAGAAGTACTCTAGTATCGATTTAAAACCCTTTTAGGACGAGGAGAGAACATTTCTCTTTGTTTGATAACGTTGAAAGTAGAGTTAGACTCTGCTGTCAGACTCCTGACTCATTAAGAAAAAAAGAAATAAAGAAAGAGGGAGAGAGGGAGAGAGGTAATGTTAGAGGGAGACATCGCGGTGGTGCAGTAAATGATGGAGAGAAACGTTATTTTCTGATTGTTTCACGGCGTTATCGCTCTAAAGCACAAATGCATAACCATCAAACACTGAACAGATGATTTACTTTGATTTTCCTCCTCTGCATTTCATTCATTACATCCAACGTGCTTCAGTAAATACAGTATATGCAGCAGTAAATATTGTTGTTGCAGTGAGACACAACCTAGCATTTACTTTTTTAAAAAGCTTTATTTATTTTTTTAGCTAAAACAGGTGGACACACTGAACTGCAGGCTGCAGTGTTCACTGCTGTGACCACCAGCAGTCCTCATCTCATGTCATGTTGCTTTTTCATACATCAGCGGACTAATTTGCCAAATCTTCACAGGTCTTTGTACCGTAGTAGAAATGCAGACAACGAGCAAATTTGTATTTGTTGAAAAGTAATTTTCATGGAACCCCGGCTAAACACACACACAGGCATGTCCTCAATAGCTGCTGAGGCATATACTTTCCCATTGATGCTACTGCACAAACTGAAAGAGTCGCACGAAGACACACACACACACTCGCATGTTGTCTAGCAGCATATTGGGTTCCTCCATGCAGTGTAACTGCAGCATTTCTCACATGCCTCTAAAGATCTTAGAGCTACTTGACCCTCCATTCCGCTCAGATCACTTCCCTTTGCAGCTGACACCTCGCCAGCTGCTCGGCTTCCCTCTGTTGGACAAGCATGCAGTCCTCACATAGCACACATACCACACACACACACACACACACACACACACACACACACACACACACACACACACACACACACACACACACACACACACACAGCGATACATGCACCAATGCACACACTCACATTCCACACATGCACATACAAATGTTGAGTCTGGAATGCATTTTTAGAGGAATTTAGTGATTAATGTTGCCCCCTGGTGGAGATGATGTGCTACTGCGGTGGATGAACTGAGGAACAGTGTCACTTAGTGGGTGAAATATTATAGAGGTTTAAATATGAAAATTACATACAAATTAAGTGTATGCACATGTGAATGTGCATACACTTGTGAAACAAGTGTTTCAAAAAACAATGTGAAACAATGTCTTTGGACTGTCTTTGCCTGTATAGTCAGGCTGGTAGATTTGGAGCAATTCAAATATCACAATGTTTTTGACCAAATACCTCTATCGACACTGTGACGATATTGTATGGGTTGACCATTGGTGCTTTTACAAAATATTTACACAGTGAGATGTTTGATAAATTATCATCAGTAATGTGGGTAAAGACAACAGAGAACAGCTAGAACAGCCTAAGTTCAGAGAAATACATCGCTTTACTGTTATACAGCTTTTAAAACCGGGAAAAGACAACACTTATGCCATATTACAATATCCTAAATCTAAGATCATATCTAGTTTCATAGCACAACATCAATATAATATGAATATATTGCCCAGCCCTAAAGTATAGTAATACAAATATGTATGTGTTTGCTGCAGGGTGAGTGATGAGAAGGATGCTCGGGGCTACCTGCAGGCTCTGGCCACTAAGATGACAGAGGAGCTGGAGGGACTTAGAAACACCAGCCTGGGAGCGAGAGCCACGGTGAAATACAACACACACAAACACTGTTACAAACTACTATAAGTGCTGTTAAGTCAAATGAAATCCCTCCGTATCATTGAGATGCAGTCTATAATGATGAACGTTAAGTAAGTCTTAGTTGGCATTATTTTACATTTTAGATTACTTTTATATTGCCAAACCAGTCGAAGGTATAGCAATAGCAGTAATAGAACAGCATGATCACCGGTAGCCTTATAATTCATTCATCTTTTCCTGCCTGTCTATCATTTGTTTTTCACTTGCTAATTTTATCCCTCTCCGTTTCAGGACATGCCGTGGAAGATGCGGCGCTTCGCCAAGCTGGACATGTCGGCCCGTCTGGAGCTGCAGTCAGCCTTAGATGCTGAGATCAGAGCCAAACAGAGCATCCAGGATGAACTGAACAAGGTCAAGGCCAACAACATGTCCACAGAATGGTATGGATACTTTACAGTGAATGAGTTCACTTTTCGCTGTTTTACTGATATGTTGTTCGTTTTCGGATATTTCTGAAAGAAATCTTTCCTGCATATGCGATGCATTATTGTCTGTGATCCACCAGTAAACTCCAGGATGTGGAGAGTAAAAACCAGGAGCTTCTGGCCGAGATCGACAGGCTGAAGAAAGAGACAGAAGAGCTGCGACTACGAAGGGGTACGACTGAAGATGTGTCAAACAACCTCTTATTTTCTTGTCAGTCACTAAAACACACAAAGAATTATGTGGCAATAGTTGTCTTGAAGGACATAAGTGTTTACATTAGGGCTGTCAAACTTAACACGATAAATACGCCTTAGCACAAATCTGTTTTAATTTCAATAATTTCTTTAATGCATTTATGCAACTTGCAGTTTTTCAAATAGCACTCCAAACATCCGCTAAATTTTGTTGAGGAAAAACTGTCAGCCATTTTCAAAGGGGTCCCTTGACCTCTGACCTCTGACCTCCAGATATGTGAATGTAAATGGGTTCTCTGGGTCCCCACCAGTCTCCCCTTTACAGACATGCCCACTTTATGATAATCCCAGTCAGTCTGGATCAAGTCATAGTCAAGTCAGCACTCTGACACACTGACAGCTGTTGTTGCCTGTTGGGCTGCAGTTTGCCATGTTATGATTTGAGCATATTTTTTATGCTAAATGTAGAACCTGCAGGATTTCTGGACAATATCTGTCATTGTTTTGTGTTGTTAATTGATTTCCAATTATAAATATATACATACATTTGCATAAAGCAACATATTTGTCCACTCCAATGTTGATATGAGTATTAAATACTTGACAAACCTTCCTTTAAGGCACATTTTGAAAAATGTTCGAATCATTTGTGATAAAATGCAATTAACTGTAGACAATCATATGATTAATTGCGATTAAATATTTTAATCAATTGACAGCTGTAGTTTACATCCACTGTATATTTATAATCTCTACTGGGGCTGCAAAAGTGCTGCTGGTAAATTAATACAGATTAAAGGGCACATTTGCTATTGTTATTAATTAATTGCACAAACACAGTGGTCTTTGCAAGCTTGTATTTGAAGTTTTCTTTCTTTAGAAAATACACGGGATGATACGATTATTTAAATGTACACTTTCTCTCTATACATAACGTGATAGCAGTTGAATAAAGACTGAACGACTTTTCATGAGATTATCTATAAAAGAGGGATAACTGCAACAAGCGACCCAAATTAGAAGGTTTTGCGTCAGCAGCCATATTTGTGGCATAAAATCATGTGCTATGTACATGAATATGTATTGTTACTAAGGTCATATGAAACACCCCCCACTTCTCAGAAACAGTCCTGTGACTCATTTTGTTTAAGTCAACCTTTGATGTTTTAATATCGCGTACTTAACCACGATTGTGTTATTTGTCCTGTGTCTGTAGGTGTCAAGCACCAGGATTCCCAGAATTCCTTCTTGGCTTTCCTCAACGCCCCCACCTCAGCGCTCGACCAGTTTGATGTAAGTATTCAAGACAAGGGGCTCATTTAAATGTAGCTGATGTGAGCAACTATATATATCTGTCTGAAATTTAAAATCTATGATCATGAACAACTTGAAAATCGGCATTTCATGAAATAATATCTCTGCTTCTTCTTCATGCATTTGTTTTTTTTTGTGTTTGTTTGTTGAATTTTCCAAAATCTTTATTTTTGTTTTATCTTTTGGTTGTTTCCTTGCTTCATTCTCTGATACATCAGGACTCTTATTCCTCATCCTCATCTTCTTTAATTGAGTTTTGGGAAGACGTAAGTTTTTCTTGACTAGGCGGAGGTCCGTGTGTGTGTGTGTGTAGCAGTAGCTGTATGCTGTAGGACTCTGAGCATTTTATTAGTGGAGAAAGACAGCCTAGATTTTTGTATCCATATTGCGTCCGTGAGTTTGTGCCTGTGCATCAGT
This sequence comes from Pterois miles, assembly GCA_947000775.1. Lineage (NCBI taxonomy): Eukaryota > Metazoa > Chordata > Actinopteri > Perciformes > Scorpaenidae > Pterois > Pterois miles. The sequence continues at coordinate 143,461 of CAMQGK010000594.1, forward strand.
GTAACTGTGAAGAAGAGCAGAACCACTGCAAGAAATGTCAGTCTATTTTAACAATGTCTAAATCTTATCCATCTTAATAGAAATGGAAAAATGCATTTAATAAAACAATTAATTTGCTTCTAATGCACATGAATTCAATTACTTCCTGTGCACATACTTGTTAAGAGTGATATTTGTGCAGTGTGATGCCCTTGTATTCAGTTGCTTGCTAGTCATTGTAGGCCAGTAGGGTATTTGAATGGCTCTACGTTGCCTTTCTGGTGCCAGAACTTGAGGTGAACAGAACCGCAAAGTACTCAGTACATTTTTAAAAATCCTTCATATACCCCTTCCCTTTTATTTAGCTTGAAAGAGAACTTGTCTCGTCCCTGTGCTTCATACTTACTTTTCCAGCTCCTTTCCCATCACCATGCATATGTTTTTCCATCTTTCCATTTGCTCCCATCCACCCTTTCCAGCCTCTGTCCTCAGTCCAGCTCTGGTGGACATACAGCAGCCTAATGCAGTGATTCCCAACCAGGGGTACTTAAAATATATTGCAAGGGAGCATGTGGAAAGCTCTGAACTAAACTAACTCAACTAAAATATATTGAAAATATTATTTAATGAAAGAAATGCATCCACATTTTTGCTTTGTGGAGACAAATAAACCAATAGATTCACAAATTAGTATGACCATCAGTAAATTAACAATAACAAGTACGCTGCCCATTAACCTCAGTTGTCAGCTGAAGCTGTACACCATGTGGCAAGTAATGGATAAATGGTTGAAATAATTAGCTAAAATTAAAGGATAAATGTTGAAATAATTAGAAAAAAATAAAGGAAAAATATTGAAAAAAATAAAAAAAAAAAAAAAAAAAAAATAAAAAAAAAAAAAAAAAAAAAAAGAAAAAAAAAAAAAAAAAAAAAAAAAAAAAAAAAGAAAAATAAAAAAAAAATAAAAAAAAAAAAAAGGAAAAAGGTGAAATTAGCTAAAATTAGAGGATAAACAGTTCAAATAATTAGATAAAATTAAAGGATAAATGGTTGAAATAATTAGCTAAAATTAAAAGATAAATGGTTGAAATAGTTCGCTAAAATTAAAGGATAAATGGTTGAAATGATTAGCTAAAATTAAAAGATAAATGTTGAAATAATTAGCTAAAATTAAAGGATAAATGGTTGAAATAGTTGGCTAAAATTAAAGGATAAATGGTTGAAATAATTAGCTAAAATTAAAGGATAAATGGTTGAAATAATTAGCTAAAATGAAAAGATAAATGGTTGAAATAGTTGGCTAAAATTAAAGGATAAATGGTTGAAATAGTTGGCTAAAATTAAAGGATAAATGGTTGAAATAATTAGCTAAAATTAAAGGATAAATGTTGAAATAATTAGCTAAAATGAAAAGATAAATGGTTGAAATACTAGCTAAAATTAAAGGATAAATGGTTGAAATAGTTGGCTAAAATTAAAGGATAAATGGTTGAAATAATTAGCTAAAATTAAAGGATAAATGGTTGAAATAATTAGCTAAAATGAAAAGATAAATGGTTGAAATAGTTGGCTAAAATTAAAGGATAAATGGTTGAAATAATTAGCTAAAATTAAAGGATAAATGGTTGAAATAATTAGCTAAAATGAAAAGATAAATGGTTGAAATAGTTGGCTAAAATTAAAAGATAAATGGTTGAAATAGTTGGCTAAAATTAAAGGATAAATGGTTGAAATAATTAGCTAAAATTAAAGGATAAATGGTTGAAATAATTAGCTAAAATGAAAAGATAAATGGTTGAAACAGTTCGCTAAAATTAAAGGATAAATGGTTGAAATAGTTCGCTAAAATTAAAGGATAAATGGTTGAAATAGTTTGCTAAAAGTAATGGGTAGATGGCTAAAAGTAATTGATAAACTGTTAAATCAGCTAAAAGTAATAGATAAAGAAATGAATAGTTAAGAGGATAAATGGCTTTGTGTTTTCAAACAGAGAAGGTTGGGAACCACTGAATTGATGTAATACAGGCTTATATCAGCATTTCTCCCTCAGTCTGTTGAAATATGTGTTTTCAGCTCTGTTCGACAGCCTCTCTGATATTCACTCATGTCTCTGCCTCTCTGCCTCTCTGCCTCTCCTGCCACTGAAGCGCTCGCCATCCGTTGGCCCAGCTAGCAAAGGCAGACGCGTAAGCACCATCACTGAGCCTTTCTCAATGTCCTCTCTCTCTCTCTCTGGGTCTCGTGACGTCGGTGTGCATTCATGTGTTTGTTTCCTGTTTATGTTTACTGTGGCTGTCTGATTGCATGGCAGGGGCTCTGAAAAACATTTCTTTTTTATATTTATGTGTGTCAAAGGGATTAATGTGTTGGATTTTCTATACTTTAATGACATGGGGCATTGCTATGTGTGCTGCCTGTGTGCGTTGGTGTTTTCTTTTTATTCTTCGGTGTAGCTTTGTGAATGGCCATGCATGGTGTATGGTGTACGCTTGTGGTGTCTCAAATTAGCATGGTCACTGGGCTGTGATGTGTTCCTGGTTCATAATACATGGGGTGCAATAAAGTTGTGGTTGGTTTTCCTCTGTAGCTTTGAAAGTCCAGTAGTTATGACCACATATCGTGACCATGATATGTTCGTCTACTGTTTTTCATTTGTGCATTGTGGCACCCGCTCCTTCTCTCTCAGCATGGATGCTGCATATTGTTCTCTGGTTTGTTTCCTTTAACACTCTACTTCTTTACCTCTGTCTCCTTCCCTTCCTCCTCTCATCTTCCTCTGTCCATCTGCCGTATCACCACCTTATTCCTCTTCATTTCTAAAACTCCTTTCCTCCTCTTTTATACTTCTGTCTCCCTCTTTTTGACCTTCATTTCTCATCCTTCCTTACTTACCGCTCCTCCCTCTTGCCCCTCTCTCCTCAGGTGGACTCTATGGATAACTTCACCCCCTCCAACACTCCATCCAGGGAAGATGACCCCAAGTCCCACCTCAAGTCCCGTTCGCGGTCGCCCTCCATGGCTAGTGATATGGAGCCCATAGAGGTCAGACAAACCATAGTGTTTTTGTATAGAGGCTGGTAGAAGATGTCAGACTTGGGTCAGATGTAATTTCCCACCCAATCACCAGTTAGAAATCCTGATTAGGATTTTTTTTTTTTATTTAAAAGGTTTACATGGGAATAATAAAGATAACCAGGCTAGTCTAGCATCACATGGCATCTGTATGTCTGGCATGTCGAGGAATAAGAAAGAAAAATAGGTCCAAATATTCCTCATACCTCTTCAATTGACAATTTTCAATGAAGGCTCAGCTGAAACTGTTAGTAGTGTGAGTTGCTCTGACTGAGTTTGTCGAATAGGTCAGCTGAATTGCTTGTAACTGAATTATGGAGAAATGTGATGAATGAGAAAATGAGAGCGTTCATTGTTGTCAGATTTGGTGCTGCAAGTAAATACCAGTGTCCTAATTGGGACTTGTGGTGCTTTTAAACCCAATTGAGAGCAGACATGATTTGCAAGCTCTTCAAAATAAGAAGTAGTAATGGAGTCGTCCTGATGCTAGTTGAGCTTTCTGGATGTGAACAGAGAATATGCGACTGCAGGCAACCACATTGCTCATATTTTATCCAAATGTGTACTCCTTGGCGATCGACATTAAACACTTTTGAATTCATTATCAGCTCTAACGTCGTCACGTCTATCAACTTTACTCACAGCACGTCTTGTCTTAGCTTTTTCTTCCTGGGAATCTTTGTCCGAGGTGGCTTTTAACCAATTTTTATGTCGCACATTTGTGAAAAACAGCCAATGTGCAGTATCTCACTGCTTGATGTTATTATGTGTTCTACCCTGCAGTTGATAGACCATCCTCCTCGCACAGTCCAGACCCCCACCATGCGTTCAGGAGGGTACGGCAGTATTGGACGCTCCTCTCCCAAGGTTGAAATTTCACTTTATTGTAGCACCATGCCTCAACAGTCATAACGTTATGTTAATAACCACTGATTTTGTCTCTCTCTTGCCCATCTCTTGCACTACAGCCCAAAGCACATCAGTTTGTGGTGAAGTCATTCAGCACGCCCACTAAATGTAACCAGTGCACTTCCCTCATGGTGGGGCTCATACGTCAAGGCTGTACCTGTGAAGGTAAGGATGGGAGTAGTGAAAGGTGAAGGAAAATACAGCAGATGGGATCTAAATTTGTTTTGCCACCTCTGATTCGACTCATTGATGAGTCGAATCAAAGGTGGCAGAATCAAACCAATGTAAAGATTACAACTACAAAGCTAGCTTGGCTTTTCATTGATTTTAAAATCTGATACTTAACCAGTAAAACATCTCATTTGTCTCCATGTTGTCTCCGTCTGTCATCTTGTCCAGTGTGTAACTTCTCCTGCCATGTAACCTGTGCGGACAAAGCTCCGGCTGTGTGTCCCGTGCCCCAGGACCAGACCAAGGGCCCGCTGGGGATCGACCCTCAGAGGGGTATTGGTACTGCATACGAAGGACACGTCAGGGTGAGTGAGAGCTGTCTTTGGCCCCAAGTAGTGACTTGGTGAATTGAGTTGAAAACAGTGCCGATGTGCTGATTTGTTTACTTCATGTGAAACCAAATAAACTTTCACTCTCTGCTTTCTTCCCAAATCCACACAAAGGTAAACGTGAACTAAATCTTTTTGGTACAGGCACATGCGTTGTATCATTCAGCCGTGTCTTTCTGTCCATCCCAGGTGCCCAAACCGACCGGGGTGAAGAAGGGTTGGCAGCGGGCGATGGCTGTGGTGTGTGATTTCAAACTGTTCCTCTACGAGCTGGGAGAAGGAAAAGCTACGCTGCCAAGTGTAGTAGTCAGCCAAGTCATAGATATGAGGTAAGAGAAGTGTACAAACTCTTCTGAGGGATTTAGCAATACTATGTATACTAACTAGGCCTGTTAAAGGATTAAAATATTTAATCACGATTAATCGCAAATTAATCCCACATATTTTATCAGTTCAAAATACCTTAAAGGGAGATAAATATATGTACATTCTTATTATTGGAAGTCAATTAACAACACAAAACAATGACAAATATTGTCCAGAAACCCTCACTAGGTACTGCATGTAGCATAAAAAATATGCTCAAATCATAACATGGCAAACTGCAGCGCTGTGTCAGTGTGCTGACTTGACTATGACTTGCAAAAAAACAGGATATTCAATTTACTGTTAAAAGAAAAACAGATGATAGCCACATTTTATAAGCATAAATATCCAGAATGTTTGCTGTTTTTGCTCAAAGTGATGGAGTCGATTTGATCATCAGATAGTTTCAGATTATTCTTCTGAGATCAGCTAAGGGAACAATAGACTGATCATTGCAGCTCTAGGTCCTGTATGTCTAACCTTTAATCTCATCCTTGTCATCCAGGGATGAAGAGTTTTCTGTCAGTTCTGTCCTGGCCTCCGATGTCATCCACGCCAGCCGCAAAGACATCCCTTGTATATTCAGAGTAAGTTTTCTTTTCTTTTGAGCACCCAAAAGTTTCACAATAGACCCACTAAATTGTGAAACCTATTCATCATCTAATGTGACCTTTCACCCTCATCATTCTTCTCTCCTCAGGTGACGGCGTCCCAGCTCTCCCCCTCCAGCAACCACAAGCCCTCCATCCTGATCCTGGCCGACAGCGATCAGGAGAGGAACAAGTGGGTGGGCCTCCTCAACGAGCTCCACCGCATCCTCAAGAAGAACAAGCTCAAGGAGCGCTTCGTCTATGTCCCCAAGGAGGCGTACGACAGCACCCTGCCGCTCATCAAGACAACACAGTCTGCTGCTATCATAGGTGGGCCTTCAACACCCACAGGAGGTGTTAGAGAAAATATGATCCTCCCTGAGCTCCATGCCGTCGTTATCTCATGAATAGATTGTTTCATCTGTGTGTGTTTGTAGCCCTGGAACTGCTTTTCATAGAACTAACGACAGCAAAGCCTAAATTTACATTTAATGTCATCAAGCAAAGAGAAATGCTCTCCCCACATTGTCAGATGGTCCTAAATTGATACTAAATTTCCACACTGTGGACAATAAACTAACTAACTAACTAACTAACTAACTAACTAAACTACTTCTTTGTTTTATGAATGAAGCAGTACAGTTGAAGCAGCAGAGCTGTGTGTGTTTCACCAATCAGCAACGACCATCCCTGCAAACTCCGCCCCAAAGTTCCCTACAACCAGGGCTTTTTTCAGGGGTAAAAAGGCCTCGTAAAATGTCCCCAGAACTTAGTTTGGACCCTGGTCCTTCCTCAAAAGGTTCTTATTTATGGGGAAGAGTTCCTGTGGTGGAAACTGGGCTCTAGTTGTGAAAATAGACACTAGCAGATTGGAACATTTTCTGCCCTTTTCTGTCCCCATACTGGCACTGAAATGGCCGTCTCGCTTCATTTTCTTTATCCTCAGATCACGAGCGTGTCGCCCTGGGCAACGAGGAAGGCCTTTTTGTCATCCATGTCACCAAAGATGGTAAGATCCCCTCTTTAAGATCTGTTCTGTGCACTTGTTTTGTTGCCCCGTCTACCTTATTGCTGTTTTAATTGTGTTAATCTGTCTGTTTATGTCACTCCCTAAACTGCCTCTCTTATCTTCACCACTTCCTTTCTGTCCCCTTCTTGCCCTCCTTCATCCCCACTTATTTATTTGCTCCCTCCATCCTCAGAAATAATCCGGGTGGGGGACAACAAGAAGGTGCACCACATCGACCTGATTCCCCAGGAGCAGCTGCTGGCGGTCATCTCCGGCAGGAACCGTCACGTCCGCCTCTTCCCCACACAGGCCTTGGACGGCCGCGAGACCGAGTCCTACAAGCTGGCTGAGACAAAGGGCTGCCAGACCATCGTCTCTGGCCCCGTCCGCAACGGCTCTCTCACCTGCCTCTGCGTGGCCATGAAGAGACAAATCATATGCTACGAGGTCAGGAAACATTGTTTGTTCGTACTAATAGTTCTCCAAATAATGATTTCTTTCAAGCTAACTTGAGTTAGCTCATATTATTTACTGCTGTATAACCCACTTTGTCCTCCTGCACTCCAGGTGAATAAGAGTAAAGCACGTCACCGTCGGCTGCGAGAGGTGCAGGCCCCGGGGCCCGTTCAGTGGATGGGTCTGCTCAGTGAGCGTCTCTATGTGGGCTACCAGTCTGGCTTCACCCGATACAGGTACTATACCTGTTAACAGGCTCATCTAAGTACAGTGGAGATGTTCCTCTAATGTTTTTTTTTTTACCTTATTACCGTATGTTGTTTATTCATTTTCATTAGCGCCCTGCTGAAATAGCGATAAATAATTTATTTCATTATTAAATCATCTTAATTTAATCAATCTAACTCTGCAATGACCTCCGCAGTGTCCATGGCGACATGTCCCCTGTCAGCCTGCTCCACCACGAGGACCACACTCTGGCCTTCATCCCCCAGCAGGGCCTGGACGCCCTTTGCGCCGTGGAGATTTCCAGCAAGGAGCTCCTGTTGTGCTTCAGCGCCATCGGAGTCTACGTGGACTCCCAGGGCCGCAGGTCACGTCAGCAGGAGCTGATGTGGCCGGCTGTTCCCAACTCTGCCTGTGAGCGCTGGGATTAATGTTAATTTATACGGTGATAAACATGAAGAGGTAGATTTAAAAACAGATGTTTTGTTTTTTTCCACCTTTGTTCAGGCTACAACGCCCCCTACCTGTCGGTGTACAGTGAGAACGCTGTCGACGTGTTTGATGTCAACACGATGGAGTGGATTCAGACCATCCCTCTCAAGAAGGTCAGTGCTGTGACGTGATTGAAGCTTCAACAGCTCAGGGGTTGAAGCAGGCAGTCCTTGAATCACAAGGTTGGCGTTTCAATCGCCGGCTCCTCCTGTCTGCATGTCAAAATGCCATTGGGCAAGACACTGATGCTGATCCACAGCAGCCCACTGCCCCTAATGTGGATGGCTTACATGCAGAGGTCAAATTATTTCATGTATGTATCCATGTACATGTTTAAAATTAAAGGTTTAAAGCAGGGCTGCCTGAAGCGGGGCCCATGGGCCAAAGTTAGCCTGCCATCAGGTTTGATTTGGTCCACCAGATCTTAGCAAATTTTTATTTATTTATTTTAGAAAAGCCCGTCTTTCAGAGGCTGTAGTAGGCTTTGTTTTACACTTACTGTTAAGCCAGTTAAGACTTTTTTTAGGGCTGTCAAAGTTAACTCGATAATAATTCAAATCTGTTTTAACACCACTATTTTCTGTAAGGCTTTAACACAATCAGTCTTTCGGAGGTTGTAGTGGGTTTTAAAGCGAGAGTGAAGATACTGCTGTCATAAGAAACAAGAAAACCTGAGGAATCCATTGGTACCAACCATGTTCCTTGACAGGAAGGAGACTAAAATAACGCTGCAAATGCAAAATTCTGGCAAGGAAACACTGGCATAGCCATTTTCACAGGGTTTATCGACCTCTGACCTCAAGATATGTGAATGAAAATGGGCTCTGTGAGTAGTCTCCCCTTTACAGACATGCCCACTTTATAATAATCACATGCAGGTTCACCATGTTCAAAGTTCAACAAAGTTAAAAGTCATTCAGACAACTGGAGGCATCTCTGGCTCCTCCACCTGGTGGATTAGATGAATGAACCACCAAAATAACCCGACTTCAGACTGTCACCCTGCTATATTAATAGAAGAATAAAGTCCAGTTTGTGAAGTTTACTTTAAATTCACATAATTGAGTATATTTGTAGAATAAAACAGTTACAGATTAGAAACCAGTTGGGAAAAATGGATTAATGATCGATTTCTCTGCTTCCCCTTCAGGTGCGACCTCTGAATGTTGACGGCTCTCTGAACCTGCTGGGGCTGGAAACGGTCCGGCTCATCTACTTTAGAAATAAGATGGCCGGTAAGAATTCACAAAACTACAAATATGTCAAGGACAACACAATAACATTTATTCTATTGTGGTGTAAAAAGGTAAAGGGTTTATATGTGGCCACAGTGTGCTCCAGCAGGATATGTATATACAAGACTTCAGCTCTTGGACTGCTGTGCTGTTGAACGATTTAGACGGTGTAACCCTTCCTCTGCTCATTTGTAGAACAAAAACAACTTGAATAGAAGCCAAAAGTTCGACACGGCACTCTCAAGCACATCTGCAGCACTTTGTAGTCTGTCACGTAAACATGCCCGCGGCTTTGTTGTGATCTTCCAGAGGGTGATGAGTTGGTCGTCCCGGAGACGTCAGACAACAGCAGAAAGCAGATGGTGCGCAGCATGAACAACAAGAGACGCTTCTCCTTCAGGGTGCCCGAGGAAGAGCGGCTTCAGCAGAGGAGGTAGTTCGCTGTCAATCAACTTTTATATCTGTACCACCGGAGGAGGTTTCATGTTTCAGGTCTCCTTTTTAATTCTTATTTTCATTATTTTCGCCAATGTTTTCCTGTCAAATTTTCTTTCTTTTTCAATTCCGTTTCCACGTTAAGTCTCGGCTTCTCGTGCATCCTCTGTCGTCTGTGTTTTTTTAACCTAACTTTCTGTTCTGTGTACGTTTTCACATTTAAGTTAATAACTTAATAATTGTATTTAGCCTGGACAGTAACAGTACTGGCACCACTGCTTTCAAGTATCCTTCTCATCTTCACTGTTTAAAGACTGCAGAAAAGCTAATAAAATGTACAGCCTCATCATGCAAAACACTGGAAGTAGAAACTAAGAATGCAGTCTCGGCATTATAATTTTTTGTTTAACTGCCTTCTCATTGAAGAGCGTGCAGGGGAACCAAAACCAATATATAGTGGTGCAGGAATGAGTCCTAAAACCCAGAAATGAGTTAGCATTTTAGCTCTTCCTTTTCCCTCATCTGGAAGTCAATGGGTTTGTGAATGTTTTTTTTTTTAAGTTAGATGCCAGAAATAAGGTCTGTGGTTAACACAAACTGAAGAGATGTTATCGTTTTTCTCTACGATATGAAATAAATCAATAAATACCCCATCTTGAATTTTGACCCTGTTACATAATGTCTTAAAAAAGGCGTTCGCTGACAAGGGGCTAAATGAGACTGCTAAACATCAGGCCGAATTGTCCTCCTTTACGGCCTCTTTGTTTTACTCGCGCTCATGCGACCATGGTGTAGTTCATTTATAGCCTAGTGTTAGCTTTTTACTTCTGGCGATTACATTTACCCTTCAAAAATCCTGGAAATGATGTTCATTTGTGATGATTATCTTGCTGAACAAAATGTGTACGTATCATAAACGGGTCTTTGCCACAGAGCTTATTTTCTACAATAATCCAAAACCACTGTAAAATCCCATCAGCTTTTTGTTGAGGGAACCCAGAGTGATGCTAACTTCCTGGTCGGCCTACAAAAATACTCCTCATCGTCCCTGCAGCGCTCTATTACATGTTGTAGATGTTTGACAGTAGTCGAAAAAAGGCAAATTATTTACAACAGCAGTGTGATTGTTGCCCTTCAGGTACGGTTTGCGGTTGATGGAGGAGAGTAGTAGATGAGTGGGCGCCTCTCTGCCCTGCTGCCCTCAGTCTGTCCCAGTCGCTGCTACTCTGAACCCCTCTATGCCTCCACTTATCCTCGCTGTGTGTCTGTGATTGCAGAGAGATGCTGCGAGACCCAGAGATGAGGAACAAGCTGATCTCTAACCCCACCAACTTCAACCACGTGGCCCACATGGGACCAGGAGATGGGATCCAGATCCTTAAAGACTTGCCCATGGTACACACACCCCATTCCTAAAGAAGTTTGTTAGCAGACTGGCACACACAGAAACATATCCGTACATGTTTAAACAGACCCACTTGGACTGTTTGTAAACCTGCTTCGACAGAACCAGCATCCCCTTCTGTAGCCTTTACTACTGTAGCATGCAAACACTCTGATGTGAGCAGAGAAAGTTGTCCATGTTGTTCCCTGTTTTGTGAGCTAACCTGAAAGGCTTGGTTGAATCATATGATGAACCTCCTCTATCCTCTAAAGTTCACTCATCTCGCTCCTCCTGTTCGGCTGTGTGCTTATGGAGACCATGCATGCATGTCTGTCTGCCCAAACCGTAGTGGCCAATCACAGGAGGGGCCACGTTAGTGTTGAGCTGTAGAGCATGTAGAGTATCACTGCGTCCTCCTCACTCCTCTCCCCTGCACTGCCCTCTGTGTTGTGTGTTTGCTCTGTGCGTGTTTAAACCAGAACGTCCGTGTTCAGGAGAGCCGCGCGGGCTTCAGCGGTTCGGTCAGCATCCCCTCCATCACCAAGAACCGGGCCGAGCCGGGCCGCTCCATGAGCGCCAGCAGCGGACTGGGCATACGTGAGTAACCACAGCAGCCCATAAATCCTCTTCGGTGAACTCCATCCCTGCAGCGTGAACCTTTTTTTCAATGTTTAGTGTTCCTCCCTGACTCCCTCCGCCCGTCCTCCTCTGTCTCCAGGCTCGTCCTCTCAGAACGGCAGCGCTCTGCGCAGAGAGCTGTCTGGAGGAAGCTACGGGTCCAAACGGCAGACCATGACCTCTCCCTCCGAGAGCTCCCTGTCCTCTGGTGGAGGCATGGACTGTGGCGACGCGCCGCTCTCCCAGTTCGACAGAGAGGTCAGTAAACACATCGACACTGAACATACAGCTTCATGTGCGGTTGACTGTAAGCGTTACAAGATTTAATGTCAAATACTGTTTCTGTAAGATTTCAGTTTGGATGGCCTAAACAACTTATATTTTCTTAATTGCGTACAAATCTGACTGGACAGCCACTTTATAGATCTGAACACAAAGTTATCGTCAACCCAACATCAGCTTTGTATGCAGATCATGATTGTTTCCGATTGTAGAAGCTAGATATGAAGTTATCAGATATTTTAAAAAAAAGCAATCACATTGTTCCCCATTGAAAGAACTCCTCCCTCTATCCCATCCGTCACAAACATCCCGGCCTCTGGGTGCAGACCTTTCACCTCATCCCGCCTCTCTGACCGATTGATTAGCCCCCCTGTGATGTCAGCGCTTTTATAGTGAACGCAGTCAGCTCGCTCAGGCCGTCTCCTTTCTCCCAGTATAGACTGTTAACGCCCTCCCATGCTACCTGCTTTAGGTTCAGCTCAGGATAGTTGTTGCCTCAAATGAATGAAGGAAACACTGTGATATGTCCTGACATTTATTATGCCCCTGTAACTGTTTTTACACATCTTTAAGACCGAAAAGACCTAAGCTGAGTCAGGCAGTGGTGACGTTTTGTTATACTCAGGCCAGACTGGGCACGTCAGCAGGGCGTAACACCTCCCTCGCTTAGCCACGGCGTCTCTCATATGTGTGGCGTCCACACCGGCAGCATTTCTGCTTTTCATAATGGTCATTTCATATCATTAGAAAAGTCATTTGTATTTATTTTGGACAGAAAAGGCTGAAGGAGCGTATGCTCATTTGTAAATAATAGTAATAATCTATAATTAAAAGCTGGCACTGTCACTGCATTTTTTACAACGCTGTCCTGTACATATTTCAAAATAAAAGTCTTGTGTTAATAAATGAAGGAATTGAAAAAATTGCAAGAGGGCTTTTATTTTGAAACAGAAGCAGGAACAGCTGAGTTAAAAGTAAATTGATTATTTACATGCCTGTGACATATTGTACAGATATAGACATTAAAACTGTAGTATGATGTCAGTATAAAGTCAAAAGATGATTTTCACACAGATAAAATATGCAAGACCTCAAAACTGTAGAAGAGACGCCGCTGACTCGCTGTGTGGCTGCTCTAACCTGTTAACATGGGCGCCGAAATAAACAGGAAGATGTTCGACGACGGACACGCGCTGTTAACGTGAGCGGTCTGGCCTGGCCGTTAGGTTCCTGCCCACGTAGCTAATCTGCAACATTTCCAGTAGACACACAACGCAACCACGATCAAACCGTAACATAACAGCTTTTGGGCAACTTCTACCCTCATCCACCCATCCGCCTTCCAACCGCCTGGCATCCTTCCTGTGGCTCCCCCCATCCTCATGATGGCCCATAAGCCTGGACGCTGTCAGCTCCATTTTGCCCCCATCCTTCGCCTGTCTTCACCCCCCCTGCCTCCCCCCTCCCACCCCAGCATGTTGTCTGTGGGCTGGGCGCTGAGTCTGAACTCTCCTCTGCAGTGGCAGGCAGTCTCACCGTCGGAGAAGACCCCCGATCTGAAAAGGGCTTTAAGGACCCTGCTTAGTAAGATGAAGGTAATGTCAAGCTGCAACGACCGCACCAAACACACCACTGAGAGCACCGTGTCACTGAACATGCACCCACACTGTGTCATCTCAACATGTTGAAACATTAGCATGAGGTGCGTCTGAAGCACAAACACATGCTGTTAGCCGAACCGTAGCCGTGCCGCACCATTCCAGCCCCGTAACATCAGCAGCATCTGAAGTCACATCTGTCACCAGCTGCACCGTCAGCCTGTCCCTCACCTGGTCTGCATCCCTCTTTGATTGTGGTGCAACGCTGCTGCCGCCGCGCCGCCGCTGCTCGGCCATTTTGCATACGTCCTCCCACGCGATCACAGAGCATGTCTGCTTCCACACAGCTCCCTGACAGCCCACCCATGTTTCTAACCATGAGCTGTCCAGCTCAGAGCACAACAAGGCCATGTGGATACAGAATAATAAGTACGCTGTGTAGTCTGCGCTCAGGGTTTCACCAGGACCCTGCAGGATATTATAGTCTGTAATGGTAAAATGCATCAGTGTGATTGATTGGACTGGAATACATCACAACAGCTGCATGGTTCAGATCACTGGTTCAAATGACTGATTAGTGAATATGGGTGGAGAGTGCTGTTTAACACATTGTCACATAGATAAAGATTTGATCCTCCCCATACACAAAGCAAGCCCTCCATGGAGAGCTCCAGGGCTGACGTGTTATTATTACAGAAAATAAGCTCTGTGGCAAACACAAGTTTATGATACTTGCATGTTTTGTTCAGCAAGATAATCTTCACAAATGAACCCCACTTTTATGTTGTTTTTTTTAGTATGAATGCAGCCGCCAGAAGTGAAAAGCCTGTAAACAAACTACATCAGTCACAGGAGCATGAGTATAAACAACGAGGCTGTAAAGGCGGACGAGTCGGTGTGATGACGTTTCGTAGACTCATTTAGCCACTTGTTAGCAACTGCCTTATTTAAGACACATAAAGGCTTCTCAGCTCACAAGTGGGGTATTTATTAGGGCTGTCAATCGATTGAAATATTTAATCATGATTAATCGCAGGATTGTCCATAGTTCAATGCAATTAATCGCAAATTAATTACACATTTTTTATCTGTAAATGTCCCTTAAAAAGGAGATTTGTCTAGTATTTAATCATCTTATCAACATGGGAATGGGCAAATATGTTGCTTTATGTAAATGTATGTATATATTTATTATTGGAAATCAATTAACGATATAAAATGATGACACATGTTGTCCAGAAACCCTCACAGGTACTGCTTCTGTCATAACAAATGTGCTCAAATCATAGCATGACAAACTGCAGCCCAACAGGCAACAACAGCTGTCAGCGTGTCAGTGTGCTGACTTGACTATGACTTGATCCAGACAGACTGGGACTATCATAAAGTGGGCATGTCTGTGAAGGGGAGACTGGTGGGTCATTCACATATCTGGAGGTCAGAGGTCAAGGGACCCCTTTGAAAAAGGCCATGACAGTTTTTCTTCCCCAAAATTTAACATAAGTTTGGCGCGTTATTTAGTCTCCTTCATGACAAGCTAGTCTGACCTGGATGGTACCGATGGATTTCTTCGGGTCTCTAGTTTCATATGATACCAGTATCTTCACTGTAGCTCTAAAACTGAGCTACAACCTAAAAAACATTTTGCATTAATGCGTTTAATAAATGAATGCTGTTATAATAGATTTATTTTATGTCGTAGAACAAAACGTTTATTATTATTATTTACTTATCCAGATTAGGGAACAGGGAGAGCTAACATGCTGACTCATTTCTGGGTTTAGGACTCATTCACTCTGTGGTGAATATACAGTATCTGAAAACAGACAACTGACTTGTGAAAGGCTCTTTTCTGTGTGCTGTGAGGAACAGATGGCCGTTGTAGGATTTTCCACATTACTGTTGAGTGTGAATGTGTAACGTTGTCCTGTAGCCGTAGATGGTAGACGTGAGACAGTGGGATGGCTGTGCTTCCTGGTGTTTTATAGGCCAAATGTGTTTAGATTGGATCCAAACAGGAGAAGTCAAAGAGTCACTGAACAGGAAAAACATATATTCATACAGCACATTAGATAATTATTAACCCCCTAAGCTGAGGACGTTATCACTGAGCTGAAGAGGTCACACCTGCTGCACCGAGTCCTCTCCTCTACAGAGCTGATAGTTTGAACGGGGAGGAGCAGCAGGCATTACGCTGGTTAAACTTCCTCACAAAATGCAAGTCATTCACTGTATGTGTCACCCAGTATGAAGGTTTAAACCCCCCCCCCCCCTCGTCCGGCCTGCCTCTGTTTGTTTTCCTTCAGCTGATCATTTCCGCTCAATTGAGCTGTTCATGTGCTGATGAAGTGGAATGCAGCGGAAGACGAGGCGGCCGATGTGATGCAGTCTGTCTTTACGTCTGTGCTCCGCCCTCAAACAGCAGATTCAGAGCTCCTTGGTTGAGACTGAATCCCCACTGAAAGCGGTTTTTGAAGCATTTTCAAAGATATGCTTCCATTTCATTACATCCACACTGTCTGACGGAAACCCCCACATTTTTTTACGCTTTGAGTCTATTTCAGTTGCGATAATTGAAGAGGAATCTCCACAGATAGCTGTTTAAATCACAGCCGGACTGTATATGTGCTTTGAGCGTGTGAACCGTGTCCACATTGATTGATCAAGGCTCCTTCACTGGCTGGGCGGGGAAATCCAATCACTGCATCAATACGTCGGCCTACAAACGCCGCTGACTTCTGCCCGCGGAGCCGACGAGACGCCGTTTGGGTTCAGTGACTGTCTGCAGTCGGCCGGCGTGGTGAAGGCGAGTTAGCGAGGCGCCGTCCGAGTGGACGGACAGATGACACGACGCTACGTACCGCTCTGGTCGCTGTCTCACTTCGGTCTTCTTGTTGCTCTCATCTCGCTGTCGGTTCGATTGTCTCGCCCTCATCTTGCTCTCGTCTCGCTCTCCTCCAGTCTTACTCGAGTCTCTCTCCCGCTCTTGTCTCATTCTCCTCCAGTCTTAGACTTGTCTTGCTCTCATTCTCATGTTCTCTCCTCACTCTAGTCTTGCTCTCGTTCTTGTCTTGCTCTCCTCCAGTCTTACTCGTCTCCGTCACCTCTCCCTCTCATCTCCTCTAGTCTCGCTCTCGTCTCCCTCTAGTCTCGCTCTAGTCTTGCTCTCATGTTGCTCTCGTTCTCATCTTGCTTTCCTCCAGTCTAACTCTTCTCCCTCTAGTCTCCCTCTAGTCTCCCTCTAGTCTCGCTCTAGTCTTGCTCTCATGTTGCTCTCGTTCTCATCTTGCTTTCCTCCAGTCTAACTCATATCCCTCTTGTCTCGCTCTAGTCTCCCTCTAGTCTCGCTCTAGTCTTGCTCTCCTCCAGTCTTACTCTTGTCTTGCTCTCATCTCCCTCTCATCTCCTTCTAGTCGTACTCTGACTTTCATCTCACTCTCATTTTGCTGTCGTCTTGCTCTCGCTCTAGTCTCTAGTCTCGCTCTAGTCTCGCTTCCAGTGGGGATTCCCAGTAAGAATGTGCATGCTTACCAAGTGCAGACCGTCATCCTGATGACAGATTTACTGAATTTGAATCAGAAATGCGGTAACGTACGGCGCTGCTTACATCATCTAATTTTTGTATTTTCACCTGCTTTCTTCATCTCCAACTCCTCTCCTCTCCTCTCCTCTCCTCTCCTCTCCTCTCCTCCAGGATTCAGACTCCCCCCGTCACTCCACGGCCTCCAACAGCTCCACCTTCAGCAGCCCCCCCAGCCCGGCCTCCCCACACAAGGCCAAGTCCCTGTCCCTGGAGAGCACAGACCGGATGGGCTGGGACACATGAGCCTCGGCCGGCCTCCCGCCCGCCCCCGACCCCGCCATACAACCAACAGCACAGGACTCCAAACTCCCTCCCTCCTCCACCGCAGCCTCTCGCATCCTTTCTGAATACCCCCCCTTCACTGCCCAGAGAACTGCACCTCCTGACGAACGTTTGTCCCACTTTACGACCTCTATTCGTCTCTCATTGTACTTCCAAGACGGGGCAGAAACACTGAGAAAGTCTGTCGTCTCTTTGAGGGAAATCCTGAGGGAGAACTATTGAAAAGTGAGTGTACATGTGGGTGGTGTTTGAGGGTGTGTGTGTGTGTGTGTGTGTGTGTGTGTGTGTGTGTGTGATTGAGAGACACTGCGCTTGTGTGCATGTGTTTATTGAGAAAGGGCATATGATATAGGAATGAAAAGCTCCCGTCAACCAAAGCGCCGTCGCGCTTTATTGACTTCTGTGTCCGCGGCCCCCCGTTGAGATCCATTCAGAGACTCTAAACCCTCACAATGCAACAAAAAGAGAAGAGGATTATTATCGAGAGAAAATGATTTGTACTTGTACATAGGACCCTTTGGGTTTTAGGGGACAATATTTTAATTTATTTATCAATCTTAGTCAAGGAAAGGTAGGTTTGCTTCATGGCCTGAATCAGACGGGTGGAGTTTAACCCCTCCTCACTTCCCTCCTTTGCTTTCTCTTTGGGTGCTGCAAAAATTCAAAATGTAAAAAAAAAAAAAAAGAGAGAGAAAGGAAAGCAACATTTTTTTTTTTCATACGCTCATCATATTAAGTGCAGTGACTTTATAATATTTTTTTATTTTGACCATCAGCAAAAAGCTACAAGCAGCATTAATAATGCCGGCTCGTATGACATCACCACTCTCGTCCTCATTGGTCCAGGGCGAGTGACATCATCCAGCAGCCCCGCCGGACGTGTCCTCCGTCGTAGCGTAGGCCTTCCCCTTCTGCTGTACAACCAAACCGACCGACTCACAGGTTCCCATCACAATAATGTACATAGGTTTCAAAGTAGAGAGTAATATATGATAAGGAAAATACTATAGAGAACTACACGGGAAAGACAAGAAAATCCTCTCTGACCTTTGTTTTCCGTTTTGTTTTGAGAGTGATTTGGGGTTGTATTCACACAAAAAGCCATTTTAAACCACTTTCCAGTTTTCTTTTTTTTTACCGATTGATTTTAGATTTGTTTTATATTGTATGTATGACACGCATTGTGTTTTTTTTTTTTTTTTTTTCCTCCCTACTCGGTTTGCATTTGAGTGAAGAAAACTCACGTATGGATCGACACTGCTGCCCGTACTGTAGAGTGAACACATGAATTTATCACACATGTATCGACACATACTGAGGTGGTGTTTTTATGCAGCAGATGCCTTGTCCTGCTCTGAAGAGGCTCTGATCATTTAATCAACAGTTAATAACGTGTTTCTAAATTGGCTGTGGTACCTAGACGGCAAGATTGAGCTTGATTTAACCAAAAACGGACAAAAAGAGGGAGATTATTTAGTCTTTCT
Organism: Pterois miles; assembly: GCA_947000775.1. NCBI lineage: Eukaryota > Metazoa > Chordata > Actinopteri > Perciformes > Scorpaenidae > Pterois > Pterois miles. The sequence continues at coordinate 162,020 of CAMQGK010000594.1, forward strand.
GACAACCTTTGCATATTCTGAAGAAGGTTTTCTGTTCGTTACAAAGCAACATTTGTAAGAGCTAGTGATTAAAAAAAAGACACTAAAATGAGAACGTAGACACTTAAACGTCAGCAGTTTGTCCTGATACAGCGCAGATAAAATAACCTCAGTGCTACCTGTTGTAAATTTAACAGGGCTGGATCTCTAAACCCCCTCCTGGCGGTTTTTCCTCCGTAGGCCTCTGAAAGAGCATTTTCCGGTGTGGCAGCTCCTGGCTGCAGAGCGCAGCATTCACAGCCAAAAACCTGTTACCTCCGTTCATCTCCTTCAGCTTACAGACAAAAGCGTTTTACTTGAGGAATCGCTCATCGGACAGAATGGGGTTAAAGGGAGCGATGTGCTTGGAGATGAAAACCGAACAGCCAGACTGTGGTTCTAAGGTGGTGTTATCTGTAAGAAGAACGCACATGCTGTACTCTAACAGCGGCCCGTTGGTGGTGACGCTGCAGGTGGGGTTTTCTTTGGTAACGTTCAGTACAGATTCCTGGGTCCTCCAGTTTATTCCGCTTGTCTTGTTTGTTAGAAAGGGAAACAAAAACAAGTAGTTTGGTGGTCATTCCTGCCGATTCCCCCGTTGAGACACGACGACGCAGCTCTAAACAGCCCATTCCAAGTGTTTTATTTAGTATTCCATTTTATATGAAGAGAGAGGCGACGGTTTGGAGCGCTACAGCTGCTTTTACTCCAAACAACCACCTCTTAGAGACTGTTAAAGCTAGCGAGTCTCCTTAGCTCCTGCTGGAGTGTCTGTAGAATGTATTAGATGCGGGTGAGGCAGCCGTCAGTTTTATTATTGGCCGATATTGTACAGAGCAACTGATCCTAGACATCCCAGTTTAAGGAGAGCGGAAGAGAAGCTCAGGGAATGTCAGAACCAATGAATTATTTTCATGTAGATGAAAATGTTTGTAAGGGAGAGATGAATCCGGCTGTAGTCGAACAGTAGACGTGACCCGGGTGGAGACGGCAGGAGGAAAAAGGTGTAGAGGACTAGAAGATGTTGGACGGTTTTCAGGGGTGAAGGGTGGCAGGTGGTTTGACGGCTGAGGTGCCACAGCGGTAACATTTAAGAGGAAGAAAACTGAAATAATTCAAACGCCTTTGCATTTCAGTGAGGTCTTATCTACAGTACCTTCTATATTATTTTGCTCTTTCATATCATATTACACTTTTTTTGTTTTTCTAGGATTGCTTTGTAATAATTTGTACAGTTTTGCATGTTATAGATGTAATCATTTTTGTTTTCGGTTTGTTGTTTTACTTGCTCCTTTTTGAACGGTTTGGGCGTTTTACTGAGGATAACCCACTACAGGTGATGTAGATTCTTTTTTGCACAAAAAAATATTTAAGGTGTAAGGTCAAAACAAAAAATAATGTATGGAACTGGCTGCCACACTTACGTGGAGAACTCATTATATTAACCTGACTCCGATGTATTTCAATAAAGCGGAGGGCTGTTACAAATACAAATGTGGTGTTGGTGTGGTCATTACCTCCGATAAATGGCTGTTCTTTTAAAAAAACAAAACTTTATTACAAATGAACAACAAAAGCTCAGTTTTTACATCTATACAAGTGTTGCCACTAGAGGAAATGTTGGTCTAACATTTTACAGTAGCTATACAAGTAAGGACACATTTTTAAAGGGGACAAACTACTCAGAAATTGACTCTAATTTAAGGGCACACTATAATCTATTCAAACTGTAAAGGTGTGTTCAGACAGAAAGCAAAGCCAACGTGACCCCTGGACGGTTTGTTTAGTGGCCCCAGACAGCCATAACTGTGTTAGCTGTACGCTGGCTAGCGACAGTCTTTCCACCGACTGTATGTCGTCATGCCGTCTGTAAAATCTGCGTTCTGTCTAAACACACAGTCATAAGGCAGGAGTTTGGATTCAGCTTTTTTTCCTGTATTTAAAGGGACAGTTTGGTGTTTTGAAGTAGGGTTGTATGAGGCACTTAGCTGTAGTGTAGGTGTATGCTAACTGTAGATGACAGTCGGCGCACCGCTAGCATCAAGAATCAGATGGCTACCGACGCACAGCAAAGAAATACAGTGCTGAAAAACAGATTTTAGCCACCTAAAAGACAGCTCGATTACTGCTTATGTGTACTACAGTATATTTGAAATATTTTCACTCATTTATCTTGTTGTCAGACTCCTCCTTTCTGATGAGGAGCTGAAAGAATTGAAAGTGTATTTATGCTCTCTCTGAAGCCATCAGACTGAGATGACAACATAATAATATTCACTATAGGTTCAGTTCGCCATCAGAAAATATTCAAACTATAGAGTACACTCAGAGAGATTGTTTTTAGGTGGCTAAAATAAATATTTCTATCATCCCCGTCTACAGCAGTACATCGCTTTGTTCTGTCTGTTTTTCTAAACCGGTGATACACCGACCGCCATCTACTGTAAGTAATAGACTGGGTAAAGACCTCACACAGCCACACTTCAAAATACCCCGACTATCCCTTTAAGCCCTTGCATTCTGGCAAACAGACATTTTTCCTCTTATCATTACAAACATTACACCAAAGAAATGAAGCACCTCAATATGAAAAAGAAGAGTTTTTAAGATGAGACAAGGCGTTTGTAAAGCTCATGTACAGTATCTGTAGAGAGTGCTTGCAGAGGCTGTTTGTTCCCTAAACGTCTAGATAAAGTTACCTAGCGGCGTTTCAAATCAGGTGTGAAGAAGTTGCCTTTATAAATATTTTTTTAGCAGGTTGCCAGCATTCTACTGGAAACTGAATAATAATGGACGTCAAACGACGGGTTCAAAAGCAGACTAGAAGAGAGGATTCCTGTAACGTCTACAGGTCCTGACACACCAAGCCGACGGTCAGTCAGTCGCTGAGCATCTGGTAGCATAGCTTTTTGTCGGTGTCTCCCGCTCTGTTGGCTCTAGTCACCCCGTGTCTTTTTTTTTTTTTTTTTTTTTTTTGACTCAGCATGTTGAATCGGTGCTGAGAGAAATCACTCTGATTGGTTGTTTCAGCTAAATGACTCACGGACGCGAGGAAAGCAACGAGAAAAGTGGAGGACACACAAAAGGCTCTACTCATTTTTCATCTTCATTCAGTCTGATCAACACAGGAGTATTTTCACAACATCTGGAATGAAGCTAACGCCGCTTTATTTCCTGTACGTCTCATAGCAACGGCTTGTATGTTCCGGTTTCCCTTTTTAAATCACGAGTACAGACTGGCGCGACCTGCTGGTTATTTCCTCTCACGAAGGCACAGCATGTACGTGGTAGTCTGTGTTCGAGTGCAACTTTCTGGCGACGTGACTCAGTGGTTGGCTTTTCGGTTGATGTCGGGTTGGTGTGTCTGGGCCGTAATGTCCATCATTCAGTCCTTTATACAAACAAGTACAGTACAAGTAAAAAACAATCCAGTGCAGTCTGTCAGTGTTGGTCACATTTTGTTCTTGACTGGCTCAGTAACGTCGGTCCAACAGCGAAGCCTTGTCCACATTGTCCAGTGTTTATCCACAGGTCACCGTCAGGACCACAAAATCCACTGTGGGTTTGTGAACTGGACATTTTGAACTTCAGTTTTTGGGATGGAGTAAAGCTGAGAGGACATTTTAAGGCATCAATCCACACTCCGTCCTCTCCATTTGGCTGGATGTAGCCCTCGTCTAGCTAACGTCAACTGTGCCTCAGCGCTGAGCTCCCAGGTTCAACAGGAGTGGATACCACAGCGGCTGCTACTCTGCGTCTGTCAGGCTTTACTGTGGATCCACAAACATTCGTTAAAGAAAGATGAGTCGTCTTTCCTGCTTTCACGTCCAGTCACATCTTCAGAAATATCCGAGATCCTCTTCAGGCTGTAGCTCCGTCCTCCTCCAGGACTCTGTGGATCCCGTTTCCAGGGACGCCGAGAACAGCTTGGGTGGTGCTGGTGAGATCCCTGACGCTGCTGTGCCGCGACTGGCTCTCCAGACGTTGGGTGGAGCCGTGCCGTGATAGGCTGTCCAGGCGATTGGCGCTGCAGTGTCTGGACTGCGATTGGTCGTTGAGGCGAGACATGCTGCCGTAGGGCGGCCGGTCGTCCGTGGCCCGGAAACTGGAGGCCGTATATCTGGGAGAAAGAAAAACAAACGCCAGCATCAGGAGCAGGATTCTCCGTGGATGAAAGCAGGACACGACCAAGCACCTGAGAGATAGGAGACCCACCTGCCGTCTCGGGAGCGGTGCAGGCTGCCGTGGTAGCTGCTCATCTTGGAGCGTGCGCTGCGGACGGAGCCGGCCCGGCTGGTGCTGGCGCTGGGCGGCTCATCCAACATGGCCAGGTGCGTAGACGAGGCGTGGGTGGAGGTCCCCTGGGTGGACGTGCCTCGTGACTTCCTCACGATGGGCGTGTTGGGGTCCCTGAGCAGCAGCTGGGCGAAGTCGGGCTCCTGGAGCACCTGTCGGCTCTCGTTGACCATCGCGCTGCAGCAGGTGAAGGAGGGCAGGGAGGGAGTGGAGGAGGAGGAGGAGGGGGGGCGTGGAGGAAGGGAGGGCAGGGAGAGACGCAGGAGGGTGGGGAGGGAGAGGGGGAAGGTAGTCGGGTGGTGGGTGTGGTAGAAGAGAATGGAGGAGTGGGTGGAGCAGACGGTGGGAGAGGGGGTTAATGCTCTGAGTTTGGAGGGGAGGGAAGTGAGCGCAGAGAAGGGCCAGTGTTCACCACCAAGCCTCACACATCTACACACATCTACACACTGCGTACACAACTGTCATTTGACAACCAGCTAAAATACAGAGACTTGAGTTCCCTGAAAGCAACATCAGTTTGAAGTATTGAAGTATGAGGTTCTCATTAGGCTTGTCGCGGTACTCGGTGGTACACGGTGGTTGCTGTCATTGTGCTTTTTTTTTTTTTTTTTTAAATAAAACCTGTTCAGTTCCTTTTGGCGTATCAGCAGCATGTTATCAACAGATAGTCGGACAACGGACGTTATAAACCGACCATGAATGCATCTCCTCCACGCAGAGGAGGCAGATTTCCCAGCCAGGATGAGAGCTGACAGACCGAGAGATGGCGGAGGGTTTGGTGTTGAAGTGAAAAGCGAACGTGTCCGTTTGTTAAATATTTCAGAAGCATGATGTTAATGAAGTCATCGTCATGAGGAGGACGGAGCGGTCGCCCTCCTTCTACAACAGCACAAGCTGTTATAAAATAAATAAATAAATAAAATATCATAAAAAGTTTAACTTTTTCTGAATTATCACTTACTGTACTATGACTTTTTAGATTTACTACATTATGGCATTTCTCCACGATCTAAATTATATATATGCTATATTATGAATTTTTGACCTTTTTTCTCTTTTTTATTAAAAACTTTTGACATACTATATTATGACTTAAAAAACCATGACATAAATTATACGATGACTTTTTTTTTGACATACTGGCTTTTTAAATTTTTTTTAAATTTTTTCTAAATACTATACTATGATGTTTTCGGCATCCTAGCTATACCTTTTTCTCAGTTATATATATATATATATATATATAGTATGCCTTTTTTGATTTTTCTGACATACTTTACAATGGATTTTAAAAAAATTTACATTGACATAGGACACTAGGCCTTTTAATGACATACTATACTATGACTTTTTATTTTTTCTACATACTATGACTTTTTTCTGACGTGAAATAACCATTTTTTGACATACTATGACTTTTTAAATTTTTTACAACATACTATGACTTTTGACTATGACTAATGTTTTTCAATATATTATACTATGACTATTTTTTCAACATACTATATTATGACTTTTTATTTTTGTTGACTTTTTTTAAACATAATATAGCATGTCAAAAAAGGTCATAGGATACTGTTTTGAAAATGGATTAAAAAGTCATTGCATAGTCATTGCTTGCATAGCAAAAATGTAGTATGTCAAAAAAGTGTAATATGGTGAAAAGATAGTCATAGTATAGTATGTTGAAAAAAAAGTCATAGTATAGTGTGTTGAAAAAATTAAAGTTATAGTATGTTGAAAACGGTGCTAAAAAGTCATGGTATGTTGAAAAGGGGATAAAAACGTGATAGTAAAGTATGTCAAAAAAGTATATGTGAAAAAATATGAAAAAGTGATAAAGTCATCCTATAGCATGTCGAAAAAAGTCATAGTATCGTATGTTGAAAAAACTATACTATAGTATGTCAAAAAAGTGATGCAAGTGATAGCATATGGCAAAAAAGTGATAAAAAATCAATAGTATAGTATGTCAAAAAAGTCATAAGACAGTGTTAAAAAATGATTAAAAAAAGTCATATATGTTGAAAAAGTGCTTAAAAAGTCAAAGTATAGTATGTTGAAAAAATAAAAATATCATAGTACAGTATATTGGAAAAAAATTGTCATAGTTTATTGTTATTTCATGTTGCACACTATTTTTTTCTTGCTCTGTTTCGTCATTCCCAGCAGTATCTGTGCTAAATATGAATAGAGGTATTTTGCTAGAATAAATTATGAGATTAAAAATCCACTGATCTTTTTTTAATTTAATCCTCACTACTAAGAGATGAAATGCTTTGCAGTCTGCTAGAGTTAAAAATACTGGCACAAAACTGATGTAAGAAACCTTTCAAAGATAGTTTGCTACTAAAATATTTAGCATCGCATATTTAAAACCAACTTCTATAAAGCTGTGCCAGTAGAGTGGACAGCTTGACAAACAGCTGGTTAGTTTTCAGAGTGCTAAACTACATCGAAGACAGTGTGTTTAAAGTACGTACTCTTTGCGTCTCTTGCCGTGGAAGAAGCTGGCCCACTCGAAGCAGGTCTTCTTACTGCCCACCCAGAACACCGAGGGAATTCCTATGATCAGCATCATCACATACTTGATCAGGAACAAGGCCAGGTCAGGACGACTGGTACGCTCCACCTGCAGGGCACACAGAAGATGTGGTTACTGTAGAGATGAGTGTGTGCAGACCAATCACTGAGTGATTGTGTTTGATAGAGATGGATGGAGGTAGAGAGGCAGAACAAGAGAAAGTCTGCAGCTAATACACCCATATACCGTGGAGGGAGTGTGTGACTGTGTGGACTGACGTACAGTGGGTTGCATGGAAACGACATCCTCCTTCCAAACCCAGATTTTACATAAAGCGTTGCTAATGTCACAGTCAAACACACCTTTAGACAGTGACAAACTTCAGCCATGTGAACATCAGCATCTATAAACTAGTTAGAAGGTTAACGTCTGCTGACACAGCGTGTTCAGTGTCTACTCTATATCATCACTGACAGCTCTGCTGGAGGCATCAACACCACAGCATCTATCTGACAGAGCAGCTGATAGCTAATAGCCCTTGTTAAAAAGAAAGCATGTTTTCTGTAGCGGTCCTTTGTTCAATTATATTTATTGTAGGGCTGTCCGATAATAATAACATGTTAATGCAAATTAATTTTAATGGCACTTACTTCTTTAAGGCATTAACGCAACTTGTGATTTTAGGATGTAACGGGCTCAGTTTTTAAGCTAGCTGGCATCATATGACACTAGAAATCTAAGGAGTCCATTGGCACCAACCATGTTATAGCTTGTCAGGAAGGAGGCAAAATTCTGGGTTCTCTGGGTATGAACAGGGGTATCTGGGTATCAACATGAAGTCTGGATCAAGTCGTAGTCAAGTCAGCACACTGACTGTTATGGCCTGTTGGGCTGCCGTTTGCCTTGTTATGATTTGAGCATATTTTTTATGCTAAATGCAGTAGCTGTGAGGGTTTCTGGACAATATTTGTCATTGTTTTGTGTTGTTAATTGATTTTCAATGATAAAAAATACATACATACATTTGCATAAACCAAGTATATTTGCCTAGTCACATGTTGTTAAGAGTATTAAATAAGGAAGTTGACAAATCTCCTTTTAAGGTTCATTTTGAACAGATTTGACTTAATTTGCCATGAACTGAAATAAAGTATGGACAATCATGTAATTAATTTTAATTAAATATTTTAATTGATTGACAGCGCAAATTTACTGTCTCATCACTTCTCTCTTACATGGTCAATCTGATATTAGAAAGATCACAGCATTTAACAGTGCATGATAAGGTCTACGCTAATAGATTTTAGGTTTCTGTTGTACTCAGTATGTTTCTGAGAATGGTCACACAAATGTGATTTCTACCTAGTGGTTGATTATATTTGTGGAAATTTAAAGGTCCTATATTGTACATAGTGAGATTTTCATGTCTTTTTTTTAATCATAAAGCAGGTTCAAGTACTATATAAATACAGGAAAAGTATCGACACGATCAACAGCGAGAAATACACACAGTCTGTATTCATAAACTGTGCTTTTGAAGCAAGCCGTAAGGATTTCAGTACTTTTGTGGTGTCACAAGTATTCAAAATACTGTAGAGCATTACATAGTTTTAAACGTGAACACTCTAAATGTGTCCCAGTTTATAAAGATTTAATGTACTACATTAAAGAGTAGAGAAGCAAAGTTGTTGTTGTTGTTGATGTTTACAACATCCCCTGCTGCCATTTTGATCCGAAAATGTTCATTACTGTATATTTATAATATTTCATTGTTCGACAATATGAATCGAACATGAAAATAGATTAGAAATAATTTTGTTTTATTTTTGTACTTTTTAGGCTGACATTTTACTGGCGTCTGGTAGAGCCGGTAGATCTGCTGCTGGCTGCTGAAGTTACAGTGAAACAAACAACTGACTTTCACTTCTCAGCAATATACGCTCTTTGTTTCCAGTTGCAGTGGGAATGACATCAGATGACAGGAGGTAAACATGGACCCAAAGTATTGCCAAGCGATGAAATCCTGTTGCAATTTAATGAAAACGGAGCGTTTCAGACGGAGGGTGAATACAGGCTTATTCAGGCAGAAAATAAAGGAGTTAAAGCATGTAAACATGCTCAAGGAGAAACATAAATTCAAGTATGAGTCTGAGCATGATATGTGGCCTCTAAGATTAACTGTAGGTCATTGTAGATAAAACTATCATGTTAAGGCTTCAGTAGTCAGAGAGGTTTTGGCATCATTGGGCAAAAATCCCATAATAACCTTTCAGCATATTGCAATTCAAGTGTTCTGAGAGAAAACTAGTCTTCTGCACCTCCTCATGGCTGTTCTCAGGCTTTAAAAAAATGTAGCCCATGACGGGAGACTTTGGCTAATCACAAGTCATTTTAGAGAACGAGCGTTCCTATTGGCTGTGGTCCGGCCATATCAGTGGTGTTTTATATTTCTTCAAGAGATCTTAACATGGCTGCCAGGACACAAACTTTCTCATTTTATAGCTAAACAGCAATTACACTATGTTTCTGAAGACATTTGTGAAATAGGCATTACAGCAACAGAATATTGATTCATATTTGATCTGTGTTGACCGAGATGGCGAGTGATTGACTCATGGCTCTCATAGACAGAAGCTGGACGACAGACTCCAGATCAGCTCTGGTAGAATCCTGCAGACGCCATTAGAAGCACCAGAGGACACAGAGGTACATGATTTTTTTCAGATAACCTGTCTCATGCACTACTGTCAGCTACCGTTTTATAAAAATAACCTTTAATCATATTTGCTCCATTTCTACCCACTGCAGCTTTAAGGCATTAAATGTAAAACTGTGAAAATACAGTTACCACATATACTGTGGACAGAAATTCAGAGAGGTCTTAACGTTACAGCAAGAGTAAGATCATCTGAGCAGGATGTCGCTGCGACGAGTCACCACGCTGCTGCTTTCTGCCACTGCAACAACACTACAGCTGGCATGCAGTGGGGCACAAAAATACCATCTCCTCCTCTATTCCTATCACTTTCTGTCTCTCATACTATGTGCACACACTCATCTGGTCACAGACAGATGTAGTCATCATGGTCTCATTATGAGCAGGCCAGGCGGAGAGCCCCGAGGCCCAGCGATCCACAGATACACTCATTACAGCTGAGAGATAAGAGACTACAACCAACATCCTCATTACAGACTGTATGGCAGAAGTTCTGCTGCATCCACACAGTCGCTTAAGGCTCCAATATCAGACTCATGTCGTTCATTAAACCCTGGCCTAAAATGAGTTGTTGGACTGAAAGCAGCCTTCGTCTTGTTCCTTTGACTCATTCTCATCACCAATCTGACTGTGTGTGCACTGTGGAGAGGAAGGGGCGAGCATCACACTGGAGCTCTTCAGCAGAGTGGAGGCCTGAGCCTCAGGCTTTTAAGATAAATATAGTAAGGCACTTTGAGTCTAAGCTATCTACTGATGCGCGCTATTGACTTTGTGTGTGAATGCATACTGTACGTGTGTTCTTTCATGAACATAGTGGGGTTGGGGGTTGGGGTAAGAGGTTGAAACTGTGTGATTTTACGCCTAGAGGCATCTCTACAGTACACTGTTGTATAGTGTATGGTTATAACAGCACAGCACTCAGCTGTTCAGCACATGAAGCTTGTGTTGTGATCTACTGCAACTATGATGTGGTGCAGCTTGACCCCACTGACCCCATCCTCTCCAGCAGAAACGCACACACACACTGGATTACTGCACTGCTCTCATACACAATGTAGTGTTTACGTGACAGATTAAGAGCACCACTCTGATCTTACTCATGAATCTCTCCCCACAGCTGTAGCTCCATATCATCGCAATACTGCAACTTTCAGGTTGGCAACTCAGGTCATTTCTAGGGCTGCAGCGGTGAGGGTATTTCCCTGCGGTGATAATGATTGGCTTTATTTATTGCCTTTTTTTATTTTTGCAAATGACTTCATCTATCCCGATTTTAGTGCTGTATATAAGCTTTATTTTTAGGCTATTATTAGGTACACTGTCACTTTTTAAATGTGAAACTAATTAAATACTTGTTCTTAAATGTAGAACACAGAAGGGCAATGAGGTGCATCTTTTTTCAGATGAGACTCTTTGGCTGTCTGGTTGCTATGATACAGATTATCTACAGAAGTAAAAATGTCGCCACAAGGTAAAGGCTACGTCCGAAATCACATACGATACACTACATATCAAACATACTCGTTCAATATACTTTATGTGAATAAACAGCAGCATGTATCTTTTCAGCTGTATTGAACTGTAATTTATGTTGTCACTTCCTGAGAGCCTACTTGCCGGTTAGAGAGGTGTAACCATGGTAACCCGAACCAACCTCATGTGACCAAAATGACGGCTTGTGATAATCAAATTGTGAACTAATTTAAAATATATATTACGCAAAGTGAATTATATGCTTACATTTAAATGTATGTGTATAATATGTCATCATCACATTATCTTATAGGGGTACAGCACATGTGCAGTCTGCAATCATTGAAATTGAGCCAATAGCAACTCATGACCAGCTCCAGTTACACTGCACATACTATATGTCTTACAGCGTCGCTCGCTGCCTGCGTCCCAGCCTCTGGATGAAGGGAAGGCTGAAGCCCGTGGGGACAGAGGATATATTTGTCGGCCTATATGTATTAATTTCTCCTCCATTGTTGTTGTTGTTGTTCAGCACTTGTAGCCTACATGTAGGATGTGACAGTTGGTCTTTGTGGTTTTTATCCCATCCTTCCTCCATTGTGACTGGATGGCTGGTTGACCTAGCGGCTGTGGCGGTTGCTCGCCATCCCCTGTGGTTGACTTGTCAATAGCGTGGTATTGCAATATTGGGGTTATTGTGACAGCCCTAGTCATTTCACCAGGTGAAATGAGTTCATCTGTGTCTAGTGCTGCAAAGAAATCAAACCAGATGTCATTACCCATTTTACAATTAGTATACAGTAGCTGTGAGTCCAAGTCTCTGGCTGAGATTCAGATAAAAAATACCAGACACAGAAATTCAAGAGTGGCTATTACTGCTGCAGAATATTGAATCCCTAATAAGGTATGTATGATTTGGAATTGACAAAACAAAACACACATGCCCAAGATGATAGTCAGACTATACACTGCACACCTGCAACACTCTTTACCTCTCTGCTCTACCACAATCAAAACCCACTTTGAACATGCTATGGTGGAAGCGGATGTGCTAAGGCATGCTCTCATGGGAGGTGATACCTGGCTGAAAGGAACAGAGAGCAACAGAGCAAAAGAGAGAGAGAGAGCTGTTTGAATTATTAACAGCTCTATCGGATGAGATGCAGTGGGTGTACTGATGCTGGAGGCTACTGCAACTCTGTGAAGTAAGCAACTGAAGACAAGCAGCATGAGTTATCACCAGATTGTCTCATATATGACTGAGCGTGTATAAGTGTGTGCGCTTTGTGTTGGACATTGTGTTTACATGCACACAGTCTATCTGGTCATATTCAGGACACACAATCTCACTGAGCATCCTGCTCTCTAATGTCGCTGTGTGCAAACACATCTGGCAGTTATCAGCCTTCTACCAGCTGTTACCTCCTGCTCAGTCTTCCTTGCAAACGTCCCAGTTGTGCATTTAATGTGTACAAACATCTGTGCAGACTGTGGGGAACATCAATGAATACATGCATCAGCATCTCAGTACCTCCAAGTGACTATGTATGGGTTTCTAAAACTGTAGCGAGGTCTTATCTGTTCAAAATGTATCTTAAAAGGAAATCAACGTGAAAGTGGGCAAATATGCAGCTTTATTAAATTTATTTAATTAAATATTGTCCAGAAACCCTCACAGGTACTGCATTTAGCTTAAAAAATATGCTCAAGTCACAACATGGCAAACTGCAGACACAACAGCACAAAACTGCATGTGATTATCATAAAGTGGTAAACCTAAAAATCGCAAGTGGCATCAATGCCTTAAAGACTTTAGTAGCATTAAAATGAATTTGCCTTAACATGTTACATGTTGTTTAACATGTTATCACATTAACTTTGACAGCTCTAAAAATGACCATACTGTGTTAGACACTTATGTATGTGTTGCAAATTAATGTCACAGTTCCTATAAATCAAGTATCCTTCTGTCAAAAAGGTGAGATTTTTACCTGTTCTCCATCTCTACACTGAGCATTTGATCTGATGACAGCAAACATGCAAGCAGACGAGTTTAGCTATTATTAGCCTATGGCAAAGAAACTAAAAATACATATTTTCAATTTGCAAGTGAAAACATTTCCTGTTTTGTGCCCAAAGCAGAGGTACCAAAGTATAATGGGAATTATCAGTAAACCAGTACCAGTATATGTTGCAAATTATTACTGGTTTCTGTTAAAATACAGTGCACAGCAACTTTAACATAACACAGTCAGGTGGTATATTACCTGGTAGGGGCAGGGGATGTGGTAGTCTCTACACTTCTCCTGGACCCAGGTCGTCTCCCAGATTGCTCGGTAGCTGTTCTCATAAAGGTAGCAGGCCAGAACAGCCAGCAGGGGGACCAGGTAGAGCACGGAGAACACGCCGATGCGAATCATGAACTTCACCAGTTTCTCCTGGTTCTCCTTCTCCAGTGGGATCTCCATGCGGACTCGGTTTAGCGCTGCTATGCCTGCCAGAAGCAGTGCCACACCAACCTAGGATGATATGATAGATGCATTAAGGTGTTATTATTGCGTTGACTTTGACAGGCCTAATAATAACCATAATCAGAAAACAAGCTTTTAGAAACAATTTAAAGACTGCTCCCATCAAGATGCAGTTGAAGTTGTAAGGCTTCAGTATTAAAAATAGCTCTGATTTAGTTATCACTGTATGTTTTTACACTATCACTTGTCATGTAACACTCTTCCTCACCACTACATCCAATCCCAGTGGGGCCAGCAGGAACCAACGCAGGGCCGTCAAGTTGTAAAGCCCCACAAAGCAGACACCACTGACACTGTCTCCCTCGATCTTGTTCATGGCGAGCAGGGTCACAGTGAGGACGCCGGGGATGCCCCAGGCACAGGCGTGGAAGAGGAGGGCCTTCTTCTCTATTGCCTCACTGCCCCACTTGGGAACAGCAGCCAGGAACCAGGTGATGGTCAGAATGACCCACCAGACACTGCCAGCCATGGTGAAGAAATACAGCACCATGAAGAGAAGGGTGCAGGCCTGAGACAGAGAGAATATACAGGTGGAGGATTGAGATCAATATGTAGGCAGAAGAAAAATCAACAGTCAATGAAAGATTTTCTTACCTTATTATGGGAGCCTTGGGTCACTGTTGAAGCCCTAAACCTCCCAGGACTCGCTGCGTTACAGGAAACTTTGTCCTCCAACAGAAACCCCAGGAAGAACACCAGGGATACCATCATGTAGCACACGGCATAGAATATGATTGGACGTTCTGGGTAGCGGAAACGTGACACATCGATGAGAAAAGTCAGGAAGGTGAAGAGGGTGGCGGACAGACAGACGATGGACACCACCCCGATGAAGTAGCGGGCAAATGTCAGCTCCTCACGCGTGAAGTACATGTTGGAACAGGGGGGAGAGCAGTCGCGGACCCCCATGAATGAGTAGCCGAGCTCGGGGTCGATTTTGAGTTCTCTTGGACACCAGAAGCCATAGTCCCGCTGGACGGAGATGGGAGATTCGGTTGTGTCTGAGCTGGACAGGAGGTCTACAGGACGGGGGTAAGGCTCGTCACAGTCCGGGAACCTGAGAGGAGATCAGAGATGATGATCTCAGTGTGATTTTAGCTGTTAAGATTACTGCCAACATCTCCCCAAAGATAAAGGGGGGATGGGTCTCCCACGATTGAAAGAATACTTCCATGCTGCCCAATTAAGATACATAGTATGTTGGTGTAATCCAGAATACACAGCAAAATGGAAAGTTAAGATGGATATAGATTCAATTACAGAGTTCACACTGGAACTGTGGTTCAGAATAATACAAAAATACAAGGTGCAGAAAGAATTAAAGATGTTAAGATGGGTGGCATTCGACAGTAGCTTTAAACCAGCAGCTTATGATAAAGGATTCAAACTATGGGTGAATAAAGGAGTTACAGCATGGTGTACTTTGGAGAAAAATGGGGAGTTGGAGAGTTTCCAGAATATGAGAGAAAAATATGATTTAGATAAGCAGGATTTTTTTTAGATATCTGCAATTGAGGGACTTTTACAAGAAGGAGATCAAAAGAGACCCCTCCATGGAAACGAACGGTGTTATCCAAATTATAAACAACACATACCGTGGGACAAAAATTAGAATCGTATCAACACTATATCAGAAATTGCTAGGGAAAAAACATACAACTAATTATATTAAAGAAAGATGGGAATCAGAGTTTAACACAAGCATCTCAGAGGAGGACTGGGAAAACATGTGGAAGACACATCAGACGACCACCAGTTCACGGATATGGAGGGAATTCTCTTGGAAAAATTTAATTCGATTTTTCATCACTCCGAAGGTCAGGAGCAAGTGTCTAAAAAGAAAG
This sequence comes from Pterois miles, assembly GCA_947000775.1. NCBI lineage: Eukaryota > Metazoa > Chordata > Actinopteri > Perciformes > Scorpaenidae > Pterois > Pterois miles. The sequence continues at coordinate 177,422 of CAMQGK010000594.1, forward strand.
ATACCATGTTGGAGGAAGTGTGGAGCACTACATGTCAATCACTCTCATATATTTTGGAAATGCTCCAAGATACTAATGTTTTGGAAGGTGGTTCACAACACTCTAAAGAAGATATTTGGTGCTGACATTACTATGTGTTATATGACACTATATATGTGTAATTTGAACTCAATCGGTGATGTACGAATAAGTGAGAGATATCTTCTCAAAATAATGTTAGTAGCCAGTAAGAAAGCTATCACAAGGAAATGGGGTAAAGTGGAACCACCTACATACGAGGAGTGGACGGGAATAATAGAGGAGATATACATGATGGAGAAATTGACACATCGTTTAAGACTGCAGGGAAGACAAATGGACATCAAATGGAGGAAATTCATTCAAAAACCAAGATGGCGACAAGGACTAAATGGATGGTGAACTATGAGACGATGAAAGATAAGGGAATAGTAACTCCCTCGTGGGTCTGTTCGTGTGTTATTTGATGTGTGTTTATGAATGTTATTGTTAAAATGAAAAACATTAATAAAAACTAAAGTGAAAAAAAAAGATTACTGCCAACATTATCTAAGCAACAGTTTAAAGAATTTTATAGCTTTTTAAGATTGAGAAATACACATTTCTACTTAGGAATGGTGATTACAGGTCATATCGATGCAGTATAAAGGAGAAGAAATTAAACCAGCAGAGACTTTTCTCAGACAGATAATCCATTATTGTGAGCTTTTATTTTCTGAGTTGCAGTATCACTGCATTGTCAAGCAGCTGCATACATCTTTTCCAAGGATTTCTGGGGTATTTTTTATCTTTATTTAATAAGCAAATAGTAGAAAACTGACAGGAAATGAGGGGAGAGAGAGGGATGACTATTGCCAACCAGACTGGAGTCTGCAACATTGCACTACCTGGTCAGCATCCAAGACCATTATGCTAATTGGATGCTACGTATACATCTTTCTAACAAGGCTCCACCAAAGTAAAAGCTTTTTTCAACCTAACTCCTCCTTATGTTCCGGTTATGCCCGTCCTTAGCAGCATTTTTAAAATCAGTCTTCAGAACCTTGTCTGAATCTTTTACAAAGACCGATTTTAGCCTTTTCACTCCTTTGATATTCACCCACAAGAAATGCTCTTGCCTAAAACCAACCACAGTGCCTTCCCTCACAAATAGATTTTACAAATTATGGGGCTCTTTTTTGAGAAATGAGACCATTTCTGAGTAGCTGCTCCTAAATATTTCACTTTTCACTTTTCAGTCACTTTTCATGACTTTTGTTCTATGAACAGTTTTCCCAAGTACAACCTTCTTGGTTAAAAGGCTCCGCCACACCAAGCTGACAGTCGGCCATCGGACAGTTTGGGACCGTCTGTTGTGGTGTGGTCCATGCTGTCAGCTCTGGTGTGCTTGTGTTTAACAAATCAGTCCACAAGAGGAGAAAGGGAGGTGACGAAAGCAAGCCAACGGGTAAAGTCACAAGGAAAAACGCCAAACACTGGTCTGATCATTCCAGTGCACAGATATTTTCACAAAGACATGGTCATCTGGAATGAAGCTAAGTGGTGAGAGAGAGTTATGTGAAAATGGCTGTCAAACGCTGCTTTGTTTCATGTATGTATCATAACAACAGCTTGTATATCCGCAGTCCTTGGTCTTCCAGTTTCCCTTTTGAATGACTAACACAGACTACTGCAAACTGCTGGTGTGGAGAGTTATTTCATCTCACTCAGGTGCAGAATGTATGTGGAAGTCGGCCGTCGGCTGTAGGCTTTGGGGTGTGTTCAACTGCAACTATTTGGCCAAGACGAAAGGCAATGTGAGGCGACTCAATGGTCGGCCTTGGTCGCCGCTAGTTGTTTGATGTCGAGTTGGCGTGTCTGGGCCTTAATGAGTATGTGTGCGCTTGTGTGTGTATGTTATATATCAGCCAGGTGCCTGAAGTTGAATTAACAGGAAAGATATAACGCTTACCTGTGTGTATGCAATGTTATTTTTGACTTTGCAACACTGTGCTGGCCATGCCTGTGCACTGTGATGCTGCTTTCTAATTTGATTTGTGGAAGACTGAATCAGCTAACTGGCTGCCAAACTAATCCATCCTCTGGGAAAATTAATATAATTATTTAGCAGCCAGTTCTCTGAATCAGATGTCAAAAAGCATGTTATTCCTCCAAGACTCTTCATTTCTGATAAATGACTAAAAAATAAAATATGACTGTACTGTACGTGCTGCACTCCTGCCCTCACAAAAAGAAAATCGGCTTAAATTACTGATGTAGCATGGTTGTTACTGCTGAGATAAATCCAGGGGGAATGAATTATTGCTGTTGTACCAACCTGTTGCAGTCCATCTCCTGCGGCCAGCTGACGCCAAACATGTCCATTAGTTTGTAGCAGTCGCTCTTAGCCTGAAGGCAGAGGCGGCGGCAGGGCAGAGTCATCCGCCCGTACTCGGTGCACACTGGGGCGTAGAGCGCACACAGGAACATCCTGAGCTCCGGAGAGCACTGTAGGTTCACCATCGGATGGAACGGCTGCAGATAGAGGACAGACAGAGAGATGTTTAAGTGTATATAAAAAAAAAACACCAGCAGAAAACTCTTTTATTTGAAAGTTTACAACAATAACGCAGCAACCAGGGTCTTACTCCGACTTCACAATGAGCGCCAAAGAGAGGCACAAAGAGATCAGTGGAGCATGTCTCTGACAGTTTCTGGAGATGAGTCCATAAAAACAACTCTGGCCTCTTTCCTATTAATTCCCTCCATGATATTAGACTCCCACTTCCTCCGTTTCCTCGCTCTTCCTTCCCTCCAACCTTCAGATAGGAGGAGCACAACGAGCTGAGCAACCCCCACCATTCACACACATAGGGCTGCTGCTGCTGCTGACAGGGCCTTTGTGTTAACGGAGGACCACGCTGTGACTGACTGACACACTGCCGTAACGCGCATACACTCACTCACATAAACCAAACGGAAGTTTATTATTTACATGCTAACACACCCACATACCAGCACAATAATGGTCTCACACATATAAACTGAGCCAAGAGGCGTTGTGAGTGCAGGAAGCATCTGAAGGGCATGTTGTTAATATGCAAATGTCTAGGGGGGTGTGTGTGTGTGTGTGTGTGTGTGTGTGTGTGTGTGTGTGTGAATGGGTGAGTGGGAAAGCCTATATACAAATCCATGTGTCCAGGAGCGCATGGTTACATGTTTCTGTAAGCATGAATTTGCATATACTGTACCTCTGTGTGGGTGTGTGTTATAGAAAGGCCTCTAGCCACACCCAGCCAGTCAGACACATGCTACCCACCCTCCCCCAAATTTAAAGACAGAGGTCTGTACGACAGACAGGGACAGGGAGGGGGAAGGGAGGGATGGGGTGAGGGGAGGACAGGCAGGGGGCAATTAGTCTCTGTGTTTGTTAGAGGGGTGGATATTAAGGAGGACAAGCTAAACATTTTGTTCTGCCTACATTAACCAGAGAGAGGGACATGCATACAGTCCGCTGTTGACCCCACCAAACAATATTATCACAATACTTAACACAACAATTTTTTGTATTTTGCAATATGTTGAGTATCGCACAGATATATTGCGATAAATTACCTTTATTCAACTGCAAATTAATCAGCTTGTCAACATCTGTTCACATATCTTGAGGTCAGAGGTCAAGGGACCTCTTTGAAAATGGTCATGCCAGTTTTTCCTCGTCTAAATGTAGCATAACTTTGGAGAGTTATTCAGCATTCTTCCTGACAAGCTAACATAACATGGTTGGTATCAATTGATTCTTTAGGTTTTCTAGTTTTATATGATACTAGTATCTTCATTAGCTTTTAGACTGAGCCCACTACAACCAAACAAACAAAGAGTAGTAGCTGGGCCTGTCGACAGGCTGTCGGATTAAGATAATAGTTTACATAATAAAGGATCGATACCTGGTGGTGGTGATGTACCCATGCAAGATTGCCACGCAAAATATCACAACATTATACTGTGTCGATTTTCCCCCCATAACTACTGTTAACTGATGTTTGTTGAAGAGAGATATTGAAGATATTGTTGAATTTCTGCTGCATTCAAAGGCTGCTAAAAGTGTTGTAGTACTCAAGATCTTGGGTATTGGGTCTTGTCTCGAGACCCGAGACTACTTTTTGAGGTCTCAGTCTCGTCTCGGAAATGACTGTATTTTTAATTAGTCTTGTCTCTGTCAGAGACAAAGAGGACTCAGGATTTTATTTCAAGACTGATCAAGACCAAATGGCGGGGATATCACTAAACTGTTAGAAGTGTTACTGTATATGGCAATAAAGGAGGTGATTGAAGAGGAATATTTATTTGTTTACTGTGGGAGTTTTCATAGGAATGTAGATCTTTCAGATCATTTTGAGGAGTGATTATAGTTTGCATGTTCCACGTTTTATCGTAAGAGTCATGTCAAGTCCGGTCTTGGTCTCCACCCCTGAAAATCTTGGTCTAGTCTCGGTCTCGATACACTGGTCTTGGTCATGACTTGGTCTTGGCTTAGGTGGTCTTGACTACAGCAATGGCTGCTACACTGTCACAGTCAAAGGAGGAGCAGCTGGGGCTGAAGAATACACCCAGTAGTTTATCCAAAAACATATATGGTTCAGTTTACACGGATCAGTGAGTCTTTCTGACCCAGATGCACGCATGGAAAACACACGACATCTGAGCCGCATACCAAGAGATCTCAAGAATGGATTTTTGAACCATGTAAACATGTTCTACAACTGGTCATTTAGACTGACCATGGACATTTGGATAGACGCAGATGAAACAGTTCATTCCCTGTAATCCATCATACCCAGCACATAACTTTAGAAATGGAAAATGTCTACAGCATCTTGTTGTCTTAGGAATATTTTTTTAGCTCAGGATGAAACAACAGGTCATTTTAGAGAACCAGACATGCAGAATTGTTGCTCTAATCATTGTTTGCCATCTTATCTGCAATCAGATTTGAACAGACTATTGTAATGTGTTCCCACCATATGTCTACAACATGAGAGCCTGAGAGCATGTCAACCTGCCACCCACATGGGATGTCTTTATGTAAAAAGGATTATAATGGGTGTTAGGCTTGGCCTTTACAGCACAAAGCAGCCACATCCATGCAGCGTTTGTAATCGCCTCGTTCATATCACTTTTCTAGCAAGACGGCATGAAGCTGCTGTGAGGAGATGACAGAAAGCAATCATGAGACAGATATATGGGCATTGAGGTGACCAGACTTTCACCGTGAGGGATCAAGGATGGATGGGTGATGACAGGGATTTATAATTTGAGTCTTAACTCAGCGGAGTATTCACAGGCACATAATTTAGGTGACTTACACGCCTGTCAGAATTGCATCAGTGGATCGTGTAATTTCTGTACAAATGGAGTCATCACGTTTCACTGAGCATCACTGTACGAGGACACAGTAACACAACCACTCGTCGCATGACTTGAGCCAGTTATCTATAAATCATTAACACATCTGCTATGAGAGTGATCCACCTTGAAATGGGTCTATTGCTGCAGATGTACACCATCAATCGCACTGCACTATTCAAAGTCTTCTAATAGTGTAGGCAGCCTGTCCTACAACACACAGGATCTAACCTGTGAGTCTTAAAATTTAAGGATTTTTACCCTTGTACTGCAGCTGGATGTTTGCAGTATCACAGGATCATAAGAGAATCGCCAGCTCACGAGATCACACGAAAATCCATCTGGTCAGGCTTATAGTAATGTGTTTGCGTCTGAATGACAGTGGTATGGACCAATCAGCATGTGAAAAGCTACTGGCAGCTACAGACGTGGTTTTGCTGTGTCTGACACGACACAGAGGTGACTAAAAAAAAGTAAGCTATTGCCATAAATGAGGAAACAGCATCAGTTCGATTAGAACTGGAGAGTATTTTTTTCACTGAAAGAAGAGCACAGAAGGCTTTTCACGATAGAAAAGATATTTTTGCTCTCTTCCCGACTGGCTTTCAACAAGAATTTGATTGACAGATGGTTCATCCAATCACCCGGCAAGTATTTTCTGGACACACAACTTCAAATGACGGCTTTTCAGATGGTTCTGTGTAACAAACCAATCGGCTTGTCAGCTTAATCCGATTTCTCCCAGAAGTCCAATTTTAAAGTTATTATTTTCCCGATTAAACCCGAGACATTTTACAAAGATATTTAGGAGTTCTTGTCAAACGGCCTTGAAGAAATGTCTTTTCCTTTCTAGCTGACAACTTATGGCTTGCGAGGTCTGCAAGTTATTACTTTCATTATTGATTAATATACCAAATATTTTCTTTATTCATTGACTAATTGTATTATTATATACAGTATAATTGATATTCAAATGCCTTGTTTTGTCCAACCAACAGTATAAAAGAGAAAATTAAGAAAACCAGCAAATATAGAAACAGTAAAGTGATTATTAAAACACTGCTGTTAACCAACCAATTAATTAATCGACTAATCATAAAATAAACCACATAATAATCCATCAGTCATTTATCAAGTGAGATAAAAATTGTTTACAAAACTTATACAAAATTCTTGAAAGAGTAACCTGTACATGTGCTGATGAATTAGAGTGATATCAACAACAGCAGTTTGAAATAAAGTAGATATAGTAAATAAAACTCCTCTTTCAGCACTTGAGTAGAAACAGGAACCCAGACTCCATCAAAATAAATAGACGTTACAGTACTGCAGACACCGATTGACAGAGGTGTGGTTAGTAGGATCCTGTGAAGTCATGCCTATTATAAAATCATTAAAGGGGCTTGATAAAATTATTATAAAGACACCATTCACAATCAGTCTGACACAACAGGGTCAAAGAAACAGAGAGAAAGGAAAGTAGACAGTTTTAGACCCCACCCTGCCAGCGCTGGGTGCTACTGTACTGATTACTCTCCCTGAGACTCCCCTGGCTTTCTGTTGCCAGTGTGCAGCCTGGTGACATGCTTTACTTCATCAAATGTGATGTAATGCAGCTAAAGTGAGCTTGCATCTTCATTCTTCCACTCCGTTCTGATTCCCGCAGGCTACTGATATGCCCATAACACAAAGCACTCTGTACTGTACTACAAACAGAGATGCCATGGAAAACGCTTGAATAAATATATAGGCTACAATGGATGATGATCTACATGGGGGGAAAAAAAAATCAGCTTCTCTTCATATCCATCCCTCTCCCTTTTCATCATGTTTCCCTTTTTTCTATTTTTATACTCCTCTGTCATTCATCCCTCTTCTACTCTCCTTCTCACCCCTCCTCCATCTCTTCAGGATCTCCACTCGGCCATTTTATTACAGTCACCCAATCATGTGAGCCAGTGTGGTGGATGGGACATATGGCTGGTGACAGCTTTACCCACACAGTCAGCAGCCCAAACAACTCCAAACAGCAGCATCTTGAGGCCCCGTCGTCACTCTCCATGGGGATTTGACGTTAATGGCCACACTGGAAACAGCTGGTGAACCGCCGGTCCGACGAACGGCCAGGGGTTTGTCATGGCGCTTTCTACCCCAGAGTCGGCCGTGTAAGGAGAATCAAGCGTGTAATACACAACTCTGTCGAATGGTGCATGCCTGAGGGACGGGGGGGTATGCTAATGCAATTTCAACTTCAATCCCGCTGCTACATCATTACGTATTCATGAGAGTTTGTTAGGGGATTTTTGATCTCTGAAAATGTGGAATAATATGCCATTCTGGAAATAGCAAGATCACACACAGTCAGATATGTCAGTTAGAAAAGCAGCAGATTCTGCAGTGGATTCAGGGGCTAACAGTTATTTTCATTGTTGATTTTCTTGAGTAATCAATGAGTCGCTTGGTCTGTAAAATGTCAGAAAACGTTGCAAATGTTGATCAGTGTTTCCAAACTCCCAAGATGACTTCCTCAAATGTCTTGTTTTATCCATAACTCAAAGATATTCAGTTTACAATCATGGAGGAGTAAATAAAACCAAAACATATTCACATCTAAGGAGCTGAAATAAGAGTATTTGGAATTGATTTTCTAATCGATTATCAAAATAATTGGTGATTACAAGCTCACAAGGTGAATCTAAATGTCCTACTACAGGAGAAAAAACACAAAAGTCAAGAGATGAGCTAGACTAAACCACAGAAAAACCATCAAGGCACAAGACAGACCCCAGACTGGCTTGAACGAGAGGCCCTGGATGAAGACACTGAAACATAAAGAGTGCTGCTCTCTGCTATAACACCACTGATTAAGCAGCATGAAACACGACTGGCAAAAAGCTTCAATTTCAAATAAAAGGCAAAAAAATGTCATTTTTATCTTGATAAAAAATAAAAGTAGCAACAACTACTGCCTTATCCATCAATAGATGCCATTTCCTTTCTTGTCCTGTCTGACCTTTTATATGTTTGACTCGATTATAAACAGTATTACTAGACTCTGGACTTTTTTGCCACATATACAAGGATTGCGAGTGTCTGTGCGGCAAGTTTTCCTACATGTCTAAATTTCTCCAATAACGCAGACGGGATGGCCGGACAAAAGAGGACATTGAGGAACATTGAGGAGCTTTGAGAATGTCGGTTTGCCACAAGACGAAAACCGTATACCAGAGTATAAAAGATTCAAAGGTTTCCTCGTCATGATTCCTCGTCAGCTTACGTCTGAGCGGCCATCCTGGCGGAAAGTATCACCGAAGCTTGAGGCAGCGCAAACAATATGAGGACTAGGCTTACTGCAGCTGTCAGTGTTACACAGTCAGGCATACATGATCACATTACTTGCTCACTGCCCCACAGTCATTTTGCTTTTCTTTTTAAATAGAAACATATTTGTAAAACCTGCTTAATTAATTGTTGCGTATCAATGCTGTGTTATCAATGCATAGTCGGACAATGGACGCCACAAACTGAAAGTGTACGACATCTTAGCTCAGAGTAACAGGAGTCAGATTTCACACACGGGTTGAGAGAGAGTTGACACACAAGATAGCAAAGGATTTGGTGTTAAAGTGAAAAGCAAAAGCACCCATTGGGCAATATTTCAGATTCAAACTTAATGTTATTAGGGAACCATAACATTACAGAAGCAATCGCCGTGAGGAGGATGGCGTGGTCACGGTGTGCATGGCAGGGTGGAAACCTGCAGCCACGTAGCGAAAGCTGGGCTGGAAAGGGCAAATGCACAGCCATCCAACAGTAAAGAAGTTAACGCTCTACATATATTCCTCTCTTCTTGTAAAATGTCCAGTGTAATCATCACCAACACCAGTGTTATCGTATTTTTATTAAGCAGTGGGAAAATCTCCTCACCATGACGTCCCTAATCAGCACCTTAAACAGAAACAGTTAAATGGATTTCAGCCATCATTCATTTCATTGTTTACATTAATTTATTTACTACTGTGGCATATCAAAATATCTTCAGTGAAAAAGACTCATTGAGGGACAGTACTAGTGAGCTGTTGCTGTAGCTGTAGCTACTGCTAGTTTACTGTGATTAATTGCATCCACCATGTTGAATACTGATTAAACAGCAAATATCAGCAGCGCTCTGAGACAGAAACGACTGGTCTGATATTTGTGTATAGAATAAATACTGAAATCTTTTACAAACTGAAATAAGTTAAAAAAAATTTGGGAATATTATTTTAAGTTACCTTTATATTACCATGCAGTTCAATGTGGCGGGTGTGCATTTGTTTAACATATGATTAAGCATATTTCTGGATATTTTATTAATCTCCAGTCTGACTTTGAAGAACCAAGAAAAACAGCCTTGACCTTAGTTTCACCTCCATGCATTTCAGAGATTATCCAGCATGTTTTGAATCAGATCAAGCCGGGATATTAAATATTAATATGGGCTAGTCCAATGGAGTCATCCAACCATGGTTGTGCATGTACCTTCCTAATGCTAAAGTAATTAGTTTTTAATGAAGGCTCAGAGTCTGCTGCTAAGATGCTGTGACTGATGAACTGCTGACAAAGAAGCCCAACGTGGCCAACTGGTCTGTGTTGATTTGCTCTTTTATAAATACCTCCCAGTCACCTCTCTTCCCATCATCCCCCCTCCCTTCAGCCCCTTTTCCCTCCTGCATTTTCTCCCCCCCCTCCCTTTATCCTCCTTTCTCCTCTGCTGCCATTCCAGTTCTCAAAATTTCCAAGCTCGGCGCCATGGCGACGAGTGATGCATCACCAGGGAGGAGGAGGAGGAGGAGGAGGAAGAGGGAGGAGAGCCGGGTTCGAGGAGGTCAGGGTGCGGGGCGGAGGGGACCACCTCCCGGGAGGCAAGAAAGCCTCTGCTCCCTTTGTTAACAGCACAATTGGGAGTGTTTCCTGGGCAACGGGTGAGCCCTGCGCAGGGGGAGGGGGAGGACAAAAGAGATGGGGGGGGGGGGGGGGGGGGGGGGGGGATTTAGAGAGTAGGGAAGAGAGGGAGAAGGGATGGTCGACCGAGTCAGCCGTGTCATTCACCACTAAGAAATGTTTGAAAACCTTGTGCTCTGACAGTGTGTAGTGTCCGCACACGCACACGCACACGCACACACACACACACACACACACACACACACACACACACACACACACAGAAGGGTTGTTGTGGACCAGCGACTTGCTCTCTGGATGTGCTTCTCTTTCAGTCCACTGCCAATAAACACCGTGTTGGACATTAAATAAAACAAGAGGCTCCTTTATAGCCTGGGTCACGCTGGGTAGGATTTATCAGACCATGTTGTGTCTGTGTGAGTGTCTGTGTGTGTGTGTGTACTTAGCTGGGATACATCTTCACTAGCTCACACAAGAAGCATGTTAAATGGTGCACTTTTTTAGTTCACTGCAGCATGTTTTAACAGACCATCAGAGAGCATTATCAGCATGTTACTGAAAGTCTCTCTCTAACACACACACACACACACACACACACACACACACACACACACACACACACACACACACACACACACACACACACACATAAACACACACACACCTCGCCTCTCCTTTACAAATCCATTCACGCAGCATGGGTGGAGTATCTGGGTTATTCTACACAGCAGCTGTAACATGACACAGTTTATCTGAATGCGTTGTAAACCTGAGACAAGAGGCTGATTTAATGGCCTGAAAGGAGGAGGAAATGAGTGGAAGTGGGACAGAGCAGATTAAAAACAGACCATTGATAAGTCTTTGTGTCACCGCGCACAATTCGTGGAAAAACAAAATGCAACCAATACCACGGCAAGCTGAAATCAAGATGATGGTCATTTCCTTTAATTTCTGCAACAGGGACAAAATAAGACACGTTATTATAGTCACTGAGCTTCCAAGAAGCCACCATTCACTATTTTTATCTTGCAGCCATTAAAAATTATTTGCTGGCTTGGCTTTGGTTTCATGTAAACAAACCCCTCTTATCTATCTAATTTAATTAACATCTTCAGCTGGCCTTGACCCTTGCTTGTCCCATCTGGCCTTGAAGAGACGCAATCCCTATTCTCAGTGCTTTCACCATGCCAGGTCACATCTCCAACATCCAGCCTTTCTGAAAATCACCTCCATCATCCCGTCTCTCTTCCTCCTGATAGCATCATTTCTTTGTCCTGCTAAATATCCGAGATGCCTAGCAAATGGGAAAAAAATCTGGCTACTGCAAGACATCTGCAATGGTACGCTTTGGTTCAAAGCTCAGGGAACATTTTCTGCACTTGTTTGATTTCTTCTACGAGTAGCTGAACAATAAAGCACAAGGCAGCAATGCAAATTTTCCGCTATACAAAAATCTGAAAATTTGACTTGATAATTCATTTGAAGATTTAGTATTTTGTTCAGTTCTTTGTAGCAGGATACGTAAATCCAGTAAAAGTGTATCCACAGTGTGGTTTGTAGTTTCTCATTCACCAAACGTTTATCTCTCAACACACCAGGCACTGAACGGTAATGTGCACCACACTGTAAATCTTAGAAATATTATTTCTCCAAGCTGTGACAATTTTCCTTCACTTTCCGCCAAAAAATTCCTTAAAGGACATGTAAATCTATAGCTTCCTTATCAGCCACGTCCATTAAAGTATGAGCAATGCTGATATCAAAATGAACCATCATGCCTTGGATGCCAAGGACAGTTCACACCAGCTTAACTGATTTACTGTGATGAACCCATGCTAATTTACTGTAGCTAAAGTGTGCATCTATCTCTTAAGAAAGGGAATTTAGCCCATTTCTTTCTTCCTTTTAGTAATGCCACTCAAATCCGCCACGCTCCCACTTATCTTATGTGAGTGGGTATCATTGTGGCACAGAAATAGACGATATTTCCCAGCCCCTAGGCTGCTGTCCCAATTCAGCAGCGAGGTCATTCAGCGGTCAGCGATGACTGACTGAGTGAGGAGGATCAACACTGAAATAGAAAATCCAGTTTTTAGAAATTACCTTATTTGTGTTGTTTCCTTTTCAGACAGCTATAAAATATGTATTTGTGCAATGCAGTTTAAAAAAAAAATACTTGTTCTCCCTGTGTGAATTGGGTCTGCTAATGTGGTTTGCAGCACATTTCTCGACACCAAACAATCACCACAATAAGCGGCAGCTTTAGATTAAATACAGTAACGCCAACATCACTCAGTAGTAGTTTTAAAAAATATCACTGGTAAACCGATATTATAACGATATCATGACAAATTGCACTCACTTTCCTAAAGAAACAAACACTTGAAAAGACCTTGAAAAGGGAGAGCAGAAAAAGAGCGATTCAGAAAGACACCACTTCAGGGGGTTTTAGACAAAAACTGCAAAAACGGCAGGCGTTGGTTCTCGTCCAACTCCCGGTTTCTCCACGGTGCGAGGCATTCATCATCATTATCATGGCTATTCAGCGGACCTAATTCCCTTTAAAATCAACTGTCAATTCTCATTTGGCTGCCCTCGACATCTTATAGGCTTTGAATTCTCCCATGAACTGGATCTAGGGTGAGTTATCTGGAAAACAAGAGCCAAACAGAGGCATAGTCTCAGTTATTTGGAACCTATTGGGTTTCCAATGTGTTTTTCAAACCCAATGACCATTTCTGAGCACTAAAAGAGACTTAATTGTGGATCCATGACCAATCAAAGTGAACACCGTCTAAACCAGAAGTGCCCCTCTCTGTTTTCAGCACCCCACACACTGTGATGGGGCGTAAAAAGCTAACCTGGCCTCCAAACAACGCAGCAGTGGTTAGTAACAACTCCGCAATGAGAAAATGATTCTATAGAAAGCACATACAACATTTACACATTCAAATTCCAAATTAGGGCTGTCAATTGATTAAAATATTCAATCACGATTAATTGTATGATTGTCCATAGGTAATCACTATTAATCTCAAATAAATCACAATTTTTTTATCTGTTCAAAATGTACCTTAAAGGGAAATTTGTCTAGTATTATAATTCACTTATCAACAGGTATGTATACATATATTTATTATTGGAAATCAATTAAGAACACAAAACAATGACAAATATTGTCCTGAAACCCTCACAGGTGCATTTTGCATTAAAAAAAATGGTCAAAACATAACATTACAAACTGCAGCCCAACAGGCAACAACAGCTGTCAGTGTGTCAGAGTGCTGACTTGACTATGACTTGATCCAGACTGACTAGGATTATCATAAAGTGGACATGTCTGTAAAGGGGAGACTGGTGGGGACCCAGAGAACCCATTTACATTCACATATTACATTACATGGGGCGGCAGTAGCTCAATCCGTAGGGATTTGGTTTAGGAATCGGAGGGTCACCGGTTCAAGTCCCAACATGGACCAAGACCAACTGGTTGCTGGAGAGGTGCCTATTTACCTCTTGGGCACTGCCGAGGTGCCCCTGAGCAAGGCACCAAACCCCCAACTGCTCGGGGCGCTTGTCAGGAGCAGCCCCCTCACTCTGACATCTCTGAATTAATGCATGTATGTGTACTGTGTGAAATTAACAACAGAGTGTAAAAATTGAATTTCGGGGATTAATAACGGTTCATCTTATCTTATATCTGGCGGTCAAAGGTCAGGGGACCCTTTTGAAGATGTCTGTGCCAGTTTTTCCTCACCAAAATTTAGTGCAAGTTTAAGCTGGCTTGACATGGTTGGCACTGATGGATTCTTTAGGTTTTCTAGTTTCATATGATGCCGGTATGTTCACTATAGCTTTAAAACTCTGCTTTGACAGCCCTATTCAAAATATATTTTCTTGAAAGAAATCATCAAAAATCTAAATCTAATCCAGAAGATGAAGGTGAATATTTCGGCAAAGACGAGAAAGAACAAAACCCGAGTATGAGCAGGTAGGCAGGCGAGCTGTGCTGTAGTGCGATGTGATGCGATGCTGTGCGGTCCCACAGTCGGCCAGGGCATGTTCACAGGTTACATAACCCGGGATTTTCGTGGCACACAACTCCTCCCGCCCTCCATCCCTCTCTCACTCAGAGTGTCTACGCTGAGTAGAGGGAAGTGGAGCAGGCACAGATGGCGGACGGGGCTCCGTACATCGCCATCATTGCTGTGCCAGGCAGGGTGGGGCGGGTGTCAAAGGGTAAAAGTGATAGAGGGAGTGGGAGCCAATGGGAACAGGATGCTGAGAATGAATCAAGCGAGACAAATATAGACGGATGGACTGATGGACACACACACACACACACAGATATTTTAGCTAGTCTAATGTTTTGGTGCAGTTTGGCCAGTAATTGCTAGATAGACAGAGCTTCCAGAGGGATCAGCCTATGTAAAAGATGGGATTAACTTAACGAAGTGATGCATCTGCTCCATGATTGTGTGTAAATGCCTTACTCGTCGTTTCAAAGAGGATCACGCAGCCACAACAGTCAGCTGCTGTGGCTGGTAAATCTATAGATAATCTGACGGGTAGAAACAATAAAACATGGACGAAACACTCTAATCCGTCACCTGACCCATACTGTTTGGTATCTTCCCTCCAACGATAAAGTTGACTAACTGCTCAAAAAGCCTGTTATGTAAAATGACTTTGCTGTGAAGAGTCCCTACATGTTGTGGTAAATCGCTCTGTCTGTCAACATGCCAGTTGGCTGCCAGAAACTGTTTTAGGACAATTTAATAATGCACTGTTCTTATGGCCCCTGGGGACAAGTATTAAAACTTAATTTTCTGCTTAATGTTTTGGTAATACACTCCCAGTCCCTGGAGCTAGAGGAGCTAAATTAAAGTAGGCTAACACTTTGATATCACCAACTCTCAGCACATACCCAGTTAGCAGTGGTGATAGCTATCTAGGCTAACTGATGTCCATGGGGCAGGCAGTGTAGCAGACACACTGAACCACTTATCAACATGTGAGTAAGACTAATTATATCACAAACCTCTGTCCTGACCCGACAATACATGCAGATAAAAATGCTGTCTGTGTGCCTCACTCTGTTTGTGATAATGTGTCTGTAGATGTGTGTCACTTCCATAACAATGTGGGTCATTCAAAAACTGTGTATATGTCTGGACAGTGTGTGGTCAGTCTGTGAATTTGTGGGTAATTATAGTCAGTGGTCATGTCTATAATATTAAATCCAGTGCTACTTGAACACCAGATCCAGCGAGGACACTAGGGGATGCGCTGCTCCACTAAACTGGCCATTGATGTGGTGACATAACCAATTGTTGAAAGCACTTGTTCGGTCTCGTGGTTTTTTGCTCGCCATTTCAAATAGAAAACAACATGGCGGCTTGCTCGTAAACTTTCTGTTATTCTGTCTTAACAATCCACCAAATATTTCTGAAAACATTTTAAGTGAGAAATAGGCTATACCACTCTGAATCTTGTTTCATTTTACAACTAGATTGCCTATTTTGACAGGTTGGTCCTAGTTTTGAGAGCCAGACACAGCGCAGGATGGGCTCATTGGCATAAAAGTACTGTTCCCCACCTTTTCATTTTGAAAGAACAACGGTCAATGAGGAAGCTCCGACACTCGGCCGACCAGTCATGTAACTTCATCACTCAGCCAGTCTCTCAATTTGGAGGGCTGGCCCTTTGGCCATTTTTTCAAAAACAAATTGAAGATTTTTCATAAAAACCATACGTTGACCGTCACAGATGGGACATTTTACAAACTATCGTTATCGGTGGAAATGAGCTCTGATAGTGGCCAATGGCTGCACAGCCTCCAGTCACGCTGGGATGTACATCACCATTTTGCATGGAGCCTCCACACACAAAGTGAAGGTATAAAAAGGTTATTCCTCAAACATACAACGCAACATTACCAGCTCTTTGTCCCTGATACAAGACAGGCAGACAGGAAGGAAAAGAAATCACTCAATGTTACTTTAACTTGCTTGAAATGAAGCTGCACACTGTAGGACCCTACATCGCCCGGGAAGATACATGAACATTAATGGTTTGTAAGATAACAATGTACGAGACGTGCAACAGAAGAAATCCTGATCAGTCATAATTCACAGAACAGCGCATCGCCCATTGTGAATAAACAATGATGTAATCCACCAAATCACACTTCAGGATATTCTCTTGTGAAATATTACATTCAGAAAAGTGATTTTGGCCAGTTACTCTGCTTTTTTCTGCTCCAAGCTATCGTTATATCAGCCTTTAAAAAGCCAAAACTTACCTTCAGAAGATCCATTTTTGGGGGGATAAAATAATATTTTTCAGACTGACACTTTTCAACAAAACTCAATACATTTTGACTCGTCTAAGACAAGGGTGATTTGGAAAATTCTTACAACAGAAAGGACTAATAAACCTGCTTCATGTTAAAATGACTTCTCTCAAGTGGGATTTATTATTTACTGTTTCATCGTAAGCCCATTTTTTATAGGCCTGTGCCTATATGTATTCCCATCAATAGGTTTATTAAAAATCAATCAAAACAACAGTAAAGTAAAAATCAATATCCAGCTGAAATCTGAACCTCCATCAGATATCCATTAGGCATGCTCAATTCGAGGTTCACAATCCATTAATAATTTAGTCCACAAAACTATGAAAAACTGTCCATCACAATTTCTCAAAACCTAAATGTGACAAAATAAAATGTCATGTTTTGCCAAACCTACAGTTAAAAAGATTTTCTATTTAAAAAGCAAAAAATATTTATATTTTAGAAGCTGAAAATGACTAAAACTATTAGAAAAATAGTTGTAATTAATTTTTTTGACTATGAACCAATCAACTGAATGGCTAATTGTTTCAGCTCTAGAAAGTGGAAACGCTCAGAGAAGGTCAGCGACAGGAAGAAAGTGGAAAAAAGACAGAACAAAATGGAAAAGGTCACGGCATAAAAAATAAGATGCAATATGCAATTTTCTATAAACCCTTTTATCTCCAAAAGGTCAGGTTATTATTATTATTTGGGGTGTATGGACTGCCTTCTGAATAACACACAATAGGTTATGAATTAATTTCCACCTTATACCATATATGGCTGAAATTTAAAATTACATCTCTCAAAATGTGACATACTGCAATTTTAAATGCCCATTTCATACAATTAATATATCGCTTTAAAAAGATAAACTATGAAAACATAATTGTGGAAGCTATTTTTACTTTTATTGGTTATATTTTGACAATGACACGTTGCAAAGATTTTAATTTCCTACAATTTTCTTTTCAACTATTTTTTTTTTTTTTAAATATTAGTAGCCTATACTACAAGGCCCTAATGTATCGCAGGTGTGGTCGATCTCTAAGCTGCTACAGTATGTTTCAGTGAGTGCCACTAAGGTCTAATTCAGGGCTGCCCAAAGTGGGGCCCAGTTTTTGGCCTGCCAGATGTTTCTAGCAGAAAAATAATGCTAAAAAACATTAGAATATAAATTGCTGTTTATGCCATTTCATATTTTATCAAGTAAATTGCTATTAAAATGTAGGATCCCTAATTATTTTCATTATTTGAGCACAGCGGAAAAGTGACATTGCGCAGGAAATCAGTTTGGCACAAGCGAGGTAAGAAAAAAATCTGAGAGACAGAGATAGTGGTACATGGACAAAAGGCATTTGAATTAAGGAGAACGTGGGATCCATGTACCATTTTGCATCTTAATTTTCAGTTTTGGCCCTGCAAAGGGAAAGATTTGAGCAGCCCTGGTCTAAATGGTTTCAGTGTGTTTCAACAGAAAGAAAATACAAAAATATCAGTACTGAGTATGAGCACAAAATGTCAGCAAATAACTGGAGCTTTTACATGTCAACACTGTACTTTACCTCCATGGCGAGGGCCGCAGTTTGCTGGTCGTAATGGTTCAGTATGTTGGGCATGTAGGTGGAGTTGTAGGGCAGCCCCTGGCACATGCGCAGGGTTATGGGCTCACAGGTGAATAGACTGTGACTCCCCGCCGCCGCATCCATGGGGATGGCAACGCACGCCGTCAACATGGACACCGACAGTACCCACAGGAGATCCATGACTGATCCGTAGAGTAAGAGTAGGGTAGAAAGACCCAGTAGGACAGCTGGTTAGGAAGAGTGGCTGAACCCCGTTAGCATCTGGCTCTTTCACCAGGAAAGAGAAATCACAAGGCCTCAGGAGCGTCCAGGGCTGTCTGGTAGTCTGTTCCTCCCCTTCAGCTCACTGAGAAACAGTCTGGGTCGGCCAGCGCGATCCAAAACGGCCATGACTGAAGCTGGCTGCATCCATCACCGTGGGGATTCCGGTCAGTGGCAGCAGTGTGTCACAAGAGCACCATAGCCTGGGAGATGCTGTGGTCCTTTAAGATGCTGTGCTGTGACCGCTCGTACTCCTCCCTCTCCTGCCTCCTCGAACAGCGATGATGCTTCTGGGAAAATAGCGATGACGCCCACCGATCGAGATGATGTTCAGCCCGCGATCTGAAAAATAAAAGCACAACATTTTAAAATATATATTTGGTATCAGGTCATCAGTAGCAGGTTATTCTCTAGTATGTTTTGAAAGTGGCAGAACGGGCTTTTACAAATGAAAATTAGACCCTGAAAACACACAACAGGCCGTTTGTTGGTAATTGCATTCCACTGTAGTGGGTGGTTATGTAGACGGGTGATAACATTAGCAGAATTAACTAACAGCAATATATCATGTCAGGGGCTAAGATTAACAAAACAAATACAGGGCAAATATCTAAATAAGCATTTACACGGGTATTTACAGCTTTTTGTGCTAGTTTACTGAAGTGACTCATAATTTATGGTGATTATTATATCTAACATTAGTACAATTTTGGTGGTGTGCCCTTATTATGTAAAAAAGGCAATTATTTTAGACTTTTTTTATTTAATTGAACCATTTTCCATAATGGAAATTGCCACATTTACAGAACAATACACACCCATGACAACTCAATACATTTCCATTCACTGACACGCACAAAATAAACACTACTGCCTTACACACCTGTGTTTATTAACAATAATGTCCAGCTACGTTTACAGGTTCATGCGACATTAGTGGGTCCATTAGCCTACCTGTGCGCCAGTATTAACGGGCTCCTCCTATGGCTCCTAGCAGGGGATTCATGAATTAATTGCTCCCCGTAAATGTGAGTGTAGCTAGCTGTAACTAACGGAACCGGGAGCTCCGGGAGCTCCTCGCGGTTGTTCGTTGTGTCGCTGCCCGCTGTAGCTACCTGGCTACCTCGCTACAACATAAACAGGGCTGAATAAAGCAGAATGTGAACCAGCGCAGTGGGGACAATAGGTGACGGTTAGTTCATCCTAAATGATAGTAGCATGTGTAGCCTGCGTACCGGTGTTTTAGCGTTAATTCACTGCACCGAGCCGGGCGGCAACGGAGGCGGTCGTTCATGAGGCACACTCCGGTTCTAAATGTCGGCTAACTGCCACGTTAAAGGACGCTTTACCTGAATGCTGTGCCGGGAATTCACGTGTAGCGCCGGGGTCTCTGCCGCTCCTCGAGTTTGGTAACAATGAGTGAATGTCCCCCTTCCAGCACCCTCCTCTGGTCTCCTCCTGTCCTCCTCCTCCTCCTCCCGTCCACCCTCTCTCTCTTTCTCTCTCCCTCCACCGAGCGTCAAGCCCGCGACGTTTTCAAAATGGCTTCCAGACAAAACTCTACAAAATAAAAGCTTCAACAACGACATAACATTACTGTCACTCCACTCGTAAAAACTACTGTTATAGCAAATTAAGTTATTTTAGACATTACACAACGAATTATTTTAATTTTATAATTTAGTTAAAATTATTTAATTTAATTTATTAAAATGTGGGCAATATCTAAGTAGCTTTAGTACTGTACTTAATTTTGAAGTATTTCTATTTCCTTTCTAAATCTAATCAATCTAATCTAAATCATAAATCAAATTATAGCCTATTTTTCACTTCTCTGACTACCCTACATGTATTATTACTCTACAGTTAGACACCAATTATTTTATATATTAACATTCTAGATTAAAACATATGACAAGCTTATAAAATACAGTGCACTAATATAGATTACCATCATAAAAAGGAATTATTATTAACACCACCTCAGCCAGACATCACAGCAAAATGGCAGGCCTACTTGTAATGCATTACAGTTGTCAATACCAATACATCACTGAAGAGAAAATGAAATAAAATGCAACAAAATACCACTTAGCTGCAGGGGAATTTTTGTGAAGTGTGAATTATTGAAAATTAATATGTTTATATGTTGTTATTATACTGTATATTGCAAAAACTCAATTTGTATGCTGTCTGAAATATATATTTAAAACATTTTTGCCATGACAGATTATACATTATTGGGCCACTCTATCAAATTGGTGCCATTTGCATGTTGCAACTTTTGTTTTGTTTTTATTATTATTTTTTCAGACATATAGCTAGTAACACACACAGTTAACTTATGTAATTGTCAATCTCAGACTATTCTGTGTATTTTTACACGGTTTTCCTAAATGGATGATGATCAAAAGTAACAGTACAGTAGAGTTTTAGCACTGCATTAGCAACATGAAATGCAGCAACATGGCATCAGTGCTAGTAGCATGAGATTACTTAGCTCCCTGAGCAGTTCTTTAAACTCTTTAAAAACATAACATCTTACAAATAATTTAGATAACAGGACTGAACTTATACTTACAATATGATCAATATGGTTTTCCCATGTATGGAGGACCACAAGAGTCGCTTAATTATCTTTTAATTGATTAATAACTAATTATTCAATAAAAGCAGGCCTTAATAAATGTGTTTAGAAATTCATTTAATTGCAAAATAAAAATAGGTATTAATAAATGTGTTTACAAATGCATTTATTAATTGTACAATAAAATAGATATTAATAAATGTGTTTACAAAGTCATGTATTAATTGTAAAATAAAATAGGTATTAATAAACATGTTTATAAATTATTATTATTAATTTATTAATTGTACAATAACAGTAGGCATTAATAAATGTGTTTACAAATTCACAATTTACATTTAATAATGATTATTTTTTTTATTGTACAGGTATAGGTATTAGGAATTTGTGTGTCTAAATTGGAAATAGAGTCACACAATAACACAAAATAATACAATTTTTGAAGGCGTCTAATCCTTATATTTCATGGTGAAGTTTAGTGTTAGTAAGGAGGGGCTGAAATAGTATTTTTTCAGTGTTCTAGGTAGTTTTTAAGGTTTTACAAGATGTGTTTTCAAATTGCAATTATGGCAAAGACTCATTATTGATAATTCAATGTATTATACAGATAGGAATGATTTGAATGCATATTTAGGCTTGTAATGTAAAAGGCACAGATGGGAGCCTATTACTTTGGAGGGCCAGCTGTCTGGTTTCTGGTCTCGCTCAGTGTGTGTGTGTTTAACTTGACTCAGCTCTCCTTCTTTCTTCACAGCAGGTTTTCTGTCTTTCGCTGTGCACGGCCGCCCATCCGAGGACGAGCAGGCTTTCTGCGTTTGAATGAAAAACTTCTCAGACTGGTATTACTGAGTGTTACAATAGGCCAAAATGTTTTACGAGTAGGTCTACAACGGAGGTTAGAGCTGGATGCAACAGGCACATCATCGCATAGAAAAAACAGAGCCAACGCCTATGTCTATATTATTCCCCAGAAGTCAGTTCATTAAGGTTATATTGAGCTAATACCACTACTACTGCAACTAGACCACTTCTACTACTAGACCTACTACTACTACTACGTCTAGCCTGCTGCTAATAATTCTAATTATAATATTAATAATTCAAATTTGACTACTTGCATGTCACATATTTAGTGTTTTAAAACATAAATATGGGCCTACAAGGTTTGTGAATGACAGGTCCAGGTTAAGGCATAGGCCATATTATGTAGGCAGTAAGCAATAAATGCTGGTGGGTGTTCCTCGTTTTCTGCACTGAGGTAACAAATAGACAAAGAAATAGCGAAATACAATTTTCACCTGTTACTCTCATTGCAGTGAAACAGATTAAACACCTTTAAGACAACAATATCAGGGACAAATTGTATATTTATATTATAATAAATACAGTTATGTATAAAAATAGAAATCTTAATATTTGTCTTAAAACCATTGTGATGTCTGATGTGTGCTAGGACTAGGGCTCCAGGGGATTCAACCCTAACCCTAGGGCACCAAAAGGGCTGGTGAATGGAGATGACATTAATTTCAAATATCCTGGCAATTCAACATCGTAGTTATACCAGTAATTACATTAGAAAATTAGATATTTCCAGTGTCAAAATGCACATCTACATGTACAAAGCACCTCAATGGCCAATGCTGCAAGTTCGTAAAAGGTTGTCAAACCATATTCTGATGTATACAAGCTGTGAAACATATATTTTGCAGCATCAGTGTATCAGAGGCAGATGGCCTGTTGCAGCGTCAGGCCTTCTGCACTACTACTGTTCGTGATCATTAGAGCCAGCGTTGCCTGCACACTCCACTGTGGTTTGCTTTGCAGCATCCCCCACTGTGTGTGACAGGCTGTGACAGCCAGTCCATGTAAGGAGAGTGCACTCATTGTTACTATGGAAACAAGTAAACTGTGCACGGGGAAGTGGGAAGAAGAGGAGTTGGGTGTACGGACACAATGGCGGTCAGAAGTATGCGGAGAGAGTGTGTTTAGGATTTATTCCCTTCTGCTGGTGAGTAAAATACCAGAGAAGTGTCGTACAGCTCTGGGGAGTAGTGTTAACTCTTATAACACTGCAGGGTTCAGTGTGCTGGAGTTTTGTCATTTTGACTTTGGAGCCGTTATATGTTCTTCCTAACTCTCCTTTTCACAGGATGCAGAATTAAAGATGGAGATGATTTGTTTATTAGACAACAGTGGAGAGTGACATAACAACAAAGATGGGGGATTTAGAGTATGAGGCGTCTGAGACACACGCCATTATTTATAAGACTTTATCTGTATTAAGTGAGCTAAAAGCTAAAAAAGAGGCTAAACATAAGCCTTGGCAGATGGTGCATGCTGCACATACACAACAAAAATGTAAGAAAAACATTAATAAAGTTTTTGTTTTTAGTACATTACTCAAAGATGCCACTCGCTGTGCCACCGAGGTCATCTGCAAGCTGTGCTAAGATGCAGACCAAACTGAGCGCCTGGACTCCTCTTAACCACCCACCGTCCAACAGCAAGGTCAGATCAACTCATCCCCTCTGAAACAGACAAAAGCAAGTTATTAATAGTCAGTTTAGTTGAAAAGATACTCCAGTTATTTATAAAGTAAAAGTAGCAACTGCATAATTCAAAAATACTCCATTACAAGTAAGAGTCCTGCAGTCAAAATCATACTCATGTAGAAGTATACAACTATTTTCAACAAAATGCATAACGTCCATCATCATCATCCATCTGCAACCGCTTATCCCATTTGGGATCGCGGGAGACTGGAGCCAATCTCAGCTGACAACATTATTCTGATGCATTAATGTTTAAGCAGCTGTCATGGCTGGTTGAGGTGGAGCTAATTTGAACTACTTTATGCTAAATTAGATCCAGTGGTTCCCAGCATGGGGGTCTGACCTGAGGTCATCAGATAATTAATGGGGCAGGTAAGAAGAAAAAAGTTCTGCCACACAAATCTGCATTTTTTTTGGGGACTTTTCTCTATTTTTGTGACTTATTGGATAATCGTACCCCCTCCAGCCTAGAAGATGAGCGTACTCCAGCACTGGAGATACACTCACACATCTGTACTTGTGAAAACATTCATATCAATATTACAAATACTATAATCACAACCATCAGATAAAACTTCCCTCACTATTTTATTCAAGAGCATTTTTGAGTTTTGAAGTGATTTCATAAAACTTTTGGAATCTGGGAAACATTCAGTGAAGTCATGTCTACGTAACTCCAAACGTTACAAACGCTCACTAAATTGTGATGAGGTATAGATTTGTGTTTGGGAAACCAACATTTAGCCTAAGCTTAAGAAATCATCACACAGTATTTATTCTAATACAAAAAGTCAGTATGTGTAATAAACACGCAGACACAGCCACCAACAAGGTGATTTTAAAGTTGCGTCTTAAACAGTAAATCATAAGCAGGACCCAGAAGTTTGGTCCATATTGACACATGACAGGTTATCTTTGTTTATCATTTAAAGAATACCTATTATGCTTGTTTCCAGGTGCACACTTATATTTAGTGTTTCTATCTTTACATGATTTAATGTTCAAAAAGTGCTTTCTTTTCCTCATACCGGCTGTGCTGCAGCACCTGTTTTCACCCTCGGTCTGAAACGCTCTGTTTGAACCCGCCCCCTCCCCTTCTGAAAAGCCCACTCTGCTCTGTTAGGGCAGCTGGTCCTCTCTGTTGCGACTGGTCAACTGAACCAAACTCTTCAGACTCCGCTCCGGCTCCGCTCTTACTAGCTTTGTTTGGGGGTGTGCCAAACTAGCTGCTAGGCAGGTATTATACAAATGTGTTACTTGGTAACATCACCGCGTTACGGAGCAAAAGGCGGGACTTCAGGCAGTGTTTCTGTGGGGGAGAGTAACTCCCTTTGGTGTGGACTTTGAGCTTTTTAACTTTATAGATGTTTTGCATACACAAAAAACTATGAAACACATAAAGGAAAGGGGGGAAAAGCACAAAACCATAATAATAAGGTCCTCTTTAAAATATACTCACCCTGACAATGCGGGTTGATGTGATTACTGACCTTCTTCTCTTCTTTCTCAGGTGTTTGAAGAGAGGCGAAACCTTCTGGCAAAGTGGGTAAGTTAAAATGCTAATAATGAACACTGATGGTTCTGTACCGTGCAGTGAGCTCAGTGTGAGCTCCGTCTGACACAAATAAATCTCTGGTTCAGAAACCGCACTTTGTGCTCTGTGCCATCCATTTCCCACCCAGCTCCATTGAGCCGAAACCGTCCCATGTGGAGAAACTCTGTTCTGTTCTTTCACGTCTTTGTCAGTTTGACAGGTGGTCTGACGGCCAGAGGAAGGCAGTGCTGCAGGACTTTGTGCTGAGCTGCTCTCTGGAGCAGCTGACCTTCCTGAGCCTCGGTGTGAGCAGACGGCTCCCCCTGCAGGCTGCAGACTTCGCCTGCCTGCTGCCCAGGGCCCTCTGCCTCTACCTCTTCTCCTTCCTGGACCCACGCAGCCTCTGTCGCTGCGCCCAGGTACGTACTCTGGACCGTATGTAGGGATGTTGAAGCTACAGTTGAAGCCAATATGATTTTAAAAATATATATTTTTTATAAATGGGGCGTCAGTAGCTCAGTCCGTAAGGACTTGGGTTAGGACGTGGAGGACGCCGGTTCAAGTCCCCCATGGACCAAGACCAACTGGTTGCTGGAGAGGCCAGTTTACCTCTTGGGCACTGCCGAGGTCCCCGTGAGCAAGGCACCGAACCCCCCAACTGCTCTGGGCGCTTGTCAGGAGCAGCCCCCTCACTCTGACATCTCTCCATTGACGCATGTATATGTACTGTGTGAACAACAGAGTGTAAAACTGAATTTCCCCACTGTGGGACTAATAAAGGAATATCTTCTTCTTCTTCTTCTAAAACGGCCATGATATCCTGCATGAGACAGGTGGTCTGAAAAAAAAAAAATCACATTCCTGTGTCCTCCTAATGGCATCTGCAGGATTTCACAGACAACCAATCAGAGCCGAGCTGGAGCCTGCTGTGTCTGATCAGCTGTCAATCACTCTGTACTGTACTGTTACTGTAATAACTATTTCACACATAAATGTTCTCATAAACATCTCGTAATTACTGTTTAGCTGTAAAATGGCAGCCATGTTGAGATCAGTTGAGGAAATACCAGGCATCGCCCACCAGCCGGAGCAAACTTTCTCATTCATATTTGATTAGTGCTGCATAGTTTGACTATCTAATTAGAGTTAGCGAGTGATCTCTGAAATGACCTGTGATTGGCCAAAGTCTCAGGCTAGATCTTTAAAAGCCTGAAAACAGAGCCGTAAGGAGGTGAAGTCTAGTTTTCTCTCAGAACACTTGAATTATAATTTGCCCAAAGATGCTAAAACCATTGCGTCTACTGAAACTTTAACATGTATATCTCAACTATTACCGAGCCAGCTGTAAATTACTCACTCTGGACGTCTGTATCATCTGTGGGCAGGTGAGCTGGCACTGGAGGAGCATTGTGGAACTGGACCAGCTGTGGATGCCAAAGTGTGTGAGGCTGGGCTGGTACATCAACTTCTCCCCAACTCCACTGGAGCAAGGAGTCTGGAAGAGGCACTACATCCAGACTGTGCTGGAGCTGCGACTCACCTCGCTGCAGGTTCAGGAGATCGGATCTAGAATTAGCTCAATGGTCAAACAGGATTCAGTTGTCAAATATCAAATATGTAGAATTAATTGATGTTACAGGGTAACTAGATTAAAATGTGTGTAACGAGTGTATTATCCACCTGCAGGCTGCCTCATCCCAACAGCAGTTTGCGGTTCCACACGTATCAGCCATCAGCAGTAGAAACAACGATCTGTCAGAACTGGTCTTCATCAGTGAGGAGTGTTCAGCATCCACCAGCCAGACACCAGGAAGCATCTCCAGGACGGGGTTAAGAAAACAGAAGCAGCCGGCCGCACCACCACCCTGGAGAGACTCCGACAGACGACCTAAAGACATTCTACGCTTCAACTACTTGGACAACCTGGACCCCACTGAGCAAGCTCTCACAGCGTAAGACTGCAGGATTCAAATAACACCTTACAATCGGTGAAATCAAAACAAAACTTGAAGGAAAAAAATAAGCTTAGCAGGCAAAAACAAACTTACAAATGGCTGAACTTCATCATGTTATTAAAGGGACTTGATGAGGAACATTACTGTTCATTAGATTTTTAATATTTGGAAATCACATCAGAGAAGTGAATATTATACATGCTTCCTAGCAGCTTGTTTGGAAGTCCATTTCCTCTCTAGAAAACAAGAGATTGGACAATTTCTGACTTTACACCATATATTCCAAACAAATCTCTTATATAAACTATCATCCTCTTAATCTGACAGATGCTAATCTGTCTTTCAGAGGTTGTAGTGGGATCAGGTTTAAAGATGGAGTGAAGATACTGGTACCATAAGAAACTAGAAAACCTAAGGGATTGATATAAAGCATTGATCCCAACCATGTTGCGTTAGCTTGTAGGGAAGAATGCTCAATAATGCTGTAAAGTTGCACTAAATTTTAGCGAGGAAAAACTGGCATGGCCAATGTCAAAAGGGTCCCTTGACCTCTGACCTCAAAATATGTGAGTGAAAACTCTGACACGAAGGGAGTGAAAACGGTATCTTATAAGATAACACAAATGTTTACAAACTGCAGAATTTGCAATTGAAAAAAGATAAATTGCAATACTCAAACTGGTCTCTGGGGAAAAACTAACACAATATTGAAGGCATACAATGTCAGATTTTTATTTTAATGATAAGTAGTGGTGTGTGTGTGTGTGTGTGTGTGTGTGTGTGTGTGTGTGTGTGTGTTGTGCGAAGAGAGAGCAGCTCTACTCGTGTATCGATACCACAGAGGAGTATTGAAACCATCTCAAATATTCTGTATTGATACTTGGATATTTTGCTTTATCACCCTCCTCCTGTGTAGATAACTGACTGATATGTCTGATTTTTTTGCTGCAGATTCACTGATGGTGGTCCACCTGCTCACTGACTCATCTGTCTCTCTGCAGGCAGGTGAAAAGCAGAGCCTCCACCTGCTACAGCGGCATATCCAAGCCCGGTGACAGCAGCCAGAAAACACTGTCTGGGGCGCATTACAAACTACGCAAAGCCAAATCGCTGGTAAACCGCACTACATTCATCAACGCCGCCGTAACCCCACTGTGACTGTGACCTCCTTGTCTGAATCAAAGGGGGGGCGATAAACGGGGAGGACTCTCTGGAGACGGTGCAACCAGCAGGCATCATGCATTATGGAGCAGCGTTTACACAGAAAAAGCATGTTAATGATGAGCTGCTGCAGAGAGGGAGGTGATGGGGTGGGGGAGCCAAATTCTGCTGATGATGGGGTTTGAGGGGGGGTGAGGGTGAGATAGAGGACACGATGCCATTTAATATTCAGGCTTTGGTGAAATCTTCATACATTATTTTTGCCTGGATACAGGAACTAATGTGAAATATTAAATAAAAAACTTTGCTTAATAAAGCAGCAGTAGGTAGAATATTTTGCCATCTTTTGGCAAAATTTCCATAATAATCTTTCAGCATGTTATAATTCAAATGTTCTGAGAGAAAACTAGACTTCTGCACCTCCTCATGGCTGTTTTCAAGATCTAGCCTACTTTGTCCAATCATTGGTCATTTCAGGGAGAGAGCGTTCCTATTGGCTGGTTCATTTAACAGAGGCAGCTGTCAATCACTCGCAAACTCAGATCAAACATGAATTAATGTTACTGTAATGACTATTTCTCACTTCAAATGTTGTCAGAAATATCTTGCAGTTACTGTTTAGCTGTAATATGAGAAAGTCTGCTCCGGCTGCTGGGTGGTGTTTGGTATTTCCTCAACTGATCTCAACATGGCTGCCGGGTCACAAACTTTCTAATTTTACAGCTAAACAGTAACTACAAGATAGTTATGAGAACATTTATGTATGAAATAGTTACAGTAACAGAATATTGATTTATATTTGATCAGCGCTGCCTAGTCTGATCAGAGCTTGTGAGTGATTGACAGCTGCTCAGAGACGACAGGCTCCAGCTTGGCTCTGATTGGTTGTTTTCCTCCGGTCTGTGAAATCTTGCAGATGCCATTAGGAGCACTGAAGGACACAGAGGAACATGACTGTTTTCAGATTACCTGTCTCAGGATATAGTGACCATTTTTTAAAAATAACTTTTTAAAATCATATTTGCTCCAACCTACCTGCTGCTGCTTTAAGGTGACCCCAGTTTCTCCTCCCTCAGATGTTCCTCAGCTCCAACAGCAGAACCCAACATCCTCCTCCTCCTCCTCCTCCTCCTCATGAGACCCAATCTCCACCTTCTTGGTTGGCTCGCGGTCACGCCCACCCCGTCTCCAGGGAGACCTCCAAGAGCATGCTGCGCCTGGCCCATTGGAACGCTGGGATCCGTCCGGGGCCGGTGAGGTCGGCGGTTCCCCGGCTGAGCGTGGAGGCGCTCAGGGCGTCCCAGCGCTCACACCGGAGCCCTCCCAGTAGAGCAACCACAGCTCCTCCACTCCTCTGGGCTGAATATGATGTAACCACGCAGCAAGAAGCGTATTCAGGACAAATTATGACTGATTCTGCAGGAAAGTCGCAGGCTGTGTGCAGATTGTGACCCTGTTAGAAATGCTTTATGTGTTGTTACCAACTCCTGAGTGGAGCTAAATTATTGATTCTGAACTTTTTAGGCCAAGCATTGAATAACTGTAGGCTGCATGTAATTAAAGGTAGGGTTGGTAAAGGTTTTAGAAACATTTTTGTTGTATTAGTTGAAATTCACATTACATCCCAAGAGCAATCAATAAATCAGATTTTTTCATCTAAATACGTCTGTCCCACACTTCTGAGTCCTTACCGCCACACTGAGCTAAAACCATAGTAAAAGCTGGTAACACAAGTCCACATGGTAGTTAGGTGATAATTAGCAAGTAACCTATTTTACACTTCTTTAAAGTCACCATATTACCCCAATATTTACCTCAAAATTTCTTTTATACCAACTATAAACCTTATTCAATAATTATATTCCACTTTGTAATTTATTCAGTACATTTCCCAGGAAAATAATACAAAGGTAATTAATATGCTTTATTTATGTGTCTGCTGATAAATAGATGATAATTATCAAATAACTTCTTTGAAATTTCTTTAAAAACTCCCTGAATCATTACATTTACCTACCAGGTTACATTTGTGTGTGATTTGTTCCTGATCACAAGTGTCTTCTATTAGTTTTGGTTTTTCATCACACACAGCCTAAGGTCCCTATTTTATCCATGATATGTTATTTTAGCATATAATTATTAAATCATGTTTATAATAAAGTCATTTTTGATCAATACTAAGTAAATATTGGGGTAATTTGTCAGTGATTCTAAAGAAATTTCATATAAGCTAAATGAAATTTGCAGACTTAGACTCAGTTTTATTCAAAGCAAACAGATCTAGCTTAAGATCACCTTTTCGTCTGAAGTATTTATTATGAGTTGCTACCAAACAACTTATCAATTGTGCATTTTGAACCACATTTAAAAATAAATTAATATAACTGTTGAATTCATGTATGTTAGATGCTAAAAGTCAAAGCTAACCTCGCAATATTATAAAAACAATGATTTCCATTTGTATATGACGACTGACTCTATGGTTAATGTCTACATTTTTCAGGGTGTAGACAAAATCATGAAATCCTCTGTATGAAAAAAAAGTATTTACAATGATGCACAAAGATTGATAAAAATGAATTTAAATGTCTTAAAATATTCTAGAGATTAAAAAAGCAAAATGTATAAAATGAATTATTGTATTATTAGTATTGTGGTCGGCACCAAATGTTCGTTATGTTGGAGAGGCCCTGCTATTTGTTGCACATGATTTAATCAGAATAACCACGGCTCAGTGTGTGTCATGACACATGCAGTGAGAGTTTTGTCCACAGGGTGGATTACTGGATGTGGGACACTGCCATTCTGATCTGGGCTCCATATTTCCATGTGACGCCAATACAAGATGTTTACTTATCAAATCAGAAGTGATTTTCAGATATTACATTCAAAGGGGAAATGGCACATGTATTAACGTTCCTTGTGCCAAATTGTTTCAGATTTTCTAATCAGGGACAGCTTGTGCTGTAATCCGGGCCACTAGTTTTTATATGTTTAGAAAAGTCTGCCTTAAATTATACAAAGACAACTGATCTGCCAAAACATTCATAGTTAAATGTGCATACTCATGTTTGGTTATCTAATTTAGTAGGCTTTATCAGAAACCGTATAACCAGCCCAGTCGCACAGCGGTTTGTGATATAGTCACGAAATTTAATGTATTGATTTGTGTACATAGACAGAAATTTCACATTTTTTGTGATGGTCAGCACTAAATCAATACATATGTAATCCATGTAATTGTGAACCAGGACATATAGAGAGCGGCGAACAGCCTCTAGGGAGGAAGTCGGGTGGATGGGTGGGTCAAAAACACCAGACTTTAGCCCCGTTAGCACTTGTTCGGTGGGTGTTTTTCTGGTTTACTGACTGGGAAACGCTGTCTCACAACAACCATGACTCAGCACTTTCAGACACAAACAGGTGTTTCTGATTGGCTGATTACACTCTCCAGACTATTAAAGGTTGACTCTGTCTAAATACTGCTTCATGTCTAAGGACTTGTAGTTTTAAAGGTTGATTCCACCCAAATATAACTAACTGTCTGCCTGTCCGTCAGTGTTGAACAATACAGTTCATCTGTCTGATATTCATATTAATTATTTCTTCTTTCTGCCGAATCAGGAAAATTCAAATTTACCATTGTTGCAGTATTACAGTTTAGCTTCCAGCTTGTCCAGCATTATATTTCAGCTCTTTAATTATTTAGAAGATGGTGTTTAGTTTCCAACTCTGCAAGTTTTACATTTCAGCTTCAAGGTTTTTCAGCAGCGCAGTGCAATGCATTTGACCTTTAACATTTTTAGGTGAGTCATTTCACATTTCTGCATTTTCAGCAATGCTTTGCAATTAATTAATTTATCAGCATTCATACGCATTTTCAGCAGGAAATGCATTTTCTAGTAAGTAAATATTGTTAAGTATAATTTCATTGTCAAGTGTAATTAACTCTCAATGTATTTTTAAATGCTGGTTAAAATAAATTACCTCGTTACTGTTACCTTAAAAATGCCGTCTGTTTGTAGAACTAAAACAATATTGTGTTGAAAATGACACAGCAACTGCACAACCTCTCCCACTTCACTGTCCAGATACTGAGGGAGGAAGATGAGGGTTAAAACCAGTAGGACCTCAGTCTGTGAGGTGATTCCTCATTAGAGAGAGTCACTCACGGCGCTGTGTCACCGGGCTCGGAGGCGTAGACAAGGTCGCTGTACTTTCCTGCGATGTCCGTGTGCACAGTCATGGATGGATCTGCAGAAAGACGAGTCACACACAGACAGCTGGGGTTAACTAAACAGAATAGGTGTTAGGCCGTCGTTACTGCTGTTTCTGTGGCAGTCATTAACAGCGACTAGCAGTGGAAATATGAAGGGACAAAGACGGAGAGCAAGCAGTGACGGGGAAATCAAAGTGAAGCGAACAGATGGCACGTGTCAGTTTCACTGAGAGGCCATGTGGTGACGCCTCAGCCAAGTAAGTGGTTATCTGGGACTGAGTAGAAAAACAGAAACCCCAGTCCTAGTTTCCCCAGCACACCCCACAGTACCATTAACAGTACTGAACTACTGAGGCTGTCAGCCTGTATTCGTTTCCTTCTCATCAGTGCCATATTTAAGCCATCTGCTATGCTCAAATCCTTACTATGCTAAAAAGTAGGGCTGTTAATTGATTAAAATCTCAATTATTAATCACATATTTTATCAGTTCAAAATGTACCTTAAAGGGAGATTTGTCAAGTATTGATACTCTCTCAACATTTATATATTTATTATTGGAAATTAATTAACAGCAGAAAACAATGAAAATATTGTCCAGAAACCTTCACAGGTACTGTTTGGAGCATTATTTAGCCTTGCTAGAATATCTTATCTTATCTTATCTAGAAAACCTTGTCATGAAGGAGGTTAAGTAACAGTAGGAAAAATTTTGGTGAGGAAACACTGTCATGTCCATTTTCAAAGGGGTCCCTTGACCTCTGACCTCCAGATGTGTGAATGTAAATGGGTTCTCTGGGTCCCCA
This sequence comes from Pterois miles, assembly GCA_947000775.1. Taxonomy (NCBI): domain Eukaryota; kingdom Metazoa; phylum Chordata; class Actinopteri; order Perciformes; family Scorpaenidae; genus Pterois; species Pterois miles. Next base: position 210,765 of record CAMQGK010000594.1, read on the forward strand.
CCAGTCTCCCCTTTACAGACATGCCCACTTTATGATAGTCCCAGTCAGTCTGGATCAAGTCATAGTCAAGTCAGCACTCTGACACACTGACAGCTGTTGTTGCCCGTTGGGTTTGACTTTACCATGTTATGATTTGAGCATAGTTTTTATGCTAAACGCAGTACCTGTGAGGGTTTCTGGACAATATTTGTCACTGTTTTGTGTTGTTAATTGATTTCCAGTAATAAACATATACATACATTTGCTTAAAGCAGCATATTCACCCACTAACATGTTGATAATAGTATTAAATACTTGACAAATCTCCCTTTTAAGAGACATTTTCAACAGACAAAAATGTGCAATAAATACATTAATTAACTGCAATTAACTATGAATAATAATGCAATTAATCACAATTAAATATTTTAATCCATTGACAGCCCTCATGTGGACACGTTCTAGTAGAAACCTACGATACAAGTATAAACCTGAACATGATAGGTCCTCTTTAATATTATCAACTGACTGTCCCATTAGACTAAATATAGATTAAATTAATTCTAAATTGTGATAAATGGTGTAAATATTTACCAACAAAGAGGATTCTAGGAATGTAGTAGCCATCAGGGGCTCTTTCGGTATTTCACATAATTAATTTTTAGTACAAAAAGTATTCAACAGGTGGTTACTTCTATTCTTTGCAAGTGTTTTCACAGTACTTAGCCCTGTGATAGTCTGGCGACCTATCCAGCGTGTACTCCGCCTCTGCCCAGTGTCAGCTGGGATCGGCTCCAGCACCCCGCGGCCCTGATAAGATAAGCAGTTACAGAAAACAGATGGATGCTATTAGTGCTTTTACTTCAGTAAATGAATACTTCCTCCACCCCTGCCAGCCGTGTCTCACATATTGCAAATAAGAAAAACAAAGGAAACTTAGCCCATATAAGAAATGTACCACCTTTATTATCCAATCCACACATCCCATTCAGTATGCAATACAAAGCCAAAGCAATTTATATAAACAGTGAGTTTCAACTCCAGAAATATTAAACAATAACTGTCAGTTTAAGACAAACAAAACAGATTTTTGTCTCGGTATTCAAAACAACACCTGGCGTTCAACACACAGTAGCAACACCTGGGCCGAGAGCGGAGCTTGGTGAACATCAATTATGATGATTTCATTTAAACTGCTTCAGTCCGATATGAAACACCAGTATCATACGTACACCTCGCTGAGTCTCGCCCGTGCAGTTTACACTCATTGCATATAAAACATTCAAAGTATGGCTCACACACACACATATGTATATATTATAAAATACAAGAGGATCAAAAAACAAACAGACCTAAATGAATGGTTGACACCCGACATGTTAATGTTAATTAACTGAATGTTAACGCGTTAATCAAGGGGCGAGGGTGTGTATGGATCAGTGTATATATATCTATTTTAGAAATAGTTCTGTGTTGTGGATGAAACATTAAAAAATAGTCTTCACAGGTTAAGTCCTAACATTTGTCCTTAAGGCGATGTTCCATGATGAGTATGTTAGGTGGTCAAATAAAATGCGTCTACACAACTGATCTCTGTATTTATTAGATGCTTCCTTTCTTACACACTTCACCTTATCCATCAGTCTTCAGAGATTACAGTAAAACTTAAAGCAACAGTCACGGATGACGAGATTGTCCGACCTCATGAGCGGTTTACTTTGAGTGCGTTAGGAGCTGCTGCTTAGCTGCACACTGGGGAATAAAATATAATATATATACAGTATATTAGGGCTGTCAAAGTTAATACCATAATAACACATTAATACAAATTTGTTTTTACACCACTATTTTCTTTAACACATTGACGCAAGTTGCAATTTTTAGGTCGTAGCGAGTTCAGTTTTAAAGCTACAGTGAACAAACTGACATGAACCTAGAAAAGTCAACACACTGACACCCTGAAAGCTGTTGGGCTGCAGTTTGTCATGTTATGATTTGAGCAGATTTTTTATGCTAAATGCAGAACCTGTGAGGGTTTCTGAATATTTGTCATTGTTTTGTCTCGTTAAAGGATTTCCAATAATAAATATATGTATATACATTTGCATAAAGCAGCATGTTTTCCCACTCCCATGTTGATAAGAGTATTAAATACTTGACAAATCTCCCTTTGAGGTACTCTTTGAACAGATAAAATGTGTGAATAATTTGCAATTACATTTTTTAATTGATTGACAGCCCTAATATAGAGACAATGAAAATGATCACTCACAAAATATGATGGCAAACAGAGTACATTTTGTAAGTGATTAACTTTTAAGGCAGATTTTGGAGTGTGTGTTATTTCAAACTGTTAATTCTCAGGCTAAGAAATGATCTTGGGTGTAGTTTGATTTATTAGTACGATTTCAAACAATATCAAAATTCATATTTAACAAAGTTACCTGGTCACATTGGTCTCAGCAGTGGAGACAAGGTGAATTATTCCTTTAATCCCTCTGGGATCAGAGCCAGAGACTTAAAAAGAATTTAAGGAAATAGATTTAAAAAAAAAAAAAACCAACAATTTTCTTTTTAAAAACGTGTTCAGTTAAGAAGCACATATCATTTATTCAGATTTGTTTAGCCTTTCTTTTTGAGAAATTTTCTATTTAATTCAAAAGCCACAAAGTGAGTCACTTAAAACATAGCAAACCATCATTCAGAGCATCGACACACAACGATTAAATAAAACATCTGGCGGGTTGACTGGATTTTGTGTTTTCTTATCACAGCCTGTTCACACTTCTCAGTTAAAGCATACCTTGACATACTGGATCTTACTGGATGTGCAAAGTATCGTTTAAGTTTACAGTGGATTCATTTCAACAGGTGCACAAGATTGGAGTCTGCAAAAAATCTGACTATTAAAACAGACAAACGCTTTTAGCAATGCGTACATCAAACCGATCAATCCCCATCTGCTTTCAATATTTAAACCCTTCACAGCAACACATCTGAATATTGATTGATTTCATATTCTGTATTTAAAAACAGAAACTTCACTTGTTTTAATACATGTTGACATGTCAGTGATATGAACGAGAACCTTTGTCACAATTTTAAATATTAAAAAAAAAAAAGATTGATTTTGCTTCAACTGCTTTGACTAAAAGCTGAACACTAAACTGATCCCATTGTCTCATAAATGATTGAGAAGATTCGTTACAGAACTGCTGCTCGTGAAGCTCAGTTACATAAGGCTGATAGGTATCGTTTGTGCTTTGACATCTGTTAACAGCAGAGGCAATTCATGTGATGCGTTCATGTAGACGTAGAAGGTACATATTCTTCAGGTTTCAATAGCTTGGAGGGAATGACTATGCAAATACACACAAGTATTAACATCGAGTCTTTTTTAAATAATGTAAACATATACATCTTATGTGAGGTCAGAGCATTGATCCTCTTCATATCGGTTTATATATATATATAAAAAAAGAACAGACATTACTGAAGCATCGTCCTGATGTTCTTCGGAGTGGACTCGTCGTTCAGGTGTTTAGTGGTGAATCTGTGGAGAAACAAACATGTTTGAATGACTTTGAATGAGGAAAACAAGGCAGACTGAAGATGCAGAATGAAGCAACTGCTCTGTGCAGCAACACTCAAGCTAAAGTTACTGTGAGGACATTTGAACTAGTTATGAAACAGTTTCTATATGATCTATATAAATAAATGAGACTACGAGCGAGGAGACTGGCTAAATAGTTACTCTTAATGCTCGTCATCGGTGCCACCAGGTCAAATTCTACGCAAAATCATAGCCCTGCTGGGAGCCGACACTACGCTGCTGGAGGCCCAGGCCGTATTGCTGTGCCCGCTGGAGAGAAGGGAGGCCCGGGAGAACCAGAACCAAGACTGAGTTGGGTGGACTGTCAGACCCTGCTGCTACAGTAAAATGAGAGGATTCTGGTGCTCGGAAACACTACAGCTCTTGTCCCCCGGTGCCACCAAAATCAACATAAGATTAGAGTTCCTCATAGTAGCTTCAAGTGTGACAGCATGAAAAATATAGAGATATTTTTACACTGCTGTGTAGCAAGTGGGTCTATAGAGGTCACTTTGGTGATAGTATGGAACAACTGTTAGAAAGGTCCTCCAAGAAACAGAGCGGTGCTACACTACGCTGCTGTTCCTGAGCGGATAGGGAAGAGGAAAATCACACACAAATGCACACAGGTTCAGAGAAGACACCAGAACAAAGACCATCCACTTGAGATAAAACACACTTTAACTGAGTGTTTGATCACAACTATATAATGTTTCTGTCCATTGCATTTTATGATTGATTGACTTGGATTCTGGTGAAGTTTTTGTTCCTATAAAGCAGTTAGTTCCTTTTTGTCTGAATATAAAAGCAGTAATCCATGACAGATTTATCCCCACTTATCAATGAATTTGCAACTCTAGGTTTACCCCTAAAAAATCAACACTATGAAAGCCTCTGGTCCGCTGAAGGGGAACTAGGTTTTTATAGTCCTACAGAAGCTGCCAGTGGTCAAAGGTGTGTGACAATATTACATATTGACAATATATTTGTCTGTTTTCCTCAGAACTATCTTGTCAGTGAAAAACTGATAAAGACTGATATACAAGTGGAATACATTAGAAAATAAAACAGTGACTGAAATACACATTTCCATAACTTCCTGGGCAGAATGGATCAATAAAATGTGAAAATAAGGGTTAAATCAGCAGCAACTGGACTGGAGAACTGAAGAGGCTTCTTGGATGAGAAGTGAAACGTTTTCAAGAATCTAGCTGCTGCTGATTCAACCCTTAGTCAGGTGTTTCAGACCAGGTGATGAGATTGTTGGCCAGTGATATTTCATGAAAGTCTAACTGTCAAACCAACCAGAGGGAACCTACTTGAGTGCGTTCAGGAGGCCTTCTACGTTGTCTGCCGGCTGGTCTTTCAGGACCTTTATGCAGCCTTTCATCTGAGAAAACAAGAACAGATCAATAATCCACATTGACGCTGTTACACAACTTTAAATAGAGTACAGACAAGTGTCTGTGTCTGTCTGTCTGTGTACATCATACGTCTATCTTGGAGGACTTGTTGAAGGCGCCGTTGGGGTGGACGTGGTCATAAAGAATGATGACTCCGACCATGACCCTCATGCAGAACAAGAGTGTGTCCTCGCTGCTGAAACGACTCGAATATTCCCTAAGAGAGAGAAGGAGGAAGAGGATTAGAAAGGGAAAGTCATGGAATGAGAAAGAGTTAAATCATGACTAAAACACTGCCCAAACTGAGCACCACTGGTTTACTGGACTGGAATCAGACTAAAAGTACAGAGACGAGGCTCAAAGATTCTGGGACAAAGTCTTCTGGACTGCTGAGACAAAGATGAACCTTTACCAAAGTGATGGAAAGGCCAATGTGTGGAGACAGAGAGGATCTGCTCATGATCCCAGACACAGCAGCTCATCATCAAACACGGTGGAGGTTTAATGTCTCTTGGGCTTGTATGGCTTCCTCTGGGACGGATCATTGATCTTCACTGATGATGTAACACATGATGGCGGCAGCAAAATGAACTCAGAAGTCTACAGAAACATGTTGTCTGCCAATTTAAAGAGAGATGAACCAAACTGATCAGGAGATCCTTCATCACGGGTCCAATAGTTTTGCGTGTATCTTCCCAGCATTAATATTTACCAATCAAAAGGTTTCTACACTTAAATGGGCAACAGATTCAAGAGCTCCTTACTGAGTCTCAACTTGAATTTCAGGATTCAACTTGTCATGCTTTAGGCCAAAGTAGGTCTCACTCACTGTCTCACTTATTGTTTAGTATTATCTACCAGTGAGAAGCGTCCTGATTGTGTGTGCAGCATCATGACTCACGGTGTCTCCAGCATGACTTTACAGACGCTGGCCATGGTGCTGAGACAGTCTGTTGTGTTCTCCAGGGGAAGAGTCTTGTTCTAATGACGCAAACAAAACACACACAACGAGAGTTTACTGATTCAAAAATTAAAAAACAACAGGAATTGTTACAACATTGTGTGGCTTCTGACACAAAACAGGAAATGAGAAAACAACACATAAATCATTTTAGATGTTAGACAACGGATGCAGCAAATGTTAGTTTCATTAAATTAGAAAGTACGACAACTACCGTGTGGTTAGTTTGCTGTGTTCACAGTGTCGACGCTCTCACCTCTGTCACAAAGTTTGTGGTAGCGTTGCTGAGTGTTTTCAGCATGGGTGTAGCTTCGGCATAGAACAGAGACATCCTGTTGGCCATCTCGTTGTTTACTTCACTCTCGATGTCCAACTGTGGTACACAAACAAACAACACAGATAAACAAGAGGTGGCAGCGTAGGAGGCTTCATTTTATCACACCTGTTATTCTGTTTCCCAAAGCACCAGCATCTCCTTCATATTTACTGTGAGGAACAGCTTAAAACTTATTCCATTTGTAATAATACAGTATCTATGGTATAGTATATTCTGTAGTATCTACTAGGCCTCTCAAAACACAGTGAACCCAGCCATCTTTTCTTGTTTCATTCTAAGATTGTTCCTCTTTTAGACAGAGAAGACTAATGCCGTCCCGTCGACCCAGGGACAATTGAAAATGTGTTTGGGACACAGTAAACTCACTACTGATGTGTCTAGGGGACAAACCGTATTTCCTCATCTAATAATGTTACATTACGAACAACAAATCTGTGTTTAAATCAGCAGGCCGAGAGCTAGGTAACGTTCAGGACTGTGCTGCTTACCGGCTGCTAACAGCTAACGTTAACTAGCGCTCACCTTGTCAGAGGTGCCATTGGTTTACATCATGATGCATTCAGGTAAAATAAGTAAAATGAGTACAAATGTAATCTTGTAAAATGCAGTTTTTGGTGAGAAACCAATAAATCCCATTGTTTGAAGAAGATGTTTTCACAGAGATATAAAATAAATAAGAGGGAATTATAACCTGTTTAACTTCTAACAATAACCAGTATGAAACAGTAGTAAAGGAGTGGATGTTGAACTACATGGGATTTATTATTTTGTTTATACCGTGGTATTGAGTTGGTATATTGGAATTACACTGGTGTTACTATGAACTACTAGATTTCAGGTATGGTGACATCCCTCATCTACACTAATATAACAACTTGTGGACAACTCACATTCATGTTGTTTATCCGGTTTCGACTGATGGTTCTTCTGTAGTAGCTGAAGTCATTCTGGATGGCAGGAATTCTCATCTGAAGATGAGCAAGACACAAGAACAAGAAAACAGTCAGACACTGAGTGAGGTAATGAAGGAAGAGCGACTGAACTGATCGGCAGACCTTGAGCTCATCGAAGCGCAGGGTGAAGTGGAGGATCTCTGCAAACTGTTTGGCCAGCGCCTGCTCCCTCTCCAGGTGCTGAGTGGGCGTGAAGGGCGGACATGTCAGGCACTCCAGCAAACTCTGCAGAGCCCTCTCTACACACATACACACAAAAACAAGACATCAGCTGCTGTGTTAAGTCACTGCGACACCTGAAATCCTTTCAGTTCCAGCTGTGAACTTATTTGGGCGTGCACAGTGTTGACAGAGGAAGCACAGAGCTCAACACTTCATTTTACACACTAAGATGAGTTTCTGTTGTGGGAAAACTTTATAAGATCATATAAAAGTACAATAAAATGAAGTGTGCTGCATTTAAAGTCTTAAAGTCTAAACTTTGACACTTTAATATATTATGTATTTCTTATTCAGCTAACGCTAAAGATACATACACAAAACTCTGCTTGATACAATATGTAAGCCAAAAATATAAGGGTTTTCAACATGGAGCAGGCCCAACAGTGTAAGATCCACCCTATGCCTCACTGGCACCGCGAGGGGTTCATTTCTGCTGAGGGAGGGGCTGCTCGCAGCAAAAAACAGAGGACCACAAAAGTTGCGAGGTTGTTTTATTGGTACCAACACCCCTTTTTTTTAACCCTGTGCACATATTTTCTGTTAGAACTAGAAAAAAATGAGGCGGTATGAGATAACTCGGCACCTGCTGTGAAACCAATCCATCAGATTGACATCTGACCTTTGAAACCAACAGATCACAGGTTTTCGGTAGTGGCACAAAACACTAATTAGACTTTAGCAACGAAACAGAGGGGCAGAGCTGTCCAAAACATGGTAATGGACGGCATCAGGAGTGTTTTGAGAAAGGTGATTAGAGGAAAATGGTAAAAATATGATGTTTACGCCGAGAGAGGAGGATTTAAATGCTGTTCTGCTCCGGAGCCGACCAATCAATGTTCATTTTGGTGACATAATGAACACTTTTGCACTGAAACCTGAACACTTGTCCTCTGTCATTTTTCAAGCCATTTTTGAAGACTTTACCAATTTTTTGATACGATAAAACTGTTGGAGAGGAGAGGCGGTTTTAGACTGGCCCGAGATGGCTTTTCTGACATTCAACATTTCCTTATCACAAGAAATTTCATGAAATTACTTGTATTACGATACAACTTTTTATTTAAAATATCCTCTACAGTTGGAATTGGGCAAACTAACAGTTTTGCTTCTTGTAAACTTGCCTGAGCAATCTTAAAGGATAATTTTGATATTTTTCAAAGCTATTTGAAACAAACAATGGGTTAAACACTTTCTGAAACTGGTCCAGTACTGAGGGAAACGCTGCAGCCGCCAGCTGCTAAACAAGCTGTAACGTAATGATCTGAGGCACTGTCAGTGCGTAAAAACACATTTCAAATCTGATTATTGACTTTTCACATTAAAAGTCAGTTTGCGAGTGATTTGTAATTTTATCAGGGCCTTTCAGTGGCAAAAACAAACACTTCTAGTGGACGTAAACTGGCCGTGCCAGGTTTCCTCAAACGATTACATCACAGCTTGTTTAGCGGCTGGCGGCTGCAGTGCTTTCCTTCAATACTGGACAGTTAGTCACTTAGACAAAGAAACATGGGAAAATAGGGTTGAAAAATACCAAATTTATCATTTAACTTGAGGTACGCTATATCATTCACTTGACCTCTGCATGTGAGGTACATGTTCTTGTAAAATATTTAAAGTGATGGAGGTCAATACCTTGAAAATACGTTAAGGAAAGTAAGGTAAGGTATCCATTTACTCTTTGATTTTATCTTACTCTCTTGTTTGAATGTACCACTAGGTGTATAAAAACAAAGTTGCATATATATGCATGCATATATTGTAGATGAATAATTCACGAGAAATACTCTACCTTTACTTACCAAGAACGCAACTCTTTAAGATGAAAAAGTCTTGATTACGACCCATTGAAAGAAGATGAAATGAAATATTCCTGCCACTGTAAAAACAACTAAGATAAGACGGTGCTGTTCTCCACTGCGACCATACCTAGCCTGAGAGAGAAACTGTAGAACCTCTTGAGTTTGATGACCAGCGGGCAGACTGAGTTCCAGGCTCGCTCCTGCAGCATGAAATCGCTGGGGTTTTGAATTGCCTGGAAAGAACAAAAAACATAAAACATCTGAAAACTTCCACGATTAGCACCATAATGTTAATCAACACCGTACACCATGGGTATTGCAAGCTGTCGAGAAGATTTAACTAGTTTGTTCTGCGTTTCAGTGAAACTTGACGTCAGTTCAGTTGTTGTTTCCTCTACTGTGCTATAGAGGAGTAGAAACATACTGTATGCTTCTTAAAGCAACAGTGTGTAACATGTCGGGTCTCCATTAGCAGAAATGGAATATAATATGCATAACTATGTTTTCATTAGTGTATAATCACCTGAAACGATGACTTGTTGTGTTTTCATTAGCTTAGAATGAGCCCTTCGTATCTACATAGGGGGTGGATCCTCTTCATGGAGTCTGCCATGTTTCTGTTTTACTGTATTACTGTTTACAGAAAGCCTTTCGCATTTTTTCACCTCAAGCCAGCAGTGTCAAACTCTACTTAATCCTGGGCCACATCACCATCATGGTTGCCCTCAAAGGGCTGGCTGTAACTGTAAGTCAATAGAAATATATCTACTCTTGATCATATTAAAATATGTCTCTGCATTTGATTATTATTAGTTTTAGTAATAATTTATTTAATAACTAGCTCCGAAGACAAAAAGTGAGTAAAAAAAACATCCTAAATATGTTTATAACCACAAATGTACTTTCTTCTGTCAGTTCTGTTTGTTTTTAATGCCTCCTCCTTTATCCGGGCCGGACCAGCAAAAGTGACCCAAAACAGACACTCCGGCTGAGATTTTTTTTTAAATTTTATATTTACATCTGCCAGCGGCGGCTTTGTTCATGCTGGATTCATTCAGTCTGGATGTGGAGGGGTGAACAGCTGCTGACGAGGACTTTGGGACTGTGGAGGGGTCCACGGCAGCACCCGCTGCTCGTTGAGAAGAGGAAGAACGATACCTGCTTTCACATCAGAGTCTCTAAAGGTCTCCAATAACACCAGAAAAAGTCACTAGATTTGACTCTAGTCTCTTTCTGAAAGACTCGCTAGAGGGGTCTGAAAACTCGCTAAATATAGCGACTAAGTCGCTAAGCTGGCAACACTGCGCCGCTGCTGGAAACCACTGATACTGAGATGCTAAAGCGTGCATGTCACATAATGGAGATGCATTGTGGGACATGTAGTTTAAGAACACAGTACTTCTGTAAAGCGGCACAGAATTGTATGATAAACATAATGCAACCACACCACTTGATGCGGCCACACACTGTCCCTTTAATCAATATGTGCTGTTGAAGGGAAAGAACAGAAAAATCTTTTTTACATCTCTGATCTCCTGGCCGGCTCCTTTATACGCCTGCAGGCCAGACAGGATGTTCTCAGAGTCCTGGAGGACCGAGTTCACCTGGTTCCACACCTCACGCTCTCCTTCTGTCGGCTGTGCATCTAACACACACACAAACACATAAAACATGTGCAAATGTGTATACATATACACATACGAGCACAAACAGACATACAAAAACACACACATACCAGGACAATAGTTAGCTAAGCTGCTGTAGCAGTAAATGAGAATACAAACACATTTCAAATCTGATCATTCATGTCTTTTCATATCAAGAGTCAGTTTAATTTTAGAAAGTATCTTTAATTTTCTAGTCTGAATCTGACACTGTAACTTGATGTGAAAAGGCTTTAACTAAATAAGTGTAAATAAGAGTATTTTAATCATGATGGAGCACTCACTAGGGGAACATGTCTGCATGTGTGCTGAGTGTTTTTGTCAATAAAAGGAACGCATCAAAGTTTGTTCATTGTGATGATGATCGATGAGCACAAAAACATTCAGCATAACGAACTGTTTCAAAGCAAAAAGCAACAGTTTTAGCTTTTAGCACGTACAGCATATCCAGTCCATCGACAGTCAGTCACCAAAATGTGCAGCCGGAGTGATGCCGTTAATTTGAATTATTACACGCCGGCGATGAATACTCCATTCTGATTGGTTAATCACAACATCCTGCAGTCTGTTATTTCTTTATAGCAGACCGTTGCTATATATAGCAGACCATTGCTATGACCGTAGTTCTGATGTCGGACTTTGGAAGACCATTATTCCCGAATTTCCCTCCGGGGATTAATAAAGGTTCATCTTATCTTATCTTATTGTGTCAAATTATTGATTTCTTAAATAAGCAGCCGTGTAATTAGCAGAATAATGTATAGCTAGTGGGTTGTTATTGTGAAATATACCCCTTCAAGGCAATGAGAGGACAGCATCTCCCTGTTGGAGATTTTTTTTTTTCGGAGCAATGACCGGCTCGCTGTACATTATCCCAAACATCCAAGCTTCAAACGTTATGTGCCAGCTACACTGATGAGACTGGAGTTATCAATACAATAATGAAGTGCAGACTCTATGGCTCCACGTTTTATAATCTATCCATAATGTATGTAAAGCAGTGTGGGACAGTGGTAGTCTTAAGGCAAGGGAAGCAGACTTTGTGACAGAAAGGTCATCAGTTCAAACCCCCAGATATAAAACTGGGTGGGGAAAGTGAAAAAACTCGCCCCTCCCTCATTAACACCACCCTTTAGCAAACACCAACCGCTCTAGTGGAGCTGCACAGTTTCCCAGTATAAAACAATAAAAGAAATCTGAACTGGGAATGCATTTCAAAGCGGCACTATTTGGAGGCTGACTGTAGAAGATCAGTGTGCTAAAAAACAGTTTTCAGTCTAATCCAAAGCACGCCAAAGCAAGCTCTTAGAAAGACACAGAGCTACAGTAGAACCTGTTAATGTGCAAAAGAAAAATGAACAGATGCTTTAAACGTCTGGATCACATCATTCATGATATTCTTGGCATTTTACTGCATCAAATTAATAGTTTTACATACTTTTACATACTATCTACTATCTATCTCAGTGAAATAAGGGTTTATTTCAACAAGGGCTGTCAAAGTTAACACAACAATAAAGTGTTAAGGCAATTTTGTTTTAGTGCCACTAATTTCGTATAAACACAACTTTTGGTTGTAAGTCACTTTTAAAGCTAGAGTGAAGATACAGAGTCACATGAAAGCTGAAAACCTAAGAAATCCACTGATACCAACCAGGTCATACTAGCTTGTCACAATGGAGGCTAAATAACGCTCCAAACTTGCGCTAAATTTTGGTGAGGAAAAATTGGCATGGCCATTTTCAAAGGGGTCCTTTCACCTCTGACCTCCAGATGTGTGAATGTAAATGGGTTCTCTGGGTCCCCACCAGTCTCCCCTTTACAGACATGCCCACTTTATGATAATCAAAGTCAGTCTGGATCAAGTCATAGTCAAGTCAGCACTCTGACACACTGACAGCTGTTGTTGCCTGTTGGGCTGCAGTTTGCCATGTTACCTGTGAGGGTTTCTGCATATTTACCCCCCATGTGGATAAGAGTATTGAATACTTGACAAATCTCATTTTAAGGTACATTCTGAACAGATAAAAATGTGCCATTAATTTGTGCCATAAATCCGGAAATCATAATTAAATATTTTAATTGATTAACAGCCCTAAAATACACATTTTCAATATAGATATTTACAGTTCGATTGCACTCTGCCATGCCTGCAACCTTCAGAGAAGCCATTATTTCCTGTATGGTTACAACAATAACACATTAAAAATGTCTCGATAAAAACATCAGTTATTTGCTCTGTTCAGCAGAAGCCATCTCTTGGTTTGCTTCAGTGTTCAGGACATATTTTAATGGGAGTCAACGTAAGGTTGAAAATATATTCAAATAATCAGAAGGTTTCTGCAGGAAACTACAAACTTGTATGTAACAAACTTTGCCCATCATGACCACAGACAGAAGAAGAACTCTAAATATAGAGCATTGGTGACATTAAAACTCTGTCTGGGGTCTGTTTTGCATTTCATAACCCCTCCACTCCCATCGTTTCCTCTCTGCTGAATAAACAAAGCCTGAGGTCGGTTGGCTACACTGTGAGAGAGGCTGAAATGCCATGGCAGAGGCGTTTCGTGTTTCTTTTTCTGTAGGAGGTTTTAGAAAGACGCCAAAGCAGATTTATTATCTGGGTTAAAAATGAACTAATTTGTCCATGTAGCTGTGTAGCTGATTTAATACTTTACTGCAGTGATGTATTGTGGAGGAATGTTTTCAATCTTAAAAGCATTCATACACTGAACACTGATTATATAATGAAATAACAGAATAATGCAGTAAGAAAAACAGGGCTAAATGGAGACAACACACTGTTTAATACATTCATGATAATAATAATGTGTGAGTAATTACATTATGCCACATGCATGTTTAAAATGTTCCTTATTAGAAGTGCACATACAGGGGCTTGCATGCAGATAAGTTAGTAAAAGCAGACAGCAAAGGTCAAGGGTCAGCTCCATTCTTCTTCTGAATGGGTTTCATACAGAAATCAATCATGAATTATAATAAATGTAAAAGGAGACGGTTGGCAATTCAATAGCTGAATAGGCTGACCTCTGACCAGTCAGAGAGGTTAAAGGAAAAATGAATTAAGAGGGAGAGGAGGGGGTTGGCCTAGCAGAGGGACAGGTAGAAGCTGTGCTCACTTTCAAAGTCAAGGAAAAAGTTTGGCCCCTGTTCAAGCTCTGTGCAAGTGAGCACTTTTAACAGATTCCCCATCTGCAAGAGAGAAAAAAGGAAGAGAAAGAGAAAGGACGAGAAGTGTGTGTGATGTTAAAATGTCATCAATAAGTTATTTGAGCTAAGACGGGAGAAACAGAAGAGCAGAAGGAGCAGGAGGTCATGACCGAGTGAAAGGAAAAGTGAAAGGGAGAGGAGCGTAAGCAGACTCCTTCGTGGCTTCGTCATCGGGAGCAGAGACCTGCTGACAGAAAGGAAACAGCTGAGCTGGTTAAACCCCTCCCTCCCTCCCTCCCTCCCTCCATCTCTTTCTCCATCCATCTTTTCTCCCTTTGTTCCACTCCTCTGCCAGACTTACTTTCAAAGTCCAGGAAAAAGTGTGGATAGTTCTCTATATCCCTTGTTAGGACTTTTAGCAGGTTACCCATTCCAGCAAACCTGATGGTCAAAATACAGCAGTGAAAACAGACAGAAAAAAACACATGAATACATACATTTTTTAACAAGATACATCAAATGTGTAGTTGACTGTGTACTTGATAAAATGGAGGCATTCCTATCCAACAGAGGTTGTTTCTATCTGCTCTGACATCCAGTTCAGCCCCGCTCAGAGTCGCTAATGTGGATGTTTTTTTAAGTGTGAAGTTGTTTTGCTCTGCATTGTAGGACACAGGAAAGAAAATACAACACAGGCTGTCACAAAGCTGCTGCACTAAAGAGTGTTTTTGAGAGGAATTTCAATTATGTGTCAATAGCCATGTTTCAAACATACTTCTAAAGTTAATAAATCAGTTGGGATAATAAGGAAGGCCATCTGATCACCACAAACCTCGCTCTTTATTATAGTTTGATTTCTTCCTATCTTTAATACTCTAATATAGTTTGGCCAAACACTTTTCCAACCACTCTCCACGAAATCTTATAAATACAGAAGTGCTTTGTTTGAGTCAGAAGCTGGTTCAATGTGCTCCATCCATCCATTTAAGAACCTACAAATCTTCACTATTTATATAATATAATATATATATATAATAATAAAACTTTGCAGATTTGTGTTGTTTTCTATGAAATGTATTCAAACAAAGGAAAGAGTCCTGATCATTTTCTGCCCTGTTTCCAAGTCAATTCAGAGAACCATTCACATGAAACCCGATAATCAGTAGATCTTCATCTTCTTCAGTTACTCACCAGACGCTGTATGTATTCATATTTTTTTTATCGTTTTTACAATTTTGAATGTTTTATATTGCTAAGCATATGCCAAGCCTGTGTATGGATATCTATACATGTGTGTCTATGTGTATGCATGTTTTTTTTTTTGTGTGTTTTTCCAAAGATCTCATGTCCTCGTAGTTATTTTGATGTAGATTTGGGCTTGTTATAAGCCTTTTGGGCTTTTTTGCCTCTTCCTGCACTGTATTATTTGTATTTTATTTCTTTCTATCTATCGATCTACTTTTAGTTCCTTAAAAGTACTTCAAGGGACAAAAACGTCTCAGAAACTTTTTGTGGAAACTTGACTCAAACAGAGAAGAAGAAAAATAAAGCGCGGTTCTCATTTCAGCCACGAATCTGTTGCACTAAGTGTGTTTTTCTAGGGTGAATTTCAAATGTCTGTCAATGACAGTTGATGCTTTCACTTGCAGTTTGTGTGGTGTTTTAGATACAAATATCTGCACTGAGAAGGATTTACTGAAACAGGATTCAGCTGTGACCCAGTCTACAAACTAAGGCACGTTCTGAGAGATGTGTGTTTACTTTGCACATTAGGTCTTGTAACATTTCTAGACGCAAGTCTAAATAGTATTGAAAGTAGGATTTTCATTGAGTCTTTTTATGAAAAAAAATTAAAAATACATTTTTAAGGACTCCTATACAATTATTGTATTAGCAATTAATCTACAGGTATTTATTTTCAATTAATGGCTCACTTGCTCACTTGTTTGGTCAATAAATGGCCAGAAAATATTGATAATTTGCCATCACAAGTTCCCAGAGCCCGTGTTGACGTCTTTAAATGGTCTTGTTTTGTATGACCAACAGTTCAAACTTAAAGATATTCAGTTTACATCACAGATGAAGAAAACCAGCAAATATTCACAGCTGAGAAGCTGAAGAACCCCTAAACAAGTGGGTCCAAACCTTTGCTGCAGGGCCCCCCTTCACAGATAAATCCCCCATCCCTCGTGTCCCAGGGTCCCCCATCTGATAGGATTTTTGCTTTTACATGTCTTATTACAGAAAGTGTATGAAACCTGTGATCAAAATAGTCTGTTGTTTTTCTTATGGACGAGTGTAGTCAAAGGCAGTGCTTCTATTGTTTTGCTGGGGACCTCCTGGAACCACGTCAAGGACCCCTGGGGGTCACCAGACCACACTTTGGGAACCACTGATTTACTTAGCGAATCATTTGAGCTCCGCAATTAATAAAATAATCGCTCCACACTGCAAGAATTAAGCCAAAAACTACTTTACATTGTGCACATGTGTGTTTCCTGATCAGTGAAGAGGCTGAGAAAGCAAAAACTCAACAAAACCGATTTCTCTGCTCTTTTGGATTCAGGTCTTTCTAAACGTGGCCAGATACTGGGATGTAGTCCTAAATGGCAGTTACATTCTATAAAGGTTTTATTGGATGTAAAAGGCAGTAGGTAGGTAGCAGTTTCCATGGAAAAGTCCACCTCCTCAGCCGTGGAGCAGAGTCACAAACTGTAGTCACAGCAGGCCTTAAACTCACAGCAGCATAATATGAGGCCATGATTGCAGTAAAACATCATAGCATATCATAGGGAGGCTAATGTGAATAGTGTAACCTTGTTGGGGCCAAAGGATTTAACCAGAGATTGCATATTGTTTAAAAAGAGGATGTGGTCACCGTGACGTCACACACTGGTTTGCAGACTGCTGTTTTGAAGCATTTTGGCCGTTGCCATCTTGTGTTTTAGGAACCAGAAGTGACACGAGACGATGGAGCTACGTTCAAACGAACGCTGAATAAGACATTTTTAGGTGAACCAAATGGTTATAACTAACTTTGATGAAATGAAAAGTTGTAAGACAAAAACAATCCCAGACTGGACAACGTCATTAGCCCGGCGGCAGTAGCTCAGTCCGTAAGGACTTGGGTTAGGACGCGGAGGATGCCGGTTCAAGTCCCCCATGGACCAAGACCAACTGGTTGCTGGAGAGGTGCCAGTTTACCTCTTGGGCACTGCCGAGGTGCCCCTGAGCAAGGCACCAAACCCCCAACTGCTCTGGGCGCTTGTCAGGAGCAGCCCCCTCACTCTGACATCTCTCCATTGACATGTATATGTACTGTGTGAACAACAGAGTGTAAAACTGAATTTCCACACTGTGGGACTAATAAAGGAATATCTTCTTCTTCTTATGGTCTATTTGACTCTAAATGGACCATAATTTACTAAATGAACATCATGCTGTATTGAAGAAGACTTGGAACTATGGTTGAGACCATAAACTCATGTTTACGATGTTTACTGAGGTAATAAATCAAGAAGTAGGCTCATTTTCTCATAGACTTCTATACAATCAGCCTTCTTTTGGCAACCAGAGGAGTCGCCTCCTGCTGGCTGTTAGAAATAATGCACTTCAGCATTGGCTTCACTTTTCAGACCCCAGAGGTTGCCCACTGGATTTAACCAGAGATTAGATTTGTGTTGGGTGAGAAACACAAGTTATCTGAAATTGAGAAAAAAAAGAAACTGCAGATGAAAACAGCCTCAGTCTATTAAGGGCATGAAGTTGCAGATTCAGACTGTACAAAGAAGCTAGAAGGGCTCGGTCTTATCTTCTCACAGACAGAGATCCAACCCTCTCTTGGATTTCACAAGTCATAGTGTAAAGTGCCAACAAAAGAGGCACTGTGCTGCAGTGTGCACATGATAATCACACTACATTTCTCTGCACAGCCTCCAGCAAGCTGTTGACTATTTTCAATCATGGTATTCATTCCTCAATCTTGCACTCCTCATAAATTCATGCATGCAAGGGACAGTCTGAATACGGTTCCTTCAGTAACAGCTTTGATTCTGGAGAAATTATGAATCGTATAATGTGTCTGATAATGAATTTCATGCAGTCATGATTAAATCTGGTGTTTAAATACAATGATATACCAGAAGGGGGCAGTGCTGGTTTACACTGAAATGATGTCATGTTGGGACATGTGCTGCAGTAGACTACAGCCTTAATTTTCTAGACCTGCAGCTACAACCAGTTCCTCAGCAGACTCACTTGGCTTCATCTGTAGCCAAACTCTGGTAAGATAACCCTCAGGTACCAGTTAAATCACTAAAACAGACAGTTTTATCAGGGACAGCTATGCAAGGGAATGGTTCTTCAAACCATATAACAATAAAGGTCCAGTGACAACTAAGGCAATACTTGGTTTGCCATGTTTTTTCATTTCATTTATGTTAGGAAGTGTATCATCGGGATAAAACATCATAAGCTCACTGTTCTGCGCGAAGGCCCCGATCGGACAGTGATGCAGGCGCAGCAGCTTCAAAATCGACCCTTGGCAAAAGGTGTTGGTAAAACAGCTGATGCTCCTATAGAGCGGGGCTGCCCGCGTAACCGGGTGATCAAATGTGATTAAGTATCGTGTGAAACATGTTACATATTCTGCAGCTCTCTCACAGTCCAACAGACAACTAGCTAGCCACATCTACCTGCATCAAAACAAGAGGACGAAAGTGGTTAATTGCTAAAGTGCCTCTTGCTTGATGTGATTGGCTGCTTGGGCAGAATGTGATATCAGTACCACTGATGAGAGGTACGACTCCACTTCTGGCAGTGCCTAACCCTTATGTGTGTCTGAAAACCGCTAGAAAATGTGGCGCAAACAAAGAGCACACGGCAGGCGCACCATGCTATAGGAAACGGTCTGCTGTCGGTCGGGACGGCGTTATTAGCTGTAACCGCCATATGAAAGCAGAGCGGCGGCCATGAGCTAGCCGGTGGGGCATACAATGCTAAAAGCATGCTGTGGGCCCGGCTACGTCAACACACAGAGAAGCTCTGATTACCACACACACAAACGGAGAGTGACTTCCTTCTCTGCTCAGGTAGACATTACCCCTATATAGCTTTAGATAGCAAGTAGTTGTTTGCTGTTATATTAATGCTCTGGATATCGTATAGAGCACCTTTACGAGACACCTTAAGGAAGATCTCTCACTTACTGCTACTCTGTCGAATATCCATTTGTCATTTCTTACACACCAGAGTCACTATTAACAACCTCCAGAGAACAAATTTACGGCTTTGAGTCATAGGTATGTGTGTTAACATAGCTAGCGAGCAAATTAGTCTGTGAACACTGGGGAGTGTCTGTGATTGCGGTGATGTCACTTGAAATGTAGCTGCAATGCATTCTGGTACGCTAGAGCTACCGTCCATGGAGAAAGTATAGTATATAGTATATATATATAGTAGATTCAGAGCAACACGTGACCAAAACAGATCTGTGTCTCAAGATCTAGTACAGAGTAAGCAATACAAAAATGAAGTTTCCAATGATAAAATGTAGGCTGCAACAAGGCAATATCCAGACTTGTATCATCTTAACACCACACAGGACAGTAGGATATAACAAGGAGACGTACTGTATGAAAGTGCAAACCATAGACAAAAAGACTCTTTTTGTAAATGAGGTTTCTGCATTGCTGAGCAAGTAAAACATAATGTGTTTGCACACTGGAGCTCCTGTGACAGTTAACTAGCAGTTAAGTGTGTGCTTTATGTCTCCCCTGAGGTAAACAAATCAGCTCCAGCAGCTTTCTCTATTATTTTGTGTTTCTCAAGAAGCCAAAGCAGAAGTGAGACAACCAGCCTCTCCAGACAAGCTGAACATACAGTATATACTCAGAGACATGTACAGTAAAAGAAGACAAAAATGAAGCGTAGATAGTGACATCATGCATGTCTTTGTGGTAATTGGGTAAAACGTACAAATATAAAGATTTGTGCTCCCCCATGGTCTCCCGTTTATCTACTTGAGGCAATGAGACATTTGGTTTGTTTGCCATTACAATATTGTCTGTCTAGCAGGAGTCAAATACTGAGGATGGATTTTTTCATCGACCTCAGCCTTGGTAATACTTCTGAGACAGGACGAACTGGTCTTAACCAGGTCTTAACCTTTCAGCAAGGTTAATAAAAGCATAAAATATTCCAAAGAAAATCTCACAAGCTGCATTTTTACTTTTCTTTTTGTTTTCTGAATATGTGGACAATTGTTTTTTGCCACTGTTGTTTTGCCTTTTTTTTTTTTTTTACAGAAACAAAACCCATATAGTTCATTCTGGCGTATCAGCAGCATGTTATCAATAGATAGCTGGACGACTGGCGCTACACTGAAACTGAACGTACCTGCTCCGTAAAGAGTCTCAGCTCAGCGTAGCAGGAGATATATTTCATACATGGGACAAGAGAGAGTTGACAGACCAAGAGATGGCAGAGGACGTGATGTCAAAGCGAAAAGCAAACTCGCCTATTTGGCAGTACTTCAGATTTAAACCCACTGCTATAAGATAACCGTAAGGTTAATAACCACGAGCAGGATGCAGCGATAACAGCCGGTGTGCGGCGCAGCAGTGAAAGCTCTACCGGAGAGACCAGACACACCCCCATCCCACAAGATCAACGTCAGCACGCTACACATCTTTTCTTGCAAAATGCCCGGTGTAAACGGTAACACCGGTGTTGTCATGAGTTTATTAATCAGTGGGATAATTTCTTCACAGTCACATCTCTAACTTATGCTAAATTTTGTTGAATTAAACCCTGTCATGGCCATTTTCAAAGGGTTCCCTTGACCCTTATGTGAATGAATTGTTCTATGGGTACCTCCTTTACAGACACGCCCACTTAATGATAATCACATGCAGTTTGGGGCAAAAAGTTTTTTGCATTATAAATTTTTGCCTATTCTAAAATGGCTTATTTCTGGTGTGACAGTTTTCCTAAAATTAAATTTACAAAAATAAATTACAATATATTGGCTTACTTACAGTATCTCAATATATCACAATACATTGAACCGTTACCCTTGTATCGCAATACGTAATGTGTAATGCCAGAAGTTAATTAACCGATGGGAAATTTCCTCACTGTGACAACCCTACTGACCCGGCCTCAAACCTGGTTTAACCACAGGTCAGGAGATCGGATGGATATTTAATTTAATCTTAACAACTTTAAAATATCGACAAAAAAAAAAGTAAAATAAAAACACGAGAGAATAAGAGAGAACGTGAGTGACCACGCATGAGAGCGAGCTACAGCTGCAGACTTAACTCAGTGTAAGGCATTAACCATGTTCAGTAATCCTGAATCATCATACTGGGCATGTTAAGGGTGATCCGCTCCACGTCAGTATAGTAAGTATAACCATTTTCTATATTGGCTCTCTAGAAATCAAACTTTTGCATCTACTGAGCTTCACAGAATCATAAACTGCTCTCTGTTACTTGACACTTTCCCGCCTTAACGCTTCAGGCTAAACGTAAGTGGGAAGGAAAAACTACGCAGGGAATTTTCTCCTCTGCTTGGTTCCTCTTTCACAAGCACTTATCTATAAGGCTTGGACTGAAAGTGTGGAAACTTTGACCTTCCTCTTGTAGTATTTACCATCAGCTGACATGACTTAAAGGGGAATAGCACATATACAGTAGTATAGCATCTAAAAGGACAGACAAAAGATAGTTCCCTTTATGTTGTTTACAAGACGTTCCCTGGAACAAAATCAGTTTTCTAAAAAAACTAAATAAAGTTTGAAATCCCCCCAGACGTCCAAACGGTGTAAGTGAATGTAGATTTGTGTGTGGGGAATAATATTTATTAGGGGGGGATTATTGGGGGGGTGATGTTTTTAAAAAAGAAGATTATGATAGATTTTTTTGGTGGGGGTTGGGGGGGGTTGGTGTTTTTTTTTTGGGGGGGTGGGGGGTGGGTGGGGGGGGGGGGTTTGGTTTTTGGGGGGGGGGGTTTTGGTTTGGGTTTGTTTGGGGGGGGGGGGGGGGGGGGGGGGGGGGGGGGGGGGGGGGGTGGTGTGGGGGGGGGGGGTGGGGGGGGGGGGGGGGGGGGGGGGGGGGGGGGGGGGGGGGGGGGGGGGGGGGGGGGGGGGGGGGGGGGGGGGGGGGGGGGGGGGGGGGGGGGGGGGGGGGGGGGGGGGGGGGGGGGGGGGGGGGGGGGGGGGGGGGGGGGGGGGGGGGGGGGGGGGGGGGGGGGGGGGGGGGGGGGTGGGGGGGGGGGGTGGGGGGGGGGGGGGGGGGGGGGGGGGGGGGGGGGAGAAAAAATGTGGGGGGGATGACTGTATGGGGGGGGGGTTTGGGTTTCTGGGGGGGGGGGGGGGGGGGGGGATGGGGGGGGGGGGGGGGGGGGTGGTGGGGGGGGGGGGGGGGGGGGGGCATGATGAGGGGGGGGGTGGGGTGTGGGGGTGGGGGGGGGGGGGGGGGGTGGGGGGGTGGGGGTTGGGGGGGGGGGGGGGGGGGGGGGGGGGGGGGGGGGGGGGGGGGGGGGGGGGGGGTGGAGTGAGTGTCAGATTTGTGAGGCGGGCCGCGCCCCGCCGCCGGAGGAGGCTGGGGGGGGGGGGGGGGGGGGGGGGGGGGGGGGGGGGGGGGGGGGGGGGGGGGGAGGGGGGGGGGGGGGGGGGGGGGGGGGGGGGGGAAAGAGGGGTGGGGGGGGGGGGGGAAGGGGGGGGGGGGGGGGGTGGTGGGGGGAAGGGGGTGGGGGGGTGGGGGGGGGGAAAAGGAGGGGGGGGGGGGGGGAGGGGGGGGGTGGGGGGGGGGGGGGGGAGGAAGGGGGGGGAGGGGGGGGGGGGGGGGGGGGGGGGGGGGGGGAAGGGGGGGGAAAGGGGGGGGGGGGAAGAGGGGGGGGGGGGGGAGGGGAGGGGGGGGGGGGAAGGGGGTGGGGGGGGGGGGGGGGGGAGGGGGGGGGGGGGGAGGGAGGGGGGGGGGGGAAGAGTGGGGGGGGGGGGGGGGGGGGGGGGGGGGTGTAAGGGAGGGAAAGGGGGGGGGGGGGGGGGGGGAGAGGGGGGGGGGGGGGGGAAGGGGGGGGGGGGAAGGGGGGGGGGGGGGGAGGGGGGGAGGGGAGGGGGGGGAAAGGGGGGGGGGGGGGGGGGGGAGGAAAAGGGGGGGGGGGGGGGGGGGGGGGGGGGGGGGGGTGGGGGGGGGGGGTGGGGAGGGAAGGGGGGGGGGGGGTGGGGGGGGGGGGGGTGGGGGGGGGGTGGGGGGGGGGGGAGGATGGACGTCCAGGGTAGGTTGACTGGGTGATATACAGAGGGTTTGGTGGGAAGGCTTTAAGAAAATGAAAGAAAAAATTTTTTTATTGGGGGGGAGGTGAGAAGAATAATTAATGTCAGTTGGGTTTCTGGGGAAGAGAGAAAAAAAGGTAAAGGAAAAACAAAAAGGAAGGAGAAATGCCGAGGGAAAAGTTTTGTAAAGTGTGGGTTAAAAAATTAAAGAGGTAGAGGGGGGGGGGGAAGAATAATAGGAGAGGGGAGAGAAAAGAGAAGGAGAGAGATGTTTAATAAAAAAATTAAAGTGGGGAGAGGGGGGAGGGGAAAGAAAAAAAAGAAAAGAAGGGGGGGGGGGGGAAGGGAAGGGAAGGAAGAGGAAGAGGGAGGAGGAGGGGGGGGGAGGGAAAAAGGGATGGGGGGAAGGAAGGGAGAGAGGGAGGGGGAGGGGAGGGGGGGGGGAGGGGAGTTTTGGGGGGAGGAGGAGAGGAGGGGGGGGAAGGAAGGAGTCCGGAGGAAGAGGGGAGAGAAATGAAATGGAAGTGGGAGGGAGAAAAAAATTTTTTATTATATATGAAAAAAAAGAAAAAAGGAAAGAGGAAAAAAAAAAAGGAAGAAGGGAGGAAGGGAGAGGAGGGAAAAAAAGAGGGGGGAGAAAGGGAGGAGGGGAGGAGGGGAACTACATATTACCATGTCGGTCTTGATCAATGACCTGCTGTTCCATCACTGCTGCGTTCATTTGACAGAAATTCCTCAAACAGTGGGGTTCACTGTCCTACTTTAACTTCAATTTAAACATTCCTCTTGTATAAAAACAAAATGTACTTATGAAAGCGTGCAGCAGCCTCAAGGCTATTTGAGCTTTATAATTAAAACACCAACATGAGTGCCACATTTAAATTGCCTTCCCTGCTGTCTGAAACAACCTCTGTTGAGAGAGAAATCATGCCCTGAGCAAACACAAATCAAATGCTTCATAGATTAGTGAATGCAGTTTTACTCTGTGTATTACTACAGGGTTTAATACGTGTCTTTTCTATGGAAAGAAGACAAAAGTTTGAGTACAATAATCAGATGTCAATAGCACTTTTACCCTTAATATCAGAGTGTTTGTGCTGTTGACCTACAACCAACAACAGGGACAGATATGTTCCCAAAAAGCAAAGTGATCAATTACCAGAAGTCTTTTATTAAAGGTACCCTGTGGAGTTTTTGACTGGTAGTATCGCTGTGGAGCAGCACTGTTTTATGGATGGGTCGCAGCGCCCCTCATAGTTTCAGCTGGTGGATCAGCTGTTCGACGGGCAGAGTATCATAAAACACACTTCATTCGAACGCGACAGAAACAAAATAAAACTTACAAAACGCGTCATTGAATTCATCATGGTAGATGGGAAAATGTCTCTCTCCCCACGGAGCAGCTGCTGCGGTGAAGGAAGGGAGGGTGGGGTGACGATTTCAAACAACGATTTAACAGTTCCCGGTGATTATTGGTTGTGGTAACGCGAAGAAAAGCAGCAACGAACAAAGGCGGTACAGAAGAAGACTGCAAATTAGCAAAAATGGATGTAAACAAATCCTGATGTAAATTATTATTTCATCACTCCACACGTCTCAAGGATACAAACAGTGAGTTTTGGTGAATGACACTGAATGTAAGTACAATTTCATGTTTACAAGAAAACTCCACAAGGCTCCTTTAATAAACTAATGATATATAATTGATGAACCAGAGCTAAAACTGCCCTGCCAACAGAAAATACCTGCATCTGTCCTGGACAGCTCATTTGCTCATTTAAGCCTTATTTATTATGCTCGTGTTACAGTTGTAGTTCACAGCCCTTTTCATTTATATAAATGCTTTATCCCCAGTGTCATGTCCTCAAGATAAGCTTGAGTCATAATCTTCTAAAATGTGGTTGTGGGTTGGTAGTTTTTTATTAAATATGGATTATGAAAATTGTCAAATGTTGTCATTTCACTCCCTAGACTATGAGACATGTAAAGAATGCCATGACCATTAAGACTTTCCACATATAATACGGACAATCTAACAATCTTTTTAGTTTCGTTAGTGCAAACTTATATTAAACTTTATCAGTGTGATGTGGCTATCTTCTGGGCATGTGATGTAAATGTCTATGAACCCTTCCCCCTGTCCATATCCAGGAAATATCGACTGAAAATTTGGTATTTCTGTGGAACAAACAGCTCAGCAGCCTTAGAGGGAGAAAGTATTGGGCTTAATACAACAAGTGCAGGCTAATCCCTGCTGTAACCATCTAAACCACAGCATTGTTAATGGGCTGATGTGTCTCAGTGGCAGATTAGAGTGTGGTCTCACTCAAACATGACTACACTAGCTCAAAAAACTGTTTCCTTAAGTGTCTGTGTGTGGGAGAGATAGTCATATCACCTTCTCTGGTGGAGGACCTCGGGTTGCTGTCTATATCATCCGCTTTCTCTTTGTCTCTGAAACAAGAGAAAAGAAGGACTTTGTGTTAAAATCAATGGACGGAGCAGAAACACAAAATACTTGAAAGACATGCATGACAAGACAGCATGTTAAAAACATGCACGTGTATGTAACATCTGCACATCAGACAAGTACAGTATTAACTTTCCACAACTTCCCCTTTTCTCCTGACACATACAGACAAACACATACAGCCCTCTCCGCAATGCAAAAAAACACACTGAATTATTCAACAGTGAAATCTACACCCGTGTCTGTTATGTCCAAAATAAAGCTGATTAAAGCTCCGTCTGCTGCATGTTCACCGGAGTATTAAATGTCCTGTGACAAGCTGCGGCTGCTAATGGTCGCTACGATACACCGTACTGTAAGTCCCTCCTGGGGGAGAGCAAAAACATAAATAACTAGATGGCACTGTCACATTCTGTCACAAACCAGCGTGACATTTATAACCCAGCTGAGGCCGGACTATCTGAAGCTCATTATTCATATCTTTTAAATAAATAGTTGAGCAAACAATTGATTTACACCTGGATCACAAGGTCAGTGAAATTATTGGTGGTGGAGCCACTTTCTGAACCAAACATTGAATAGTTTCTGGCATCAACCACAGACTATAAATAAGAAGTGGACATAGCATGGATGTATTAAGAGAACTGGATACAGCGTTGGAGACGGGGCTGTTCATTCCTATGAAAGTGGCTCATTGGTGCATGAAGCCAATGGTATCAGTGGCATCACGTGATGGACACAGAAGTTGCAGTACCACCGTTGGCCTCTCCGACCATGTTGGGATCAACGACCGCCGTTCTTCCTGGGGGCTTGGGACATAGCCTGCACCATGCATTACAATGTAAACCAATGGTACCTCCCGTGTTGAAATCTGTAGGACAGGAGCTAGTTAACATCAGCTGTTAGCAGCAGGTAAGCAGCACAGTCCTGCATGGAGATAACAACTACTCAGCGACATGCTGCTGTATTCAGCTCACCTGGGACTGGATCCCGGTATGGGCGCCAGACCGCTGCACGGCAGGGAGGATGTTCCCACTAACATACTCCCAACGGACTAACAGGCTTCTAGTAACACATTATGCACACACGATTCTTTCCCATCCAGACCGCAGTGATTGTTTTTAATAAATCTCGTGGCAGGGAGTTCCCTGCGTCCCACACACATTTTGTATCATCCTCCAGATGACAGGACGCGGTTAGTCTCGACCCCTAAGTAGAAAAATGAGTATGGTCACATTTTCAGGATACTGGCATGGACTTTGTACCGAAGTATCATATAACTCCGAAACAAAGGGCAGGCGCAGCACACCCATAAATGACACCAAAACGTGGTGAGAGAGACTCTCATTGTAAACAAGACCCTAATCACAAGGTAGCCATGCCCGCTGTATGGTCTATTTGACTCTAAATGGGACCATAATTTACTAAATGAACATCATACTGTATTGAACAAGACTTGAAACTAGTGATTGAGACCATAAACTCATGTTTATAATGTTTACTGAGGTAATAAATCAAGTGAGAAGTAGGCTCATTAGACTTCTATACAATCCCACTTCTTTTTGCAACCAGAGGAGTCGCCCCCTGCCTGTTATTATAAAGAAATGCAAGTTTCAGGCACTTCTTCACTGGCTTCACTTTTCAGACCTGGAGATTGCCCATTGGCATTAACTTGTTATCATCTGGCAAAAGTCAACTCAGTACCAGCCCACAAACCCTGCTGGTCGAGAAGACGTTATCCCTCTGAACAATAGAGGAGATCATTAGCAGGGCAGTCATTGCATCATTATGTACTCCAGCCTGGTGCTGTAGTCGAGAAATGCATTGTCTGTGCTGCACTGCTCAGTAATACCTTGGCCTTAAAAACAAAGTAGTGTTTAATTATGGAGAGGCCTGACTGGAAGGAAATAAGTAGCAGCAATAAGGCTCAGTTTTCTCACTGTGTTGTGTAGGGCGGGGAAAATAAGAGATTCACAAATGAATCACAATTCTACATCAATCCACAAACTGTTTATGTATATGGTTATTACAGTTACGTGGCTATGTTTTCTATCTAACAAAAAAGGCAGAACTCGTAGTGTGAACATGCTAGGGTTATCTTGTAGTTTCGTCTTCAAAAAGGGGAAGTCTTTGGACACATTTTGGCTTTAATAATTCAGTAATTAGCTATGCAAGACATGGGTATAAAAGGCATATTTTGTGGATATCTTGGACCCCATCACCTAGACTACCATTGGCAAAGTGGAGCACCAAACTCCACCCCTAGCAAACAACACAAATCTTTACCAGGCTTCACTGCTGGAGACACAACATTAATAACAGCACAGTGGAGCACTCCCCTCCAGAGCACACACCAACTTCTGCTTTTGCAAAAACATTTAACCATTGATGTTGGTCAGTAAGTTACACTACACTGCACCAAAACAAGGCTGTAGCATGTTTCCAACTTCATGAAGTCAACCTTTATTTATCTATTTTTTTTTAATCAACTGTGTTCTCTCACATGCTTTTTGACATTTTACTAAACGTTATCCTCTGGCATGATATGTCAAAATGCTGTGGCTCAGTTTGGTCTGACCAGTTGATTTCTGGCTGGAAATCTAAATATAAGACTCCTAGCTGGAGGTGACATATGGTACATGCATCGACGCCACGTCATGCTAGTTGTTTTAACATTTTTTGCAGCTTGAAAATACAAACACTGATATGCAATGGGTGATTCAGCTTCCCCACTATATTCTCATGCAGTCTCAAGTATAACACATTGACGCAGTAGTTATAAGCAGGTATATAAAGTATATCCACCTCTTTTTCTGGTGGTTTACAGTATCAGCCAAAAAGCCATTGGAATAAATAGGAGAATATACTCACTTCCTCTTTGGTAACCTACCCATCTGCATCCATGCACCCACCTTATCAACAACCACAACACCACTGATAGCATACAAGTGCGCACTCATCCACATACACAGAAGTACTGACCATACCAGGCAACAGGAAGTATTATTCACCCATCTTACAGTGTATATATTCTCCAGTGTTTAGTGCAGAGAAATTGTATTTGTCCATCTTCAGATGCAAAAATATGTTAGTACAAACTATCATGTAAGATCCTGAAGACAGAGACAGTCCCATCTGTCACAGTAAGTAGTCCTCACCCGTTCGAGCAAACCCCCATCCCTCCTCTGGACAACCTGCACAGCAACAGAACGAGGGAAAAGGAGGTGGGATGCTGTGGATGGATGGATGGATGCCCCACAGGGGCACTAGACACTCTCCTTATAAGGGCATGGCAGTGTGTGGCGGCTCACCGTGGTCTGACACATGAGCGGACTTCACCTCAACACTATGCCGGGTCTACAGGCACACACAGACACTATGTGTCCCTTCTGGACCACACACTTGCCAAAACACCATATGGACGGCACAGACTGAATGCTGATGAGAGCAGAAACGTCAGCATCACACCCACTTCACAAGTTAAACATCCAACTTCTCTCTCTGAAACTCAGCTTCTTTATCCATGAACTATCTTTCCCTTCTTCCCCTTTTTTCCCTTTGTTATCCCTTTCATTTCTCTGCTTCCCCTTTCAGACACATAGCTGGATCTTCTCTGCCAGCAAGACAAAACAGGTGCCGCCACCACCAGGCAGTCAACTCATTTACACTGAATTTGATTAATTCAATTATCCAGGAAGTGCATTTACAAAATCAGCCGGCAGACATCGTTCCAAGATTAAAGAAATAGCCATCAGCTAACAAGCCAAACAGACAGACGGTCATCCATCCATCCCTGCATCTAGTCACTTAGTTATCCCAACAAGACAGCCTTTCACTAAACTAGCCACACATTTAGCCAGGCAGTACGCAGATGAGTCAGTCAGTTCAGCAGGCAGTAAATCTGTCAATCATCGCAGCAGGTGGTGGAGCCAGACAGAGGAGGGAGATGCAAGCAGACTCCTAAAAAATAAACATGTTTTCCAGGAAACATCAGTGGAAAGCCAGAATGGAATTTTCCAGGGACAACACAGGAATAACACACATAATAACGCGATCCCATTATGTCTCATTCTGAGCTATTAAACAATATGACTGTAGTACGGCTGGTTTTTCTCTAACAATCTATCGTTAATGCATTCAATTGTTATAATTAGGGCTGTCAATCGACTAACTTCACTCATTAACCGCACATTTTTTATCTGTTCAAAATGTACCTTCAAGGGAGACTTAATAAGTACTTAATACTTATCAACATGGGAGTGGGCAACTATGTTGCTTTATACAATTGGATGTACACATTTCTTATTGGAAATAAATTAACTACATATTGTCCAGAAACCCTCACAGGTACTACATTTAGCATAACAAATATGCTCAAATCATAATATGACAAACTGCAGCCCAACAGTTAACAACAGCTGTCAGTGTGTCAGTGTGCTGACTTGACTATGACTTGATCCAAACTGACTGTGGTTATCATAAAGTGGGCATGTCTGTAAAGGGGAGACTGGTGGGGACCCAGAGAACCCATTTACATTCACACATCTGGAGGTCAGAGGTCAAAGGACCCCTTTGAAAATGGGCATCTCACGTTTTCCTCGTCAAAATTTGGAGCGTTATTTAACCTCCTTCGCAACAAGCCAGTAAAACATAACTGGTACCAATGAATTCCTTAGGTTTTGGAGTTCATATGATGGCAGTATCTTAATGCTAGCTTCAAAAGTGAACCTGCTACAACCTAAAAAGTGCAAATTGCATTGATGCGTTAAAGAGATTAGTGGCGTTAAAACAAATTTGGATTGACACATTATCACCGTGTTAACTTTGACAGCCCAGTATAGTAAGGCTGTGCATTGGCAAGACTCTGGTGATACGATATGTATCATGATACAGAGGTTAGGATTCAATATATGACAATATATTGTGATACAAGAAACATGGTAAAATATTGCGATTTTTGAAAATCTAATTTCAGCAAAACTGTCGCATCAAGAACACATCACTATATGCATAAAATCTGAGTGACTTGTACTTTTTTATGCAATCAGAAAAGTGGGATCTGTATTTGTATTTTTATCACATTTCCTGCAACATACAGCATCATAGCACTACTTTGAGAAGGTGCATATCTTTGCAAATGAAAGACAGAATAAGTAAGTTAATCTTTGCATGTAAACTATTCATTAAAAATCGTCATGCATCTATTTTGCCAAGCAGACTTAAACAGTTATCTGTTAACTAAAATTTAAAGAGAAACAGATGTGTCTCAGGCAGTTTGTGTCTCTCTTTCCTCTCAGTGGATGATATCATGTTGGAGTCAAACTCCTCATTTGTTCTGACAAAAGTAGGTAAGCTTTCATCACCTCATATTAAGTCTGTTCTCACCTTCGCTCAGCTTCAACTGTTCTTTGCCTTCAAGGAAAATGTGGACTATCAAAAAAACTTCAGTTTTCATTACATAACTCCTTTAGATATTTATATTCTCGTTGCTGTAACTGAGAATGACTTCAGTGTGCAAATGTTTCATTTCTATTACATTTCAGGCTAGTCATCCATGCGGCAGCCAGGGTCGGAAGGGTTTACCTCATCTTAAAACTATCGACATCTCGACTTTGCACTCAAAAATAAAATCACATTTATTTTCTAGCAACAACAATCAGTCTTTTAGCACATTGGGCGATGCCCTGACTTAACCTTGGGCTTAATGCATAAAAATATTAACAGCCTATTTCATGCACAGCCACATTATCCGCCCGCAGGGCTGTGTCTAAAGCCATCCGTTGCCATGGCGACAGCAGGGACGTCCGTTAAAACAGGGGAAGCACACAAATACGACAGAGTGGAACCCTGGAGGGGACGCACACATACACACTTTGTTATTCAGCGGTTTACCGTTTAGAAAAAGGGAAGGCGTGTGTGAGGAAAGCTGCTGTCACTTCTGGTTGAACGCCTGGTAGTGAGGACACCAAACCCAACTGGGTAGAGAGAGAGAGAGTGACAGACTGCAGACGTGTGATGAAGATGAGGAGAAAATGCCACAAATAATCTTGAGGGAAAACACAGGTGAAAAAAAATATATATATATCCACGAGAAAAGGAGTTGTGCATCCAATCAAAAAGATGCACATCTGTTTTTCTAAGGCAAGAGAGCATTATTATTATTATTGTGCCTGTATGTCGCTTCAGGGAATGAGCTCTGACCAATAACAGCACTGAAAAAGACTTTCACGCATGAGTAATGTTTTCAAAACAGGAAACAACATCTTACTTCCACTTCTGTGAATGAAAAGCAGTTAACAGTTGTAGATCTATTTGAGGTGTATAGGTGTGTGAAATGGAAAGACACACACTACTTCACTAGGATTAGGGATGTTAATAATTAATCATATAACCGTTTACCAACGAACGCATTTTAACTGATTAACGCTATTGCTTAAAACATTACAAAGAAATATAATTAATTGAAAAGCTGAGGGGCTGCACGGTTACCACTCTCGTCTCACAGCAAGAGGGTCGCAGGTTCGAATCCGGCTTGGGACTCTTCTGTGTGGAGTTTGCATGTTCTCCCCGTGTAAGCGTGGGTTTTCTCCGGGTACTCCGGAGAAAGACATGCAATTTAGGTTAACTGATGACTCTAAATTGCCCGTAGGTGTGGATGTGAGTGTGAATGGTTGTCTGTCTATATGTTGTCTGTCTCTATGTGTCCTCTGATGGACTGGAGACCTGTCCAGGGTGAACCCCGCCTTCGCCCAATGTCAGCTGGGATCGGCTCCAGCCCCCCCGCGACCCCTAACGGGATAAGCGGTTGACGATGGATGAAAAGCTGAGAAAAACGCAGAAGAACAGCTTGTGACTTTAAGGAGAAAAGCTGGTCCACCTTAAGGCCCACCTTAAGAAAGTCTGAGTCGGCACAGATACAGGTAGTTGGCTCCCGTCTTAGCTGAGGAGTTGTAGTTTGAAGCCTCGTAGCATTTATTCACTGAAATAAACTGTACACACACTGTCTGCTGACTGTTACACTACAGTGGGCGAGAAGCCTCTGGCAACGCGAGCAGCTAGCAGCTGCTAACGTAGCACAAACACACACACACACTGTTAGTCAGACAATCGGCATCGTTAATCCAGGCAGACACAGCTGAAAACCTGCTAAACTAAATGTACGGTGGAGACGATAACTATGAAAGTGGCTGCATGTCGCAACACTACACAGTGAACTGGAGTACAATCAATAAAATCCTACCCATCCCTACTTGACTGTGACAGTGCCCAGCGAATGTCCTACACCACTGGTTTGTAGCCAAAGTTTACACAAGACGACCAAAGACTCCATATCCCACAACTCGCTGAGTTAAATGGACTGTTACAGTGAACATTCACGAGTACCTCTTATCTGGCTCTCATATCAGCTGTACTTTCAGTGTTTACATGCCCAACATTAGCCTCAAACCACAGAGTCCTCGATACATCTGTAAGAACACATTACAATCTAATGCAAATTTGCCCAACACAGTTTCAAGTATGGTCTTCTTATAAAGCCAAAGCTACGGCACGTAATAGGGACACAAACTGTAAGTACTTTCCTTTATCAATCATTGGCAACACTAACAATCAATTACAAAACATACAAATTGTGTGTATATACCAAACAACACCAAAAGCATGTTTTTTCCTCAAAGCCTTAATTTCACAGTAACATACTGCATATTCTCTGACAGTTTAGCAAAGCCTATGAAACACATAAAGATATTAAACACATTGAATATACTGTAACTGAATATCAGATTACATGTGGAGTGTGCTGGTAAAAATAGTCTCCCCTAACATCTCCCCTACTTTTATAAGAAAGACACTCAAAAGCAACTGAATGGAACGCTGCGACAGGACAAAAAAACCTAAAGGTCCAGACACACCAACCTCACATCAACGGACTAGCGGCGATGAAGGGCACCTGATGCATCGCCTCATGTCTCCTTTGTCTCGGCAAACGTTGCACTTGAACACACCGTACAGACTACAGCCGATGGCGTGTGTGAGATGAAATAACTCCACGCCAGCAAGTCGCGGTAGTCTGTATTAATCATTCAAAAAGGGAAGCAGAAGACCGAGGACTGCGAATATACACACTGTTGTTATGAAACCTATATGAATTAAAGCAGTGTTTGCCGACCATTTTCACACCACTCTCACGTAACACTTAGCATCATTCCAGATGGCCATGTAGTAGTCAAAATATCTGTGTGCTGGAATGACGAGGTGAGCCAGACAGCGGACGGACGCCCACCGACGGCCCCAAACTGTCCAATGGCCGGCCGTCCGCTTGGTGTGTCAGGACCTTAACAAAGCTCAGTGTCCCTGTTGCTTTTGGTGCCGCTTGACTGCTCTGTTAATACAGATCCGTGCCAGGGAGAAAGCAGTTTTTGACCGCAGTGAATGTGCTAACAAATGTGGCTTGAAGCAGAATATGTTGTTAGATGAAAACATGTTGGGAATTTGGGAAATGATTACATATATCTATATTCAATAAAGTGCGAATTTTGGCCCGAGACAATTAGAGAGAACGAGCACAGCATCACTCATATGTGCCAAGAGAGAAAGAGAAGCTGGACTGTACACAATGTTAACTTTAAGTTATCAATAATAATAATTTGCATGTCAAAGTTATGAATGAAGCTTTGCACTGTACAGCCTTGGAAAATACCTGATTTTTAGAGAAGTGTTGCAGGTATGCAGACGTACTGGCGTGACAGCTTTGCCGGCCCCCCCATGCTGATTTTCCACCAGTCTGTCAGCTTTGCATCCAAGGATGGGGAATGCCCCGTAAGTATTTCTTAATCTCCGTGTCCATGCTGCCAGCTAGAGCCATGGTGAAGGCCTGAAATATGACTGCAGCTCCTGATGCTGCTGACTGAGCGTCTCTGTCAAGCACATCACCTTTACAGTGGATCAAATTCGTAATCGACGGTTGATTAATCGCTAACATCCCCAGTATGTAAACATGACATATCTTATGCTTTATGTTCTGACAGTTCCTCTAATGTGTATCCTGTCAGCTGACACTACCTTTGTAATGCAACTCAGAAATATGCTGACTGCCAGGCACATTTAATGCCAACTGCCATTCAACCTGAAAATGACTCACCATGTACAAGCCTTTGGAGCTGTGATTTACAGCAGCAACCAGAATTACTGGTGAATGAATCATAAACACAAAACAATGTTAGAAAATCAGAAAATCATGCCGTTGGACATCCAGCATAGGAAACTGTGCTGAGAACCAGTGATTACTAAGCCACTGAGTGAAAACACCTATCAGGATATGTGCTTAACAAAACTACACAATCGCATTGAAAATGCCGAAATGCCAAAATCAACAGATTTGCTTCATTTGAGTCTATGTGGGGTAGAAGGAAGTTACTGAATTATTGTTATACAATATTACCATAAAATACCAGAAGTATAAAATATAACATGTCCCTTATCAATTAAATAGGAAATAATACTAATTTGTGAGGGAAATGTCTTTATTCTTGGATATCTGGGTTGCTGGAAATTCAATAAATAAGTCCTAATAATGAGTGATATATGTGAATTCAAGACATCTCTGACTACAGACATTCAGAAAATCAAACATTTTTACTGTATTAATTTAGATATTTTCCAAAGTTAAAGTCCCATGATTTAGTGCTATAAAAAGTTAACAAAAATTGCAATAAATTGTAATATCGAATTGCAATACTTAAAAATCACAATACTATCAAATTGGCACCGAAGTATCGTGACGGTTTTGAATTGGGAGATAGGTGTATCGTCCAAGCCCTACAAATTTGTGTTAAAAATATTGAAGTATTAATGCATCTCAATACTGAATATTTGATAGTTTCAATACTCATTTTCCAAAGTATCAATACACAGCTACCAGCTGCTCTTTCTGCTCTCTCTCCTCTCCAACAGCAAACTGACACACACACTGCTATTTATGCTTTTAATAAAAATTAAAAAAAATAAATAAATAAAAAAAATTGACCCAGAGGTATTGAAAATGTTATATCAATATTTTAAGGCTAGTAATTCCAGTATGGTGACAACACGACAGCAAACTGGATTTTACTGCAGGGCTCCTGAATCGTATGGTGCAGTTTCATGTTGTCACCAGTCATGTAAAAAGGCCGATTAGGTGAAGTAACATCCTGTGTGATTTCACCGGCAGTGACGGGAGAGTGACGAGCGCGCAGATAAAAAGAGACAAAGTCATTCAGAGAGCATTTGTCAAGGTCGACAGCAGAAGTGACTTTGTCCACACGATTCAGAAAACTAGCTCCAAGAAAAGACGAGAATCGAGGCCGTCACACCAGATTAGACATACTATGCTTCCTTGAAAAATCAACCAACAATGGGTCTTGACTTTTACAGAGATGCATATACTGCTGAACTGTAGTGTCTCGTCTGCAGTCAGTCAAAACATTTTCCTGTCCTGAGGGGAGGAACAGGCCGTGACCCACTTTGGGCAAGAGCCTTTGTTTTCTTAATGCTGCATTTATGTTTCTGCAATCATCAATCATGACTCACATTGAGTCTGAGATACAAATATGACAAGCATCATTTAGTGCAGAGGGTTAGAGAGGAACCAGAATTACTGCCTCGTGGTTGTAAACCTCCACTAGACAGTCAAGTTGCATTTTACGTCCATGTCTGTCCAAAATGTCACCACTTCATCATTTTATCCAGTTAGATATGTGAATTCTTGAGTTGTGGCCACAAATGTGTTTTATGAGATCACAGTGACCTTTGACCCACAACATCTAATCAGTTCGTCGTTGCGTCTAAGTGGATGCATGTGCCAAATTTGAAGAAATTTGCATTTGCTCAAGGCTAGGACTTGGTGATACGAAGAAAATCAAATATATTTTGACAAAATATCTCACACACAATATTGTGAGGTTGACTATTGGTGCTTTTACAAACTGCAATATCTACACTGAGATTTTGGATAAATAATAATCAGTAGGATAAACAGGGGAATGATGCAATATATACTACAATCCTGTAATGCGATATTGTAATGTTTAATTTTTTTTTTTTTTTAATATTATTTTTTGGAGAGGGTTTTGTCATATTGTATTTAGAATGACAGTGTTGAAAGGTGGAGACAGAGGGGATGACAAGCAGCAAAGGGCTCCAGGCTGGATTTGAACCCAGGGCTGCTGTGACAAGGATTCAGCCTTGGTACATGGATCGCCTGCTCTACCAAGTGAGCTAAAACAGCGCCCCGATGTTTACATTAATATTTTAGAAAAAAATGTAATAGTATAAAGAACACACCAAATATACACCATTTCAGAATAGGCAAAAACAACAAATGCAAACAAACTGCCTGCAAAAAAACGGCATGGTTTTTGCCCCAAACTGCATGTGATTATCATAAAGTCCGTAAAGGGGAGACTGGTGGGTACCAAGAGAACCCATTTACTTTCACATATCTGGAGGTCAGAGGTCAAGGGACCCCTGTGAATTTCCCCATGCCAGTTTGTTCAGGCCAAAATTTAGCTAGTATGACATGGTTGGTACCAATGGATTCAGCTGTTTTTCTGGTTTCATATGATGCCGGTATCTTCACTCTAGCTTTAAGTTGAGCCAGACATTGAATAGCAGTCAGGACCGACAGTGATGGTTTGATTTTTAATAGAGAATCGATGCAGTATCACGACATAATATCTTGATACTCGTGCATCGATGCTTTCTTACACCCCTAGTTCCTATTGTATGGAAACCCATATGGAAATCTTTTTTATAAATAACATTTAAATCACTCAAGTAATAAGTATTATAGGCCAAAGAGACATACATTTCACACATTTTGTGAAAATTTATTTTGTACGGTTTGTGTAAAATTACATTTTATGACCATTCCGAGTCAAATCAGCTGTTACTGCTCCATCACATTCTCCATAAAACCGACGTCAGGAGACCTCGGCACAAACCCTGGATAGCGTGACAGCTGTTGATGCTCGCAGACATCCAGGGTTGAACCTGTAAAATCAATTATTTACATGGATGAGCATTATCTCCACCACTGGAAAATGCAGATTCCCAATGTAGCTCCAGGTCACGCGAGGGGAGCTGGTGTGCAAATTTGCGAGTGAGTAAAGAGTAAGCAGAAGTTACACGTGGGACCACCTTTAACTCTTATTTTAAGGCAGAAATAAGGCCGGTGACTGTGGGTGGATGTGTTTCACTGTGGTGACTGCCGGTGTCTTGGATGCAAGTCTGTCCCTACTGCAGTGTGAAAAGGATGGGGGTGGGAAAATAGAGACACATCTGGCTCGGGACGATCTGCCTTCTGCAGACGCCCTCTAAAGGTTCAAACAAGGGTTAACCCTCAATACAGGTTCACTGGGCTGGAAGAACCCTCCCATGAGTAAATGACTGTGTGTGTCAGAGAGACAACTCTGGAGCATCTTTCACCCATTCTGCATGGCAACAGCTGATGAATGGATGATGGATTCATAACAGCCCAGTGAGCTCTGGGTGGGATTTCAGGGTGGGGGTGACGGGGACATCACCAACCATTGAGATTCATTCTTTTGACAGTGTTGTATGAAAGCAAGCGCCTATAAGATAAGAGAACAGGAAACTGTTCACACGTAAAACCTCATTCACCACCTGATACTTTACTGCACAGGAAATGCGTCAGTCTACTCATCCTCTGTACATCAAAAAAAGGAAGAAAGAAAGAATAACAGGCAGGTTAAACAGGCTCTGAAACGTGTGAGAATTGTGTTAAGTTCCTCTTTTCTCATGCAGGTCAAGCTGCACAGCTTCATAGACACCATACTACTACTCTGCTACTACTCTGCTACTACTACTACTACTAATACTACTGCTCTCGCGAAAATCTTTCTATCTCTTCACTTTGTTATTGTCATTTATAGTGGTTATTTGCATAAAAAACACAATTCAAATGATGATTAGGAAATAAATGATTGCATCTTTATTTAAATATTTTCTTTGATTAAAAAAACTGCCACTAGTCGTTCTAATTATATATTACGAGCTGCTTAGAGCTACTGTTAGGAAGTTAAAGTGGTAATTCCCTCTCAAAGCTCCATATTATATTGTTGTGAAAACATCTTCAAACAATTGGATTTATTCTCACCAGTTTCTCACCAAAAACTACATTTTACAAGATTATATTTGAACACATGATGATAACGTTAGGATTTACCTTTGTGCAATACTCATTTTGTGTGTTCTGACACTTTTCTATCAGAACCATCATTAACTTTAACACGGGCCAGCCTTCGCTCTCCATGTGTATCAGTGAGCCTTGGTCGCCCATGACCCTGTCGCCGGTTTTCCTTCCTTGGACCACTTCTGGTAGGTCCTGACCACCGCAGACCGGGAACATCCCACGAGAGCTGCAGTTCTGGAGATGCTCTGACCCAGTCGTCTAACATCAGGACCCAGCAGCAGAGCTATGCCTCCGCCATTTAGGACTGAAAGTGACTACCAGAGGCAAGTAAAACTAAATTATTTATATTGTCAAAGTGGCCTGTGTTGTACAAAAAAATTAAACATGCATACTAATAAAACTGTTTACATATTATTTACTAATAACTTTTTTTCTCCAGAGCAAAACCCTGCGTTTTAGTGATGCAGGATGGTGAAGTCCCATGAGTCTGATGCATGTTCACTGTGCCGAGGAAACCTCGGATTCAGCTACTAGTTAATGTCACAACTTTTACGACAGCATTTATATGAATTAAATGAGGGCTATTTAAGTGTACGTACTGGGAAGGTGATTAACCTGAAAAAAAAAAAAAAAATCTTCTATACATTCATTGGTGTTTTCAGTCCAAAATGGCGGCAGCGCCACTGCAGATCCATCTAGCAGCTGCTGTCAAAAAAGCACCAGAGTTTCACCTGTTTGCTTCTATTCTCTTGGCTATAAGTACAACCTTCATTAACATTAGCTCCCTTATGAGCGGGACTGACCCTGAGCTGTCAGCATACAAGCTGGTCACTGTGATTAATTAATGCATGGGAATGAATTACAATATAAGAAGTGTCTGATTAAGTTAGTTGTTTTATATGTTTTTAAGGTTGTTCCTCCATGGCTTATTTTGGACAGTGCAAGCTTTAAGTCTTCACTCACATTGAACTTCCACATTAAGGATATGTTGTTTAGGCTTGGCTCTGACATTTCTGTCTGCATGACATAAAACTATCATGCGGCAGAAATATGAAACCGTTCAGCTGAAAACCATCCTGTTTTGATCGGTGCATCTCTTAATATTTCCAGAATGTCTGCTTTAGTTAAGTCAAGTTGGGATAAAATGATTAAAGTTAAGGTGTTTTGTCCCCTCAATGCACTCATAACCTAGGCTAAGAAAAAAATAATCTAATAACTGCCTCTACTAGACAAAAACAATTATTACACGCAACAGGAAATGCTGTTGCGTTTCCACTCTACTCCAAGCCGGCTGAACCGGACCTGCAGTTTAAGGAATCTGGTTCCAGTTTGCTTCCTCTCACTCAGATGACTATTAATGGCTCTACAGCACAGTCGACAGCGCAGTCAAAGAAGCCTCGTGAAAGGTAACAAGGCAAACTAATTTCCTCTTCTGTACGTTGGTGCACATATTTCAAACAGCCTTGCATATAAAACATTGAACCTGGAACACGAAGAAACAGAAAAAGCAGTTTTCTCAGTTTTGATGCTGAGTAGCACGTTCCCAGTCTCAGTCAGAGCCCACTGTGTTGTTCATGTTGAGGAACAGAGAACTGCCAATAAAAAAATTAATTCATTTTTAAACCGGCTTGTGGTGCAGGTCAAACACTGTAAATCCCAGACGGAGGAAGATGACCACCAGCCAAATGCTCCTACATGCTGCCTCAGCCTGGGAGTTTATCTACCAGCCATGTTGGCAAGGAATCAGATATGGCGATCTGGTGATGAAAATGTAGCTCAGTATCTAGTGAAAAAACTACAGCCATAATGGGACAAAGCAGATACAGTATCCAGCTCACTAAATAAGTTAAGCTAAGCCTGGATTTGAGTTACCTGCTTGCTTCAAGTCTGGAACAACAAAATCCAAAGTTTAGGAAAAAGAAAGAAAGCTTTAGCGAAGCTACAGTTTGAAAGCTGTGAAAGCTCAGACATCTGTCAATCAAGCAAACATGCCTCACAACTTTCTGTGCATTAACCCTCTGTCACCCACAATACACCTTCTCATGGGGGTCTTTAGGGGGAGATAGCAGGTCAACAGTAGATGTCACATAGAAGTGGTGAATATCATCTGAAAGCTGGAAACCTGAAGATTAACTTGAGATGCAGCTCAGTATGTTAAACTGGTCGAGTCACAAATCGCAAATAATTATGAATTAATTGATGAATTCAAATCTTAGAACATTATGATAGAAGTACAATATATGATGTTTATCCTCATGGTCTATTATGTCTCATAAGGTGTTGCAGCAATTTCTGGGTTGAAACCATTTGTTAGACAGATTTGGTACCAAATTTAACCTTTTTTCAATAAACTGGATAGTTTTTGCCCCAAACTGCATGTGATTATCATAAAGTGGGAATGTCTGTAAAGGGGAGACTCGTGGGTACCCACAGAACCCATTTACATTCACATAGCTTGAGGTCAGAGGTCAATGGACCACTTTGAAAATGGCCATGACAGTTTTTCTTCACCAAAATTTAGCATAACCTTTGGAGCATTATTTACACTACTTCCAGAGGTTTCTAGTTTAATAAAACTGTCACTCTAGCTCTAAAACTGAACCTGCTCCAGCCTCTGAAAGACTATAAAGTGAGTCTCAGGGGGTTAAACTATATTTTTTGTTTCACACTGTTGCTTGACTGGATGTCTGATTCAAATAAAACACTTTTCAATACAGTGTTAACACTCCCAACAAGTGCTTTGGCCAGTGTGTACTCATCCAAACCTCAATTTGTTTGATGAGACGGTAGATTACAGTTCAACAAGTGAAACTGATCTATGTCTAAAATGTCTGTGTAGTAACCCAGTAGTTCTGTAGTCTGTCAACCCATTTCCGCTGAGAGGGACTTTGTATAAACCAAAGGAAACCAAAATCAACACCAATGACCCAAAATAACTTCTGTTTGGGAATATCTTGGAAAATGACTGGCGAGCACCAACCAATTGTTTCAGTGGTGTGTCCCTCACTGCCGGTGTTATCATAAGTGCCTCTCTGTACGGACTTACTCTGTTTTATTGGTGAGCATTTACAGCCTAAAATACATAGTTGGCACCGAATCACTACCCAAATGAGTGAAGATATACTTATGACCGTTGACCTTTGGTCTAGTACAATCTGTGCATACTCACTACCTCAGTGTGTTACTCTTCTACTCAGGACAGTTTTGTGTCCTAAATCAATCATGAAAGAATCACAAAGTGCCAATTACGTCAAACTATTAATAGCTTAGTGAAGTTGGGTAGTCAAGTAGTAGTAGGGCTGTCATGAGTGACCGATAATTATGTTTGAACAGATAGCTAAACAGATAGAGAGCAAGTGCTACTCACCATCTTTTAAGTGGTTGAGTCTCCAGTTTGATCTCGAGTGCACAGCTGATAGGTATGTGGTTCGTTTACATGACGTAACCTAAAGCCTGCTGTTAGAACAGTGTCAATCTCTCTGCAGCATCATTATTCAAATATCTTTTATATATTCAAATCTAGAATATCTGTTGACAGCCCTAGTCAGTAGCATACTGAAGCTGAGACCAAAAATGCTAATATTAATTAGGGTTGCACTGATACCTGATTGGATATCAGGCCGATACTGACTCAAATAGCTGGATCGGATATCAGTGACCATGGGGCCAATCTATTCAATCCAATTCTATGTTTATATACTATATACATTATACCCTGGGATTTCAAATCCTGGGTTTAACTTTTGCTATTTGTTCTGATTAAAACTTAGTGATTGCAATTGTATTTGCATTTTCCAGTTGTTGCGTCAATTTAGTTTTTAACAATAAAACAACATTCCTGTTTTAAATTTTTTGGTTCATATTGTTTTACAAAGTTAGGAAAGATGTTAAATACTGATGTATAATGAATGATCTCTTCATGCATGCAGCCTCACCATGTCCAAACGCCAGTATCAGATTGGTACTCTGTATCGGCTGATACCAAAGCTGCAACTGAAAAGTTGGATCGGTGCATCCCTGAAATCTTCTATCACGATATAGGTCATTTCTTATCTGGATAATGATATGTATCATATGGCTTGTTTTCTGGTAATTCAAGAAATAGTCTATATGAAATAACTGCATGGTAAATCCTATTTTTGCATACTTAAATACTAGAGTATTTTCTTATTTTAAAATCTAGTGCGCAAATAAAGTTTTAAGTGAAATTATAGAGAAAAAATAAATAAATATGAGCCTAGCCTATATTACAACAGAAATTGTGAAAAAAATATATATAGTACAAAAGACATTTTTATATCGTTTTGATGATATGTATCATCATACTGCCCAGCCCTAAGCAGTATATGCAAATGAACAACGTTCAGCCTCCGTACACACTAC
The DNA here is from genome assembly GCA_947000775.1 of Pterois miles. Lineage (NCBI taxonomy): Eukaryota > Metazoa > Chordata > Actinopteri > Perciformes > Scorpaenidae > Pterois > Pterois miles. Next base: position 254,168 of record CAMQGK010000594.1, read on the forward strand.
CAGCACCCAGAGCCCTCCGCTCACCCGCTGGTAAAAGCCTGTCGGTTGAGGCAAAATGACGTGAACGTCGTCTGGCAGACCCTCGCCAGAGCCCTGGGCGCTGACAACACGGAGGGAAGCCAAACACTGTTCATTTCCATGTCGGACCCACATTTAAAATCAGCAAAGTTTCTCTTTAACTACAGGTCCTCAAACATAAACATTAAAACACACCAGCCACTAAAAAAGAGACTGGCCTTGGCCTTCTGCATCCATTTTTAAAACCCATGTGCCGTTTTGACTGGCCAGAAAAACAGACCTTCAAATTGGGTTAGGGGAGCTGCGTCTCCCTCAGGCTGCCTTCGCTGGAGCAAATGTGACAGCAGGGCGTGTTGGGGGGTTGAGCTCAGCTCCAGGGGAGGTTGGCTGAGTTTTGCCCTAATATGGACACAGGCTGGGGGGGTGCGGGGTGCTGCTGGAAGGCAGGGGAGCAGGAGGGTGGGCTGGGTCGAGAAGGGGAAACCTGCCCAGCACCACCACAATGGCAGCCTTGCTTCTTTCTGCTGCTTTTTATCCGTCCCTCTTACAGTCTACTTCACATACCAGCACAGGATTCAACTGTTCTGGTCTACTAACTGTGCTCTAAACGCTCTTCACACGCTGAAGAACTCTTTAGCAGTTAGGACTCGTACGTCAAGCATTTTTAAGCACTCGTGTTGCTCTCTGAAATGCTCTCAACTCAGAAACTACAGCATATCACACAGCCACACGCTCACCCACTCTTGAGTCAGTGACAGCAGCAGTACTGAGATCTGTTCAGCTGCTGGCTCTGTGTGTAGCCTCTGGTTCACTCAGCTGGGCTCGCCGCCTAATTTTTACACTGGCTCATTACAATCTCACCACTATCCCTTCTTCACATCTGGCCTCTGATGTAGAGAGAGAGGGAAAGGGACACCGATAGTGGCAACAGAGGCTCACAGTGGTCATTTTTTCTGTTCACAGAGCTGAGGAGAGGAAGGGGAGGGGGGTTAGTGGACGTAGTAAACAACTCAGAGAGGCCTCTGTCAATGCTGAGAAAGTGAAGAGAGACAGACTGCCTATGCACATTAAGAGTGCATGAAGAGAACAATACAAGGAGGGAAAGAACAGGCAAAATGCATGTAGGAAAGTTAAGGAGGGCGTTTTGGTATGTGGAGAGGAGGAGGAGGCCGAGGGGCTGTCTGGCTACTAGCAGCCATGGCTGCGTAGAGTGGGACTCCAGGCGTAGAAATTCCTCCAACGTCTCTGCTCAATGCCACTTCTGTTCTGCCGAGCCCTGCATGTCAACAGCACTGCAGATACAAAGGGAACCATGTCTGTGTGTGACTGAGTCTTGTGTGAAACTTGTGTTACCGAGTGTGTATGCAGGAGCATCATCAAGCAATCTCCACCACTGGCTGGGTGGAGGCACCCGAGCTAGGCTAACTGAAGCTACCTTGACTGCGGTAGCAAGGTAATCTTAATTTATACTGTATACTGAAACAGATGTGCTACTGCCATAGATATTACCTGAAACTGATCAACTCGACAAATGCTAACTTTTATTTTTCGTGCTAACACAATTTTGCCCGGCCAAGAGACAGTCCGTAAAAACGGAAAATGACATTTTTACACCTCAGTTTATCAAACTAAGAAAGTAAGAAAGCTAAGAAGCGTATGAACTATTTTCAAAATATTTTTTTCTTTAAAACTAGTGTGAAATGGTCATGAATAATAGTGATCTTTTCTTATTTCTTTCACATCTAAATCTAACTATAAAGTGAGGAATCTCTGTATGTCTCGAGAACCGCTCATCCGATCTTTATCACACATTGCAGGTGTATTGCTGGGAACCCCATGGAGTGCTTTGTCGAATTTGGTTTAATTTGGACACGCAACACAACATAAACTTTGAATAAGCCAGCACACAGCGCTCTGAACAGCAGCAGGGGAGCCCAGCTTCAGGACTTATCAGACTGAGCCAAGCCCATATAAAATTAGCCTGCAAAACAACCAAACTGTCCTCAGATTCAACAAGCACGGGCAGATAGCGATAATGTTGCAGCGAAGACCCAAGAATACAGCCCTTTCTGAACGGGCAATCCGCTAGTATCTTCCAAAACCCAAATAATCAACCCAAAAATACAGCAGCCACATACCAGCAATACTGTGATACTTGATTTTGCTAATATAGAACCACTTACTATTAATGCTTCAACACTGAGATAGAGGATACAAGGTGCTGAGATTATCGTTTAAAACTCAGAAAAATGGTCTCTTGGTAATTTCTGCAAAAACATGCTATGCCAATGCAGGGAGTGGGTCACAGGGGTGCTCCTCATGAAAACAAACCCATTCATGACTTTCTGTGAAAGATCAGCGTCAATCATTTCAGATTGGTCTAGCAGAGGACACTTGACCTTTGCAGGCCGTGACTTTGGTTTCTGTCACCAGACAAGTCTGTTGGCTTAACCGAAGCCAAGAACAAGTGCACTGGCTTAGTTAGTCATACAACATACTGTATTTAGGTCAAATGTTTTTGTTTCCTCCTTCCACTGCTTACACTTTGTTACCTTTGCTCCGAGTCTGCAGGCTGTAGATGTTGTATTCCTGCCTTGTAAGCGAAAGTCTAGCCGAGCACACACTCAAATAGAGGAGCCTGTACAAAGCACAAGCAGAACACAGTGTCAGAGAATAGGAGCTCCGACTACTGAAAGTGATAACAGCGCTGTGTTAGCCATTGCCAGACTAATTTCAGGAACACCTGACCACATCTGCATTTCACACACACAGAATACACAATTAATAACTCATGTATACTATGTACTGTATATTGTAGTTTTGGTAGGGCTGCAGCATGTATGTAACACAAAGAAAATAACCATTTTTCTATTTTTTCTAGACATACAAATAATGATATAATCAAATTATGAAAACTAACAACTAGCATTAATCATCACAATCCCAACACACGGTCTTCAGGATCAGAGTTCAAGCCATTACTTTGCAGCTCTATCTCCCACACACTCACACACACAGTAAATCAGTTTTGACACAGTTGGTGCCCTGCCCTGACCAAACTACTGTTGTTTTGTTCACTCCACTGGTTTTCTGCGCTGATACACCCTCCTCACTAGCGTGTGATGCTGTCCTCTTAATATTTCTGCTCTCCCAGACTGCTAGCTTGTCATGAACATAAACAACTGTAAATCTCTGGATTCCTGCACCTGCTGAGATCAGTGAGAGTACTGCTGAATCGCAAAAAGCTGGTCAGAGGGAGAGGCCAAGATCACTCTGCCAGCTGTGGAAATGCAGAAAAAAACAGGTGGCTTGACAGCACGCAGTCAGTGCTCTAATCTCTGTCAAGGTTAAATACTATATTTCTTATAGATTCAGCTAGTGGTGCACTCTGTGATGCATATATACTCCAGCTGAACATGTTTTCAACACTGGCAGAAGCCATTTCACTTCATAAACCTTAAAGTGGGACTCAGAGAAGAAGTGTGAAAGCAATCAAAGAGATGCGTGATCAGAATCACTGATTTATAGCGCTGTGCTGCACGACACAAGTAAGACAGGTGATCAAGAATGAGACTCTTTGTCTTGTCTTTTCATAACTTTCAACCCAGCTTTGTTCTGTACCACATTTTCCAAATCTTTCAAATTTTCCAGTGGCCTAGAAAGCATGATGCTTTGGGCATTTGTGCATCAATAAGCTGCCAAAGCAAAGAAACTGGTGGTTCAAAGTAGTTTACATAAAATCAATAGGACAGATGGTGGGCATTTTAAATGACCCAGTCGTACCACCACTCATGTTTCAAAAACAGCAGGTTACTTATCTGACATGAGACAGCATGACACCTTACAAAGCTAAGAGTGGGGTTTAGATTCACCCTTGTGTCACAATTTGTCTTTTACGATTTTGAAATCAATTTTTTTAATGCCAGCATCGATCTATCTGCTTCATTTGAGTCTATGCGGAGGTAGATGGAAATTATCGCTTTTTTATTTGTGTAGTCAGTGTAATGTGACATCTTATCCGTTCTGCATCAGTCAACCAAAACAAAACAAAGCAGAAAACGGCGGAGGGTCTGAGTGGATACAACCTGCACCTTCTCATTTTAAATCCAGCATGGTAAACACTACACATAAAGTAAAGTACAGAAACACTTTGGGTTTCACACATTGCAGGAAAAGCAGAGCTAGACATCACGGCTAAAGCTACATGCTAACTCTGTCATAGACAAGAAACGTTGTCGTATTGCAGTAACTTGTGATCAAATCAGTTGACGCTACAACTGTAGAGCACCCATATACTGACATTTATCTTAAATGCATTCAAATGTCCCTGATGAAGTTGACCATGGAATAGAGATGATAATTTCTTTTTAACCAATAAACAACCCTTGGTTAATCGATTATTAACCGTTAACTAACAAAATTTGTGCCTCGCATGCAGCGGTGTGCAAACTGCAGTGTATGAGCACAATGGACAACTGAGTCCTCAGTTCACCATCCGGAGTGGTTAGCATTAATCGGTTAAAATGCTTAATGTCAGGTAACGCTTAAATGGTTAATTATTAACATCCCTACCATAGATGTCTGAAGAGAACAGAGCAGACGAAGTTAGCAGAAGTATACACGATGTCTGGTTTAAAAAGAAGGTGTTACCAAACGCAACTGTATATACAAAATGTATATATTAAAAGAAGATTGATTGGATTATACCAGAATTATAAAACATTACATGCCTCATAAATTAAAAAGAAAATACTGTTAATTTGTGAGAGAAATGTCTTTATTCTTTGAGTTTTGGGTTGCTGAAAAAAAATAATAATAATTAATGCCTGACAATAAGTGATATATTTGACTTCAGGACATCTCTGACTACATGCATGCAGAAAATCAAACATTTTTACTGGATTAATTTAGATATAGTGTTAAAAAAGTTAACAAAAATTGCAATGAATTATAATATTGAATGGCAATACCTGTAGAATCACAATACGTATGGAACAATGCATATCGGCACCAAGTATCGAATCAAAGCAGGAAAGAGTTAAAACAAATCTTGAAAAAAAAGGAGAAAAACATCCTTAAACATTGCCGTGCATTAGCACATGTGGGCCATGTGTTTTCAAAGCCTCATAGAAGCTCGTAAAACCAGCTTAAATGATTTCTGTGGATGCTGTTACATCAGAAAATAACATCACCACAAACCAAAGAAAAGCAGAGTAACAGTAATACTGGAGCACTCGGGGGGTAATAAACTCAACAGGACTGACAATTACAAGCACGGCCTCTCCACAACAGCAGCCAGCAAGAGCACACCGAGGCTGCACACAGCAAACAGACTCACAGAGAGCTGTTGTCCCGCCGACAGGATGTGAGCGTGAAAAGTGAAACGTGAGCGGGAAGTGTGCGGGGTCATAAAGCAGAGCAGCTCGACACGTATTATCACAGACGGACAGATAAAGAGAAGGCAGACGGATAGTTTGGGGTAAAACAGGAACTTGGAGCAGACAGATTCTCATGGCGACACCGCTATTGGTTGACTACACACAAATAACTAATTTCCTGAAAGTCATAAAAACAGGAAGGGATCCAGGCCATCCAACAGTGAATAAAAATAATGGAGAATTTTAACTGGAGCACATTATTCCTGGTGAAAATTGAACACTGGCAGCTTAAAACACTAAGTTTTTAAGAGATAAGCTGTCCTAACAGCTGAGATTCATTAATCCTGCTTTGCCAAATTGAACTGAAAAGGCTCCTTGTGTAAGTGGATACACAATTATGGCTAAAATGATAACCCTGAGTCACAGCAGACATTTTAACTCGTCACTGTGGGTAAAAGCACAGGGGTTACTAATGAGGTTAATGCTGCCTCTGTTCTATTCAAATGTCCCATTAAAGGTGCTAAAAGCAAGACTGGGAGCATTTATATTGCCTCTGCACGGTTCTCAACATGGCGATGGCTGAGCCGCTGGCTCCCAATGCTAACGGTGCTAAGAGCAGCAACAGTGGAAACAAAGGCAACAGTGCTAATCGAGCTAACGATGTTTACCTGAGGGGGAACCCGAGTGGACACCACACCGCCAGCAGTCGGGATGACGTTATCAGCTGTAACCGTGGTATAAGAGCAGTGCAGAGCGGCAGCCGTGCGTTAGCCAGTGGTGCACACTCACATGCACAAACATGCACTAAAAGCAGCCGGCCTGGCTGCATCAAGAAAGCTGACAGGAAGCTCTGATTCCAACACACATAGAGTGACTTTATTGCTCCTCTATACCTTTACATAGGAAATAGTTGTTTACTGCTTTAGTAATGGATATTTTATATTGTATAGAGCACCTTCGAGCCATGACAGTGCCAAATGTCAGGACCCTGAAACAGAATCAGCTGAGTGGAATTCAGCCATCATTTATTTTCTTACTGCAACAAGTCAAAATGTCTATTAAATGTCCTAATATTGATAATTACTAGTCATAAATGGTGACTCAACTGCATTTATACGGCGCCTTTCTAGTCTTCCGACTGCTCAAAGTGCTTTACAGTATATGTGAGCATTCACCCATTCACGCACATTCATACACTGATGACAGAGGCTGCCATGCACGGTACCAATCTGCTCATCAGGATCTGACTCAATACTCATTCCCACACCAAGGGCATTGCCTTCGGGATGCGGCCTTCGCCATGCGGACTGGGGGAACTGAGAATACCGCCGACCTTCCGATTGGTGGACAACCCACTCTACTCCAACCCACAGCTGCCCCATAAAGTGTTTTCACTTCTGGTTAGCAGTCACACACCAACATTTCATATGCATGTGATAAAGACAGAAACAAGCAGAGTAGGAATGCTGCGTTTATATGCACTTTATTTTAGTGATTTACTAAACTAAACTTACACTGCCTCCATCGAGTCCTAACACTTCAAGACAATCCACCCAGAATAAATACTGCTTTCCACAGACTCCTGGGTACATATTAGACATACACAATAAAAAAATAAGGAGTGTGTGTCATAACAAGCACATGCTTTGTTATTAGTACACCCCAGCATACGTCCAACCAACTTCAACCTGAACAGACGTCTAGTAGGGCTGGGCAATATATCACCATTATATCAATATTGTAATATGAGACTAGATATCGACCTCGATTTGATATCATAATGTCAGGATATGGCATAAATATTGTATTTTTAAAAAAAAAATTAAATGTACCCAATAACCAACCCTCATTAACAATTATTACCCGACAAGACAGCTTCCTGTATCTTGCAACGCCGGCTCAGGCTGTCTTAAGGTCGACCAGCTTTTCTCCTTAAACTGACAAGCTGCTCCTCTGAGTTTTGCTCAGCTTTTTAATTAATTATCAATATTTCTTTTTACCGTTAAATCAGTTAAAATGTTTAATGTCAGTTAACTGTTACACGGTTAATTATTAACATCCCTAACTGAAAGTCAACCCTACTATATTGTGTCATTATCTATATTGAGGTATTTGGTCAAAAATACTATTTAGGGCTGTCAGTTTAACGCGTTAATTAGATTAATTAATTACGCTGCAAATTAACGCGCTATAAAAATTAACGCAATTAATCATGAGTGGCAAGTCAATGCGCAAGCATTTTAAATTTGGCCCATTGAGTGACCCGTACGCTGCAGTGGCGTCACTTCGTACCTGAGCCACTAGTCAAAAGCAGGGTGACTGACAACAGAGATGGACGCGAGGCGAGCCCACTCGGACCTGTCACTGGGACTCGGACAAGGAGGAGCAGGGGCCTCTAGCCCGCTACAAAGCTGAGCCGTGCATTGAATGCATGAGTGTCCACTGGAGTGGTGGCAGCTCACCAGGAGCTTATGAACAGCTGTCCTCTCCTCCTACCTGGCTACCGCTGCCACGTCTGGGCCAGGTGAGAGACTCTTTTCACTGCAGGTAACATCATTGAAAAGAAGAGGGCAGCCTCACACTCACACAATGTAAACAAGCTTGTTTGTCTGAGCAGCTGGCTCAAGGACACATAGAGTTGTCTGTTGTCAGTTCCTGTAACGTTAGCTGACCCTTTTAAAGGAAATGCCTGTTGGCATCTTGCTATTGATGTTGCCTTATTTAGAGGCATGTTAAACTATTCATTTTGAATTGCTGTATTGAGTCAGCTTTAGTATTCATTTTGATTGAGAGTCTGCTTATGTGCCTATTTGAGACTCAGCCTTATTTTATTTCTGAATTTTATTTATTTTATTTAACTGTATTTGTATTGCATTTTTGAGAAATGCACCTGGCCTAATTGGTTTGCTGATGTGCTTGACCTTTTTTCTTTTGAATTTCATTTATAAAGCACACTTAACCAATAAAAATGTGGATTTCAAATCTTCTCTTCTTGGTGTATTCTATTGATTAGTCATGCACTACAATTTTGTAATGTCCTAGAATTCAAATTCTTTATTTGGGGGCCTTCAGCAGGTATGAGATTAAAATGCGATTAATTAGATTAATTAATTACAAATCCTGTAATTAATTAGATTAATTTTCTTAATCGCCTGACAGCACTAATACTATTATGTTTGATTTTCTCCATATGGCCCTAACGTCTAGTCAAAATGGCTGAACACACCTGTTGGGATGTTCAGGAAAACACCTTCATATGGTTGTTGCAATATCTTATGAAAACTGAAGGAGAATATAAAGCTCATGATTCTACTTTTTCTAACACACACACACACACACACACACACACACACACACACACACACACACACACACACACACACACACACACACACACACACACACACAATCTGTTAGCTGAGCATCTGAGGCTCTAGAGCCGGTGAGAAGTCTGTTGTGTTTTGCGTTCCAGCCCAGATGGCAGCATTGGCTGAGTCAGCGGTGGCTGATGGTCCACAGTAAACTGGATGATTAGTCGTTGACAACAGGAGAAGAGCTGAGCACTAAGAGCCAGGAGCTGAGGAGCTGAGGGATTTCTTTCCAGTTACATATAAACAAAATCAAAATGTTCAAGGCCTCGCGTATTTTATTTTGGTCAACCAGGTCATACCTGTAAGTGCTAGCAGTTGCCATACTTGCTTTAGCTTAAAAATAACAGTTACTCTCTATTTGTTTCCTGTTGATGTAACAGTGATGTTGTCACTCTTCATCTCAATGAACACAGGAGGAGGAACAGCTATAATTTGACTCACATAAACAAATGTGTGATCGCCAGTGACGTGTCTTGCAGTGCTGCAGGCTAAACCTCAGTTGGGATCAAAAGTGAAATAATGATAGAAGAAGGATTCACACTGCTTGTTCAGCTAAAATCAGATATCAGACTATGCACAGTCTGCAGTGTTACCATATCACCACATGTCACAAAGTCACTTGCGAGTCCTTGTTGGACTCCAACAAACAAAAACCCGCTGCTGCAAGCATTTAGAGTTTGAGAGCAGCTTAACTGCAAATATCACATTACCATTATCCGGCCTGGTGAGACTTTAAAGCAGCACATTTCAGCAGCTGGATGCCTCTTTGTAATATGAATATAATGGCTGCAGTCATCATATTTAATGCATCAGGAAGCAGCGATACCAGCTTGCTAACCGTGTTTCAGGTGGATACTGTGTTTCTTTGATCATTATAACACATATTCAGCCCAAAAGTTTAGCAATGCTGCATAGTTTTGGTTTAACTTTGACATCAACAGATATTTTAGTTCAGTATGGATTATTATAGGGGTTGCAGGGGCTAAATTTAAATCTGACTACCTTATGATAAAAGTAATAACGCTGAAGATCCTGAACATACTTGTCTATGGTTAGTATATATTAGGGCTGGGACGATATACCTATCCCCCGATTTGATAGTAACACAATACTTGGGTGCCAAATCAATATGTATTGCAATTTTAAAATACTGTGATTCGATATTACAATTTATTGGGATTTTTGTTAACTATTTCAAAACTAGACATGGGGAAAAGTTGAATCATACACTTCTAGGGGCTTTTACATTAGAAAATCTCTGGGGGCGGCAGTAGCTCAGTCCGTAAGGACTTGGGTTAGGATGCGGAGGACGCCGGTTCAAGTCCCCCATGGACCAAGACCAACTGGTTGCTGGAGAGGCCAGTTTACCTCTTGGGCACTGCCGAGGTGCCCCTGAGCAAGGCACCGAACCCCCAACTGCTCTGGGCGCTTGTCAGGAGCAGCCCCCTCACTCTGACATCTCTCCATTGACGCATGTATATGTACTGTGTGAACAACAGAGTGTAAACTGAATTTCCCCACTGTGGGACTAATAAAGGAATATCTTCTTCTTCTTCTTCTAAATTAACACATTAAAAGTGTTTTTATTTTCAGCATGTATGAAGTCAGAGATGTCCTGAAGTCAAATATATCCATAATTGCCAGGAATTATTTTTTCATTTTTTTTCCAGTAACCCAAAAATCAAAGAAGAAACAAACTGCCCTCACAGATTAGTGGCATTTTCTTTTTAACTTACAAGGGACGTGTCATGTTTTATACTTATGATGAATATAATCCAGTCAATCTTATTTCCGTGTGTGTGTGTCCACGTGTATACTTAAGTTTACTTCGCCAAGTCTCTAGTCTCTAGAACCGTGAATTTTCTGAACCGTCCCCTCCCTCATGTGTAGTGGGTTTAACCTGAGAGGGTGCAGGTCGTATCCACATGGACCTTCCGCCGTTTCTGCTTTCTCGTTCTAATAATACATCCGTAGTTTTGGCTCACTATGGATTTGTTTTTGTTTTTGAAACTGATATGATATGATACAGACATGTCACATTATTCAGACTACAACAAAAGCCGTAACTGCCTTCTACCTCTGACTCAACTGAAGCAATTATATTGACTCTGGCATTAAATATTCTATTTAAAATAAAAATAAGAAATCGTGAGACATAGGTGAATGATTTTTTTCCACCCCTAGTATTTATGCGTCTCTTTCTTATAGTACTTTCTTCAGAAATCTTGGCAGAGCTATTTTTGTGGCAACCTAGCAGTGCTAAATACGTACAAAAGAAACAAAGCAATGCAACGCAAAGGCTTTCCCCCATGCTGGCCTCAGGCAACCTGTAATGCAATGACAGGTTAAAAACCACAACGTGGAAAAAAAAATGAAGGTGTTTGAGAGGGTGTGCGATGCCATATCCTGTTTTTCTGTCAGCAAACACTGAGCCGTGAGAGAACAAAACTGCAAGACTTTAAACTGTAATCCCACAGCTAATGTTCTGCCAGAGCAACGGTCGAGCAGGGTTTCAGCCGGGCGCATGCATGCAGCATTCAGGCTCTGCCAAGACACATTTGTAAAATCTGACATGTCTTTTTGCTCTTTTCAGTGTTCGAACATTTGCTGCTCCCCATCCTTTCAGCGTGCCATCCCTTCAGGTGGTTTAGAAGCGCCACACAAAACTAAACATAAACTGATTAGTCAGTTTATATGAGCCGCACACTTGTAATAAAGGAGAAGATTATCAGGTGATGAGGAGTAATCATTGCTAAACCCAGTCTGCTAAGACATAGGGCCCATCACTGGGATGCTCCAAAGAAATGCATCAACTGGTCACTCCGGCAATATTTAGTTTTAAACATCCATATAAACATTCCAGCAGTGTCATAACATAATGAAGCTAAGCTAATATAAGCTACAGTCTCTCATCACAACAAACACTACAGTGTGTCTTACGCTTATTCGCCAGCCTTGAGACCTCAAAAATAGGGAGGATTTGAAATCAAAGTGGTAGGGATGCACGACCCGGGGGCTGATACTCACTCAAATACATGAATCAGGAATTGGGGAAAATGGGGCTGATCTATAAAATTCAATTCTATGTTTAAATACGGTACTATACTGTATAGATTATAGACTGAAACTTCAATTCCTGTTTTTTGTCAATTTTAACCAATTTGTTGTTGCATTACATAGGCTTACACCTGAAAGGTAATTCCTGTTCGTCAAGCCCGATGTCGCCTTACACATAACAGCATGATCCCAGTCACTTCCTCACAGTGAGGCATACAGCTTATTAATTGAACACTGGTATCGGATCAGTACTCTGCTGATACCCTAAGTCCAGGTTTTCAGCATTGATATAGTGACTGAAAAAGTCGGATCGGTGCATTCCCATAAAGCAGGGAGACCTGGGGATCCTCCTACCGAAAAAAAAATTAGGTTGCTACCTGCATTCTGGTGACACTTAAAGAATTAAAATAACAAGATAATAAGTACACTGCAAAAGCATTTTACTTTACTTACTACAGCATTTTTAATTCTCAGGAAAGAAGATTGAATAATTCACGCCTCTAGCATAAACCTGTGTGAATCTCTGCTATAAACTAGGCTAATATTCATCAGTTTTCGTTCATTCATTTTTGCCCTCCTTGAGTATTTCCTTCTCTTAGTACCCTCCCTTTCTCACTGAATGTCCTTTCAGACACAATGCCACAACAGCACCACTGCACTCTGAAACACATTATTTCCAATGACTTGCACCACGCCATGCCGGCTTTGCTGCGATACTGTGATGTGCGGCACGCCGCGGTATGATGAGCAGCTGTCCTCCGGCGGGAAGACACATTAGGTTGTCCTTCAATTGCTGTCCGGGTGGAAACAGCAGAGCATATAAATGCTGTGCAGTGCCAGAGACAGGTTGAGATAAGGAAAAGGGAAAAAAGTGTGAAAAAAATGCCATAAATCAGGAGAAATCTGGGAGAATTGTGACCCCGGGAGGAAACCGGGAAAGGGAAAATGAAAAATGGGAGTCTCAGAAAAATCTGGAGGGTTGGCAAGTGCCAATCAGATATTTGAAAGCAAAAGTCTGATACCTTTTTAAGAGTCAAAAAGAACAAAATTGGTTTACATGAGGTTTTAAGCACCACATCATATGTGATTCTTTTTCTACCTTACTGATTGACTGCATCTTTTCCTTTCAAGGCTATATGAAGCCCTGCGCGCCCAAACTTGTCCCCATGGTGTTAAAGTGAATACTGCGGCACCCACACAGATAGACGAGGCCATGCAAAGAACATGCAAAGCAACTTGAAGAGATCAGGTTCATCCACAACAACCATTGTCCAGCATGTTTAAGTCACTGAATTCAACCAGCATTCCAGAAATGCTGCAATTACAGGCTGGCATACCGACCGACACAAAAACACATATGCACTCACGTGCACGCACACGCATACACACAGACACACTGTTGTTGAGGAGTGCAGCTGTTGCTGTATGTCCTCTCCAACAAAAGCGCCATTTCGGTGCACCGAGAGCCACCGTAAAGCACATTCCTCTCAGAAGCACCAAGATTTGGGATCTCAGGCTGGTTTTAAAAGTAAAGCTGACAAATACAAAACAATTTTTAAGCTCTGGCACCTTTTAAGACCCCTTACGTTAAGACAGCAAACCAATGTGGACTCAGTTCTTAAAATTTTTTAGCTGTGACTAATTTCTTAAAAAACTAATAGCAACCTAGAGCATTTTACTGGGTACCACCACCTACAGCTCAACACTGCAATGACTCATACTGCTGGACTGAATCAACCATGGACAATGATGTACAGTACAGGGTGTAATGAAGTATGTGCTCCATTAATATCCCATGGGGTAAAATAGAGTCACTCATTGGCAGCTCATGTCTGGAGAAGACAGAGAAACAGCTGCTGTCGTCGGGTATTTACAACCATAGTCTGAGACCAGAAACTATTTAACTAAAGTAAGATAATAGGTCTATTCTAGTGGTTAGACAGAGTGGGAAAATGAAATAAGGCATTAGAAAAGTGGAAAGGAAACTAATTTTGCTCCAGCCACCTGCCAGTATTTGTAGCAGCACATAACAGCACATAATGTCAGTTCGTGTTGGACTCTACGTGAAGGTAGTTATAACTGATAGAAAGAGCTGCTAAACTGCTATAACTTGAAACAAACCGGAGACCCACAGCATTTCACTTCACTTATTCAGTCACCCACTCACTTATTCAAGCGATTGAGGGTCAAAATAAAGCAATAAGCAGCTTATCCGGTACACTAACAACGGGAAAACCTAAAATGAAATGTGGCTTGAACTCGGCTGCTACTTGCAAGCTAAGTTGGCTGGCTAGCCAGTCCGCCTGCTAGCCGGGGGCACCGCTGTCAAGCAAGCCCAGCAAAGGGTATTTCCTCTATTAAATAGCCAGAAAGACTAAATAAGGCACGACACGGTGATGAAGAAAAAACCTCCTCACGCTACACGTTTAACGCCAGCGCGTAACTAATTTCAGCGCTCAAAAGCGGCTAATGTTAGCTAGCGAGTTAGCGCTTCCTCCCCGGCATCTCTTCCCATGTGAACTCGTCTGACAGTCACTGATTTGACGAGGATACGCAACTTGGCACGACACCAGGTGAAGTAAAGTCAACTTAGCGTTCGGCTAAACACGAAGAAAAGTTGGTTAAAGACAAAAACTCACCCGTGCGTGTCTTGGGTTGTACTTTTAGAGATGTAACGTTGGTCTCAGCCGTACTTTCGCCGACCTTGGCAGCTCTCTGTCCCCAGCAGCGACAGACAACAACACAGTGAGCTCAGCTCGTAGCCCTCCCTCTGCTCCCTCAGCTAACTCTGCCACCAGAAAACCCGGAGCACAGGCGAGCCTCAAGCCCCGCCCACTCCCAGCGCTAATTGGTCAATACTGGTGCACTCACCAGGTCACACTTTATTTGTTTTTATTTTATTTTAGAAAATCTAAAAAAAAAAAATAATAAAGTTAAGTAAATAAATATTAATAGAATAAATAAAATAAAAAAAATCTGCACATACAAAACTGCTCATTCCAGGCGTACATTAAAAAAATAAAAAAATAAATAAAGTTAAATCAATAATAAATAAAATGAAAAAGTACAAAAAATCTACACATACAAAATTTCTCATACCAGGGGTACATTAAAAAAGTAAAAACTAAAGAAAGTAAAATCAATAAATAAAAATAATAAAGTACAAAAAATGAACACATGCAAAACCACTCATGCCAGGGCTACATTTAAAAAGTAAAAAATAAATAAAGTTAAATAAATAAGTAATAAATAAAATAAATAAAGTACAAAAACATCTACACATACAAAACTGCTTATGCTGGGGGTACATTAAAAAAGTAAAAAAAAATAAAAAAATAAAATAAAGTTAAATAAATGAATAAATAAATAAATAAATAATAAAATGAATAAAGTACAGAAAAATCTACACATAAAAACTGCTCATGCCAGGGGTACATTAAAAAGTAAAAAATAAATAAAAGAGAAAGTCAGAGTCTCATCATCAGTCCATGACAAATTTATCAAACACATAGTTTGTTTTGATTGCATTCTTAGTCTTAATGTTTTTTATCGTGGTACCATATTGTCTCAGGTCTTGATAAAAATGTTCAAAATTAGGTTTGAAGTCTGACCATCTCTTCTGGTCAATGTGGAACTTTCCCAAAACTAGAATTAACTGTAAAAGGACATAATATCTTTTTCCTTCTCATTACCTAAATATGTCAGTTTCCTGAAATTTAAATGTTTGCTCAGTTTTCCTTCTTAAATAAAGACAAATATCCACCCAAAATATTGTGGTATACATACACAAATGACATATTGTTTCTTCTTCTTGTTCACAGAAAGTACATTAAATATAATTTATAAATCTCTCCAATGTCTCTTTGCCAGATATATGCAAAAGGAAACTTCTTTAACTTTATTTCTGAGACAAAATTTGTCCCCATCTAGCCAAATTTTCTGCCAATTAATTTCTCCATTAAGCAAAGCCCAAAAGAATCTTGCTGGATGTAAATTACACCTTATATGCTCAAGTCACAGTTTCAGTTTGTTCAGTACTTTGGTTCATGATAAAATACTATACAACAACATCCCCATTACCTGTACTTTGTATTTATGCTAATGAGAAATAACATGGTTATTACATTATACCATTATATAGCACTGTCATTTGGAGCATGATAGAATGACAGAAATGACCTTTTAGCTCAAAGCACAGCTGTTAGGTTGTTTTTTTTTAATGCCATTTATCAAAACACGTCATTGTTTTTGGTGTTGAACAAATGTAATAATACTATGATACAGTTCTGAGACCCACACAAGTCAGCGGAGTGAAGCAGCACACCTACAGTAAGGAGTTGATCTTCAGATAAGGTTATGATGGTGGCTATTATCATGAAAGTTGGTGTAGATGTTCTTGGTCAGCGGAGAATAATACAGCTGGACTTTGGTGAAATCTCTAATCTTCTGTCTTTTTGTCATCTTGCACCCTAAAACTTTTATTCACGACAGACTATTTTCAACTTCTAGATGGATGTACATTCAGTTTTGCTTCTTTTCTTTCTTGTAAAAGTCATTGAAGAGATGTCTAAAGAAAAAGTTTTGCCTTATATACCTAAAGTTTCTAGTGTCCATTTAAACTTTCCCAAGTGCTAGTATCAGGTCAGACTTGTACACAATAAGTAAAAAGATGAGGACCAAATTAAGAGTTTGTGTTTTCAAACTGAAAGTGAAGTTTTCGATGAAAAATGTATTTATGTATTATTATGTATTGTATAATGTTCCAGGGCTTTTATTTCCAGTTTATCGTTTGATTAAGGAATGAACCCACATGCTAAAGAATGTCTATATCAGGTTTATATAATTATTATATTGCAAATTTTAATTTCGTCATTCCTGCTAGTTACATTTCCATCTTACCCCTGTCAGCGTGTAAAGCACATATAATATTATATAAATCTAGTAAATCAATAGATAATTAGTCAGATGACAGAAAATTAATCAGAAAAACTGTTCAATTCTTGAATCTTTTCAGTCTCTTTTGCTGGTGCCAACTTCTTAAATATGAATTGACAAATGAATTATTGCTTTTCTTTGTCATTAGGGCTGTCAGTTGCTAAAATATTTAATTGCGATTAATAGCATGCTTGTCTATAATTAATCATGATTAACTGCACATTTTTTTATTGTACCTTAAAGGGAAATTTGCCAAATATTTAATAGTCTTATCAACATGGGAGTGGACAAATATGCTGTTTTATGCAAATGTATGTATATAGTTATTATTGGAAATTGATTAACAACACAAAAGAAAGACAAATATTGTCCAGAAACCCTCACAGGTTCTGCATTTAGCATAAAAATATGCTCAAATCATAACATGGCAAACTGCAGCCCAACAGGCAACAACAGCTGTCAGTGTGTCAGTGTGCTGACTTGACTATGACTTGATCCAGACTGACTGGGACTATCATAAAGTGATCATGTCTGTAAAGGGGAGACTGGTGGGGACCCGGAGAATCCATTTACATTCACATATCTGGAGGTCAGAGGTCAAGGGACCCCTTTGAAAATGGCAAAATTTAGCACAAGTTTGGAGCATTATTTAGCCTCTTTCATATGATACGATCTTCACACTAGCTTTAAAAATGAGCTTACTACATCTTAAAAATCGCAGGTTGCATTATTGCATTAAAGTAATTAATGGTGTTAAAATGAATTTGTTTTAATGTATTAATATCACATTAACTTGGACAACCATATTTGTCATATATGGTAGTAAACTAGGTTTTTGTGTACTGGAAGTCATCTTGGAAAGTATAATGGGTATATTTCATTTCATGAATTCTTCATGAATATGATTAATCAGATATTCAAGAAAATAAATGGCAGATTAATCAGTGATGAAAGTAATTGTTAGTTGCAGCCCAAAATAAGCAATTTTAGGAGTTGCAGAACGTATCTTGTTTACTTTAGCTGTTTACGTTATCCAACCAAAATGCTTTTCTTTTGGCCTCATATCATTCAGATTCAGGTCGAGGTTCAGATAGCACATCGTAGTAAACTTCCTGCTTGTAACGACCAGCCTTAGCCAGCATTAAGATTGATGGATCCAGTCAAAGGCATGTTTGAACATTAGTGGGTGTATAGAATGGGGGGCTTTCATACTCGGCCCCTGAGGACTGCAATGCAAAGCAACAGGAACACACACACAGAGCCTTTAAAAATGTCAAGGCTCTACAATCAAAACATACAGTCTCTTCAGTGCAAGGCCTCATGGAGCTCCCTGATGCTATTTCTGTGTGTTTTGCCATACCAGGTTGCCACGACGCATGCTAGAGCCTCGGGTCTGTGACTGTGGGAAAAGGTTCAGGGCTCTTTGTTGTCAGCGGTGTGGTCGAAGGTATGTTCAGGGTAAACGCCTCCGCAGGATAACACGGCCAGTTAGGTTAGATGATGGGGGTCAAAGTACGCCCACATCTTCCACTACCACAACTGCTGGTTGTCATGGAGTTAAGTTTCCTTTACAGTTATGTTACACACACCAACATGTATTAAAGCAGCAGTAGGCAGATTGAAGCAAATATGATTAAAAAAAAATATTTTTATAAAACAGTAAAATTATATTCTGACAGTTGTATGAAACAGAATATCTGAAAAAATTATGTTCCTCTGATGCTCCTAATGGCATCTGCAAGTTTTCTTTTCTTTTCTTTCTTTCCTTCTTTCTTTCAGCAGGATCAGCAACAAAACCAACTGGAGGACAGGACGCTCAGTGGGGTCGTCCTCTTCTCCCATAACTGTCACTGCTTCTGTCAAATCAAAGTAAAAACAGCCAAAAAGTAAAGAAAACACAGATGAACAAAAATGTAGAAACTGAATTACTCTTAATTTTATATGTTATTATCAACTTTTATTTCTTTCTTTCAATATTTATTGATTTATTTCCATATATATTTCAGCATTTATTTATTTTAATTTTGTTATTTTTTCATGTTTTAATTTCTGTATTTATTAATTTATTCCTGCAATTTTCTTTTGTTTTTATATATATATATATATATATATATATATATATATATATATATATATATATATATATATATATATATATATATATATATATATATATATATATATATATATATATATATATATATATATATATAATTATTTTTTGTCTGGATCTGTTTTCCAACCACTTTATTGAAGCTGTTGAAGCCAAACAAACCCTCCAACACACCTCCAAAAGCAAACACCTCTTGTATAGTATTATTAAATTGAATTGTTAAGGTGCAAAATGGTACTAGGATCCCAAGTTCCCTTAATTCAGATGCCGTTTGCACCGCTGTCTCTGCCCCTCCATTCTTTATTACTTTACTGCCATCAAACTGACTTCATGTACAAAGTGTCATTCTGCTGCCGTGCTTGGATTATGAAAAATAATAAATAATTATTCAAAGAACATTTGCTTAAAAAAATAAAACAGCACTTCATGTTGTAATTTTATTAAATTATTATTTAATTTTTATCTTTTTTTTGGCTAAATCAAACCTTATGGCCCACTTTGGGGAACCCTGGTCTAAATCCAAGATCCCATGTTGTTAATGGCTTTAGACAATAAAACAAAACAAAAAAAAATGCTGAATTTCCCATCATCCTCTGGGTGGCAGTAGCTCACCACACTGCTGACTGTCTCTAGCTGCATCTGCACTGATGTCAACTGCATTTATTATACTGTACACACTCTTTACTTCAGTGGATTATATACAACACTTTCTCTTTCATGCCCTCTCTATATTATGCTTGGTTCAATAATTTATGAACAGCGCATCTCACCTGTGTGTGGAGTTTGTGAGCTGCCACCAACTGTGTTGTAGGATCACAGGTGCTTTATGCCGTCTCATGTTAGCTGTAGAGTAAAACACTGAATCTATCGTTCACATAAGCCACAGGAAAACACCGTTATTCAACAGCAAATCTATGTTACATTTGCAATATGATGTCTTCTTTAATGTGACATGACCAATCCTATAATCCCCTGAAGACCATGTTAATGATGTAATGTTTAGAGTCATCAATTACCCTAAATTGAATGTCTTTGGTCTGTGGGAGGAAGAAAACCCACACCGGAGAAAACCCACACTTACAGAGGGAGAACATGCAAACTCCACACAGAGGAGTCCCAGGAGGAGTTGAACCTGCCCTCTTGCTGTGAGGCGGAGTGCTAACCACTACACCACCGTGCAGCCCGGCTCTCGGGAAGTGACGACATAAATTACTGCTCAGTGCATCTGAAAAGATAAATACAACAGTTTACACTCAAAGTATATTGAACAGTAGTACACATTGAGTATGTAATGCATATTATACGATTTCAGATGAAGAAGGGTTTTATATGTGCTTGCCCATGCTATGTCACTGTATGAAATGAAAGGATAAATCATAGAGTCATATAGACACAATTTTTTGACAAACAGGCTCTTTGTATCTGCACTGCCACACGGATGCTCCTCTTTTGTAGTCTCTACAAATCTGAATAAGTCGGTTTCCTCTGATGAATATTTGAATATTGCGTTGAAAACACTCATTAATGATGAGGTCAAACATAATCACAAGACTCAAGAGTTTCCAGAAAAGACAAGTTTTTATTTGCAATAAGACCAAGTGGAATGTGACCAAAGTTATCACAAAAAAAACCCCTGAATACAAATAAAAAAAGCTAACTATTAGTCAAAAATTAGCCCAATATTAACCAATCTGGTGAGCTGGCAAAAAAGAAAAAAAACAGGGAAGCCATCTCAGCCCAGCCCTTACAGGGCCGGCGGAGCTGGACGCCTCCCTCTACCCCTACACAACATATTCCCCAACTAAACCCTAACAAACAGAAACAAACCGCCAAAACTAGACCAGCAGACTCACCAGAGAAGATAAAGAGCCCCATCACAACAAACTACAAGTGGTCACATTAGCACTGATGCTTCTGCTGCTTCTGCCAGGCCAGAGTGAAAAGAGAGAGAGAGAGAGAGAGAGAGAGAGAGAGAGAGCACACATCCCCTCCCCCTCTTTATTGCTTCTCAATCACCTGAGCAGCCACACCTGGAGAGAAAAACACAGACCAGGAATGAGGCATCATGATCAGCATGATCAGAGGGGGGAGGAGCACGTAACACCCCCACCCTAAGTTACTGAACAATGTTTACCGAGAACAGTGGTGAAACAAAAAACCTTAGTCTTCTCAGGATACGCTGTTCAGGAGCAACTGTTGACAGACGTGACAATGCATGGGCTGTAACAAACGGGGGCTCGTCCTAACTTGGTTGACCTAGTTCACACTGGTAGAGTGCAGTTGGTTCTGCTATTTGTTAATGCACGATTGGCAGAGACCGGTTTCATGAATGAGATCAGTTGTAGTCTAGCAAGAAGGTGCAACTCATTTTGTAAACTGAGCTGTGCAATCTGGTTGTTTGGGAGATAAGGACGAGTGTGGTAATTCGGCTGTTCTGCTGTTTTTTGGTCAATGTCAGCAGCTGTATTCATAAGTTGCTGATTTGTTCTGGTGTGTTTGGGTTGCTGAGTTGTGCATTTTGGTGTTTTGACACAGGTTGGCAGGTGTGAGCTATCAGCAGTGATTACAGGCGCCTATAGTGAGGAGCATTTTGATTTTGTGGAGTTTTCCTGAGTAGGCATAGCACATTGTCCATTTGGGCTGGTTGGTTTGTTGTTTTAGTTTGTTATTTTTGTGTGGTGTGTGGTCAGAGCAGTTGTCTCGGGGACACATCCAGAGCTGTCAGGTGGTAACCAGCTTGCTGGGGGCCTAACTAAGGCTACTGGTTTAAGTGTTTAAAGAGCCTCCCACTAATCTGCATGAAGACTAGGGTTCAGTGAGGTAGACTAGTTTGGGATAGGCAGTTTAAGTAGAGCGGAACGTCCACAGTAGTTTAGTGCACTATTTGACCTGTGCACCACTGTCTGTTGGTTCTGTAGACCAGTAGCGTGTGATGGCTGGGGTGGTTGGACCCATTCATGGGCACAGCCTGGAGGTTCTGGGTAGTTGGACCCAGTTACACTGAAGGTGTTTTGTCTGTGAGAACTTAAGCGAGCTGTTGCAGGAGGTTCGTGGTTTATATTGTGGGCAAGTCAGTGGTTACAGGAGGGATGTGAATGGTTGTTGGTTATGTTGGTGTCATGATGTGCAAGTTGGTAGCTCGGTCTGTTAGCTGTGGAAACATAAGAGCTACAGTTCATGCCTTGGTTGGTGTGAGCTTTGTTGTAGTAGTTTGGTTGCCTCTTTGTGCTGTGCGTCGTGGGACGACTTGTAGTAGAGGAACCTTTGGATGCTACTTTTGGGTGGTGCTTATTTATGTTTTGTGTGTTTTGGTATTTGGTAGCTGCATGCTACCAAAGAAGGAACTGCTAGTGTTAATGTTAAGTTAAATGTTAAATGTAAGTATTTTTATCAAGTTAAATGTTAAATATAAGTGTTAATGTAAAGTTAAATGTTAAGTTTTGTTAATGGAAACATTACTACCCTAAACAGTCAGTCCTGTGCGGTTCATAGACTCCTGTATATAATGTCATGTTCTCAATAATCTGCTGTTTGGAGTGATTTTCAGTATAATAAACACTGAAAAGTAAGTGCCCAGTATGTTTTCTATATTGATAAAATAGAGGTTACCTCTGACAGTATTTGTTTGGCCCCCGACAACAATCTTGGTTTCTCATGTGGCCCCCCAGGAAACATGATTGTCCACCGCTGTATTATGTTGAGCTGGAAGCCACCTCAGCCACAGAGGAGCAGCATCCTCGATGGTAAGTACACAGAGCAAAGTTGAAGTGGAACAAATGAAGGAAATTTTGTCAACAGTCTCATGGTGAGAATGACCATGGTGAGAATTACACCATCCAGCTGACACTTCTGAGGGACAAACTGGAGACTGCAGGGGTAGATCACCATCTTACATCCTGGGTACTGGACTACCTCACAAACCGCCCACAGTATGTGAGGACACAGGACTTCACTTCAGACACGGTGGTCTGCAGTGTGGGGGCCCCGCAGGGAACGGTTCTGGCTCCGTTCCTCTTCACGCTCTACACTGCAGACTTCACCTACAACTCACCAACCTGTCACCTGCAGAAGTTCTCTGATGACTCTGCTATCGTCGGCCTCATCACTGATGGGGACGATGGGGAGTACAGAGAACTTTCCCAGGACTTCGTGGACTGGTGCCTGCGGAACCACCTCCAGATCAACGCAGGGAAAACTAAAGAGCTGGTGGTGGATTTCTGCAGGCAAACTCATCCCCCTCCAACACCGGTGAACATCCAGGGATCAGACATTGAGATGGTGACATCTTATAAATACCTGGGTGTTCACCTGAACAATAAACTGGACTGGACCACAAACTCCTCTGAACTCCATAAGAAAGGCCAGAGCAGGCTGTATCTGCTCAGGAGACTGAGGTCTTTTGGAGTGCAGGGGACACTCCTGAAAACATTTTATGACACCGTTGTGGCATCAGCCATATTTTATGGAGTGGTTTGCTGGGGCAGCAGCATCACAGCTGCAGACAGGAAGAGGCTGGATAAGATTATTAAAAGGGCCAGCTCTGTCCTGGGATGCTCTCTGGACTCAGTGCAGGTGGTGGGAGAGAGGAGGACGATGGCTAAGCTGTCATCCATGATGGAGAAGGACTCCCACCCCATGAGAGACACCATCAGAGCTCTGGAGAGCTCCTTCAGTGACAGGCTGCTACACCCTAAGTGTACGAAGGAGCGTTACAGAAGGTCCTTCCTGCCTGCAGCTGTTAGACTCCACAACCAGCACTGCTCCCAGTAGACCACAATCACAGTCACATTCACAACAAACTGACCGGACATAAGTGCAATAAGGACTTTATGTACAATTATATCATCTGCTCAAATCATAGTAACTGGACAATTATTTATTGATATGATGGACATATTTCTGGCTTTACTTTTCTATTATGTATATACTAATTTATTTTATTTGTATTAATACTGTTTTTAAATCTATGTTTCTTGTCTTTTTATTGCACTATCCACTTGCTGCTGTAATGTGTGAATTTCCCCACTGTGGGACTAATAAAGGAATATCTTATTTATATCTTATCTTATCTTATAATTATTCATGTCTGTGTTTCTAAAAGAGAAAACTGATTTCATATTTCATTTCCACCTATTGCAGTAGCTTAATTTCTGAAAAGTATGTTTTGTTCACTCTGTCAGGTTTGACCTGGTGGAGTCAAACTTGAGGCTCTTGGTGGAAAAACTACAGGAGACTGGCTGGATTTCCATCACCGACATCAGTCTCAATTCTGATGTAGGCGTCAAAACCAAGTAAGGACACATGATTTTTATGGTTATACTTTAACTATGGTGGGAAGCTCTCTTGAGTTCAAGTGAATAAGGTTAATTTCTATCAACTGATTAATGTTCTGATGCTGTATTTACTCAGTTTGCAGTAAAGGCATGAAACTGGCTTGTATTTTGGTAGTTAGATGTTTTACAATGTAACCCTGTTTGGGGGGGGGGGGGGGGTTTTTTGGGGGGGCCCACAGAGGAAGAAGAACAACAAACCGTCTTCCCTCCACAACCAAGAGTCCACTAAGAAAGGTCCACTAATGTAAATGCTGATCTGAAAGGTATTTTGTGACTTATCTGGCTGTCTGTTCCCTCTCAGAGTCCACCCACTGTGGAGCTGTCCGGGACGAGCCTCTTGCCCCTTGAAGGCATAAGTGAGGAGAAACCTCAGATTAGGGGGGGGGGGGAGCTGTCAGGTGATGAGTCTCTTGCCCCCATGAAGCCTCCTTCAGAGGTCAGGAGGAAAATCAGATTAAAGCTGATCAGGTAAACACAGAAGAGTTTCCTCTCACTGCACACACTTCTTCTCTTTCCTACTTTGTCATGTGCTCCATACTACAAACATCTCCACATGTGCTGGGATTCATAGAGGGACTCTTTAAGGTAGACTGATTAATGCTGTCTTTTCACCACAAGAGGGCCACGAAGCCTTTCTTCTGGTCTTCTTCCTCAACCGAAGCCAAGGATTGTGAACACAGACACACTGTTCAAAGACTCGTCACCTGGTGACAGCAAAAGCTGATGCATACTAGAGTTAAGGGAGCATCTTTACCTTCCCTAATCTTTTATAAATAGTTAAGTCTTCACAGAAAGAAAATAAGGATTTTGAACGCTTGCATTTTTCACCTTAATGTATTGATTTGCAGAGCAGATAATGGTAGCGAGGTGCCGATTAATAATTTTGTGATGCATTTGCGAGGGTGATCTATCACGGCGTCCTCTAAAAACATATTTTTCTTTTCTTTTCCTGCTGTGGTTTGATCATTTTCCTGGATGCGCTGTACCCAGAGGATAATGTTTTGTCAGTTGACCTCTGGGAGCTCTTTGCTGAGTGGCGCTTTTAAGTCATCTGCTGTCTGTGATTAACTGTAATTAATGACAGGGAGAAACAAACATCACTCATTATTGAATGGTACTTGTTTTTAGGCCTTTTGGATGAAGAGAATAATAACAAGTATACCTATGATGACTGATGACTATGACTAGATTTCCATCTTCTTCTCTGGCTTTGCAATTTATTTTTGGGCTGTCAAAGTTAACATAATAATAACAGAGGTTGTAACAGACTCGGTTTTAAAGCTAGAGTGTTACATCAAACTAGAAAACCTGAGGAATCCATTGGTACCAACCATGTCATACTGCCTCGTTGTGAAGAAAGTTAAATAACGCTCCAAACTCAACGGGGTCTCTTGACCTCTGACCTCAAGATGTGAAAGAAAACGGATTCTGTGGTTACCTGAGTCTCCCCTTTACAGACATGCCCACTTCATGATAATCACATGCAATACTAATCAATTGATGCAAATTTTTTTCTCTTCACCTAATATAACATTTCTGATATTTAGTGATCCCATGATGCAAATTTGTGAACTCGCTGATTAAATACATTAAATGGGGGTAAGACTTCTTGAATGCACCTGGTCCATCAGAGTTTTCTCATCAGATGATAATGTGAAACGGTTACAGTAACTTGCATAGCAGTCTTGTACATTTCACATCACATTCAGAAATGATTGAAAACGGTTGTGATTTGGTTTGGTTGTCATTTGTTTTGTTTTTTGATTTGTTGAACACAGTATGTATCATCAGTTGGGGGGATTTGTGCCACGAGACAACCAGATACTCAGCTATAGGGAGCAGACTCATAACATGCTGCCTAGTTAAGGGTTTTCTGTTGGTTGCATCCCAATCCATTCAAAATTTCCAAGGGTGACCTTTTGAGGGAAGGGGTGTCACATGCTACTCTATGAACTTGCAAGTCTTACAACCCTGTTTCTTCTTGTGTCTCTTACTGCAGGTGCAACTGATTCAGCTCCAGACGAAGACGGGGGAAACTTCTACCACCACAGTTATTTATAAATAAAATTGTAAATAGTTTGAATGTCTCCCTATTTTGTTGCAGTATTTCAGCTGGTCAGGGGTTGATCTGAAGAGCAATATTAGAGGTGTCGTCCTCTCTGATGGGAAAACTTGACTAAATTCATCCCCCTTTCAAATCAGACTTCATAAATATGATACGTCATCCTGACGGTTTTGAATAAGAGGTGCCAGATTGACATTTAAATGGTAAAAACAGATTTAGTATGCAGATCTGATGAATCCTGAGGTCCAGATTCTGACAGTTTCTCCTGGACTACTGTGAGTCTCAGTCTTGTGTGTTGTACTAGCTGTCAGAAAGGTGGTCCCTACAACAGTGATGTTGCCTCACCTGTAAAGTATCCAGGAAGATGTCAGACAGTTGGCTGACCTGGAGTGAAACCATGAAGAGTGAAGAAGAACAAATGGAAACACACAAGACTGTCTGAGAGTAACACAACAGAAATGAATGAGCATGAAATGACAATGTTAGCTTAGCGATTCTGACAGCTGGGTATGTAGGGTATTTGTAAAATGAACCCTAATTCAGAAATAATAATACAAATACTACTACTACTAATACTAATACTAATAAATTTGATTTATATAGCACTTTTCTAAAAGCAGTTTCAAAGTGCTTTACAGTTAATAATAAAATACAGTAATAGTGCACAGCATGAACACGTATACAATTACTAAAATGGGAGCAGACACTCAGCAGTAAAAGCAATATTATATTAAATAAACAGACTCAAAAGACAAATAAAACTAAAAAACAAAGGATTTGCAAACAACAAACATAATAAAAAGCAGCTTTTTGAAAGTTTTTTAAAAATGTGGTCTACAGACTCACCTGACCCGACAGTGAGGGGGAGGCAGCTCCTCAGTGGTGGAGTTCAAATGGTAAAAGCAAGGTCCTCCTTTGGTTTTAGCCTGGACGGTAGGATATTTAACAGCAGCTGGTCAGCAGATCTGAGTAATCTTGGTGCAGAGTATTCATATGAGCTCATAAATATTAGCTAGATTGTGGCATGTGATAAACATCTCTATCATATTAACACTGAGGGCTTGTAAAAGGGACCCAACATTGAAATTAAAGACAGCTGTTTTATAATTTACAAACAGTATAAATATATTTTAAATATCTAAAAGAAAGAAAAGAATAATATATCCAAACAAGAAATTCCTAGAAATAAAGAAATAACAATAAAACATAAGATTGAGGGAAAGGAAATGGGTTGTGAATAGTTAAGACCTTCAAGTACAAAAGTACCTGTTTAAAGTTTATTAATGTCAAATATGTTAAACTCCTGAGTTTGAAATAATGGGGCAGTTTGAGTTGTTGACCAAACCAGACTAAGGCAGCGTCCTCAGTTCCATATTAACATATTATTTAGTACGCTAAAACTGGATGTGAAATATTACAGTATGCTGGACAAGATACATACTACTGATTACACACAAAAGTACATTGAACAGTAGTACACACTGAGTATGTAGTGCATATTGTACGATATCAGATGAAGAAGGGTTTTATATGTGCTTGCCCATGCTATATTACTGTATGATATGAAAGGATAAATCATAGAGTCATATAGACACAGTTTTTTGAGAAACAGGCTCTTTGTATCTGCACGGCCACACTGATGCTCCTCTTTATGGGAATTAACTGAACACTAACATGTCTGTAACATGGGGCCGCATGTTGGAAAGTGATTCTTTCTTGGAAAAGTGATTTCACTTGTCGGTCCCCGTTGATTTCCGGTCGTTTCCCATCAGTGTAACATTACTGGTTCAAGGTTTTCCCTTACTTATCCATTACAGCAGCTACTTGGTTTATTTTCTCTTCTGTGGATTCAATATCAGCAAAGTGACCTGCTGTACGAAGACGAGAGACGTGAAATGTGTGAAAACGCAAATGAGAGGTGTGGAGAGGCCTGAAGACAATCTCCAGCCACAGTGAAGACAGTGGGAGCAGCCCAGTAGCCGGAGACAGGGAGTGGGTAAACAAAGTGAATCTGTTCTTCAACAGATCTGTGCTCCTGAAGAGTCTGTCCCTCCCCCTGCAGTTCACGTACCGTCAGAGCATCGGTGTGGATGATGCTTTAATCTACCTGCTGCACTGATCCCTCTCCCACCTGGACACGCCTGGGAGCACTGTGAGGGTCACGTTCTTCAACTTCTCCAGTGGGTTCAACACCATTCAGCATCTCTGCTGAGGGGGATGCTGGAAGGAGCTGGTGGGGTCTGTCTGCTGGCTGCATGGACCATCAACTACCTCACCAACAGACCACAGTATGTGAGGCTTCATGACGTGGTAGTCTGCAGCACGGGGGCCCCTCAGAGTCCAGTCCTCTGCCCAGTCCTTGTCTCCCTCTACACCTCAGACTTTAAACACAACTCGGACTGCTGCCACGTTCAGAGGTCCTCTGACGATACAGCACTCACCAAATGTAACTGGAGTTATGATGCTTATTACTTTTAATTTAGTTCCTACAACTGTTCGCATTACACAAACTATTTATATCACATGAATATAATATATAGTAAAGTACAGGTTCCTTTATTGGTGTGTGTGCTATGGAGTAAAACCTCCAAAGGAATGTGACAGGGAAAGTATATTCAATCCACACTATACTATGTAGTGTGTAAGTATTTACCCACTCTTTGGACCGCATCATGTTTTAATACGTAAAATGACTAACGTTCACGTATATATGGAAAACAATGTCCGAAGTCAAAGTTCTCTGGTAGACTGCAGCAGGCATCATGGGACTTGGTGTCCTCTTTAACTACGGCCCTTTTCACAGACATTCACACTTGAGATTGACCTGCTGTAGGCAGATATACAGCTGTGCCATTTTCTTCCTCATTTTGAATAACTCAACTCAAAGAGATAGTCAGACCCTTGGATATTTTTTACATTTCGAGTCTTTACAAATCTGAATAAGTCGGTTTCCACTGATGAATATTTGAATATCGCGTTAAAAACGCTCATTAATGATGAGGTCAAACATAATCACAAGACTCAAGAGTTTCCAGAAAAGACAAGTTTTTATTTGCAATAAGACCAAGTGGAATGTGACCAAAGTTATCACAAAAAACCCCCGAATCAAATAAAACAAGCTAACTATTAGTCAAAAATTAGCCCAATATTAACCAATCTGGTGAGCTGGCAAAAATGAAAAAAAAAAAAAAACAGGGAAGCCATCTCAGCCCAGCCCTTACAGGGCCGGCGGAGCTGGACGCCTCCCTCTACCCCTACACAACATATTCCCCAACTAAACCCTAACAAACAGAAACAAACCGCCAAAACTAGACGAGATAGATAGATAGATAGATAGATAGATACTTTATTGATCCCAAGTTGGGAAATTGTGGTGTTACAGTAGCAGGTTATCAGCACAATATACAAGAGAGAATATACACAACTATATACACATAAAAAAGAGAATATGCACATCTGTACGAAGTGTGAAGTATATACAGACAATCTTGTTATAAAACTAATCTAATTCTAAGAAATGTAAACATTATACACTATAATGATAAGATAATAAAATAATAAAATAAAATGATATGATATATGATGATATAGTATATAATGTAATGTTGTATAGCATAACATGATATATATGTATGTATGTATGATACATGATATGTATGTATGATACATATAATATATATATGTGGAATAGATATATAGAGCTGTGGTATAATAATATAATACAATATACACGGCAATACACAATATAACAATCTAATATGTATAATGCTCTATAATACACCTAACCAACAGTAGCTGGGGGTCTATCAATCATACTAATATATAAAAAAATATAGAAGAAGTAAAGAATAACACTCTATATATACAGTCAGTAGTGCAGATGTTAAAGTGAAATTGTGCAATGTTAGGTGTCGTAGGGGGTGGTAGGGGGAGCAGAGAGCTCTCTGCCAGCCAGAGGTGATGTGTTGAACAGTTTGATAGCTGTTGGTAGGAAGGATTTCCTGTATCTGTCCTTGTGACAGCGGAGCTGAACCAGTCCAGCAGACTCACCAGAGAAGATAAAGAGCCACATCACAACAAACTACAAGTGGTCACATTAGCACTGATGCTTCTGCTGCTTCTGCCAGGCCAGAGTGAAAAGAGAGAGAGAGAGAGAGAGAGAGAGAGAGAGCACACATCCCCTCCCCCTCTTTATTGCTTCTCAATCACCTGAGCAGCCACACCTGGAGAGAAAAACACAGACCAGGAATGAGGCATCATGATCAGCATGATCAGAAGGGGGAGGAGCACGTAACACCCCCACCCTAAGTTACTGAACAATGTTTACCGAGAACAGTGGTGAAACAAGAAACCTTAGTCTTCTCAGGATACGCTGTTCAGGAGCAACTGTTGACAGACGTGACAATGCATGGGCTGTAACAAACGGGGGCTCGTCCTAACTTGGTTAACCTAATTCCAAATGGTAGAGTGCAGTTGGTTTTTTTTTTTTTTAATGCAGGATTGGAAGAGATGAGTTTATAAAATAAATTTAATTGTAGTTAAAAAAAAAAGTTGAAATTATTTTTTAAAATTGGGATGTGAAATCTGTTGTTTTGGGGGAGAGGGGGAAGAGGGGAATTTGGGTGTTTTGGTTTTTTTTTGTCAATATGAAGAAATGTAAATATAATTTTTTGATTTGGTTTGGTGTGTGTGGGGTGGTGTGTGGTGGATTTGGGTGTTGTGGGATGGGGGGGGGGGGGAGGAATAAGAAGAGGGAGGAGAGGCGAGTATGGAGAGGGGGGAATAGATTTTGTGGGGTTTCCTAGGAGGGAGAAAGAATAGAGTAGTTTGGGGGGGGGGGGGGGTGTGTTGTGTTTGTTTTTTTTGTGGGGGGGGGGGGGAAGGGGGGGGTGTCGGGAGAGAAAAAGAGGGGGGAGGGGGGAAAAATGAGGGGGGGGGGGGGAAAAAAATGATGGGAGTAGAAAAAAAAAAAAAAGAGCATTCTACTATATGGGGGGAGTAGGGAGGAGTGGGGTGGAGGGGAATGGGGGAAGGAGAAAAAGGAGAGGAGAAGGGAAAATTAAGGATATGTTTGAATTTTGTATGTGCATTAGTATGTTTTGGTGGTGAGGAGGGGGAGGGGGGGGGGGGGGGGGGGGGGGGAGTCAGGCAAGGGCAGGGGGTGGGGGGGGGGGGGAGTGGGAAAGAGGGAGGGGGGGGGTGTGGTGTGTGAGGAGAATGGAGAGGTGAGGTGGGGGGTGGGGGGGGGTGGGTGGGGGGGGGAGTGGGGGGGGAGGGGGGGGGGGGGGGGGGGTGGTGGGTGGGGGGGTGGGAAGGTGAGTGGGTGGGTAGGTGTGTGGGGGGAGGGGAGAAAAAAGGGAGAATGTGAGTGGTGGTGGTTGGTGGGGTGGGGGGGGGGGGGGGGGGGTGGTTTTGTGGGCGGTGGGATGTGGGGGGGGAGGGGAGGGGGGGGATGATAGGATGGGGGGGAGTTATGTTGTGTGTGGGGGATTTTGGGTTGGGGAGGTATGTTATAAAAGAAGGGGAAGAAGGGAAAAAAATGAAATGTAAAAGGAAAGGTAAAATTAAATATAAGAATAAATATAAATAATAAAATAAAAAGTAAAATGAAAAGTTAATGTAAGGTTAATATTATGGTTAATATAAAAGTAGGAGCTAGTGGAGGTGTGTTGTATTAATTTAAATTTTAAAGTAAGTGCCCAGTATGTTTTCTATATTGATAAAATAGAGGTTACCTCTGACAGTATTTGTTTGGCCCCCGACAACAATCTTGGTTTCTCATGTGGCCCCCCAGGAAACATGATTGTCCACCGCTGTATTATGTTGAGCTGGAAGCCACCTCAGCCACAGAGGAGCAGCATCCTCGATGGTAAGTACACAGAGCAAAGTTTAAGTGGAACTAATGAAGGAAATTTTGTCAACAGCCTCATGGTGAGAATTACACCATCCAGCCGACACTTCTGAGGGACAAACTGGAGACTGCAGGGGTAGATCACCATCTTATATCCTGGGTACTGGACTACCTCACAAACCGCCCACAGTATGTGAGGACACAGGACTTCACTTCAGACACGGTGGTCTGCAGCGTGGGGGCCCCGCAGGGAACGGTTCTGGCTCCGTTCCTCTTCACGCTCTACACTGCAGACTTCACTTACAACTCACCAACCTGTCACCTGCAGAAGTTCTCTGATGACTCTGCTATCGTCGGCCTCATCACTGATGGGGACGATGGGGAGTACAGAGAACTTTCCCAGGACTTCGTGGACTGGTGCCAGCGGAACCACCTCCAGATCAACGCAGGGAAAACTAAAGAGCTGGTGGTGGATTTCTGCAGGCAAACTCATCCCCCTCCAACACCGGTGAACATCCAGGGATCAGACATTGAGATGGTGACATCTTATAAATACCTGGGTGTTCACCTGAACAATAAACTGGACTGGACCACAAACTCCTCTGAACTCCATAAGAAAGGCCAGAGCAGGCTGTATCTGCTCAGGAGACTGAGGTCTTTTGGAGTGCAGGGGACACTACTGAA
This sequence comes from Pterois miles, assembly GCA_947000775.1. Taxonomy (NCBI): domain Eukaryota; kingdom Metazoa; phylum Chordata; class Actinopteri; order Perciformes; family Scorpaenidae; genus Pterois; species Pterois miles. The sequence goes on from CAMQGK010000594.1 coordinate 286,973, forward strand.
AACATTTTATGACACCGTTGTGGCATCAGCCATATTTTATGGAGTGGTTTGCTGGGGCAGCAGCATCACAGCTGCAGACAGGAAGAGGCTGGATAAGATTATCAAAAGGGCCAGCTCTGTCCTGGGATGCTCTCTGGACTCAGTGCAGGTGGTGGGAGAGAGGAGGACGATGGCTAAGCTGTCATCCATGATGGAGAAGGACTCCCACCCCATGAGAGACACCATCAGAGCTCTGGAGAGCTCCTTCAGTGACAGGCTGCTACACTCTAAGTGTACGAAGGAGCGTTACAGAAGGTCCTTCCTGCCTGCAGCTGTTAGACTCCACAACCAGCACTGCTCCCAGTAAACCACATACACATTCACATTCACAACAAACTCACCGGACATAAGTGCAATAACAACTCATATGTGCAATTATATCATCTGCTCAAATCATAGTAACTGGACAATTATTTATTGATATGATGGACATATTTCTGGCTTTACTTTTCTATTATGTATATACTAATTTATTTTATTTGTATTAATACTGTTTTTAAATCTATGTTTCTTGTCTTTTTTATTGCACTATCCACTTGCTGCTGTAATGTGTGAATTTCGCCACTGTGGGACTAATAAAGGAATATCTTATCTTATCTTATAATTATTCATGTCTGTGTTTCTAAAAGAGAAAACTGATTTCATATTTCATTTCCACCTATTGCAGTAGCTTAATTTCTGAAAAGTATGTTTTGTTCACTCTGTCAGGTTTGACCTGGTGGAATCAAACTTGAGGCTCTTGGTGGAAAAACTACAGGAGACTGGCTGGATTTCCATCACCGACATCAGTCTCAATTCTGATGTAGGCGTCAAAACCAAGTAAGGACACATGATTTTTATGGTTATACTTTAACTATGGTGGGAAGCTCTCTTGAGTTCAAGTGAATAAGGTTAATTTCTATCAACTGATTAATGTTCTGATGCTGTATTTACTCAGTTTGCAGTAAGGCAGCAAGGCCGGGACCAGGAAGAAGCCCACAGAGGAAGAAGAACAACAAACCGTCTTCCCTCCACAACCAAGAGTCCACTAAGAAAGGTCCACTAATGTAAATGCTGATCTGAAAGGTATTTTGTGACTTATCTGACTGTCTGTTCCCTCTCAGAGTCCACCCACTGTGGAGCTGTCCGGCGACGAGCCTCTTGCCCCTTGAAGCATAAGTGAGGAGAAACCTCAGATTAGAGCTGTCAGGTGATGAGTCTCTTGCCCCCATGAAGCCTCCTTCAGAGGTCAGGAGGAAAATCAGATTAAAGCTGATCAGGTAAACACAGAAGAGTTTCCTCTCACTGCACACACTTCTTCTCTTTCCTACTTTGTCATGTGCTCCATACTACAAACATCTCTACATGTGCTGGGATTCATAGAGGGACTCTTTAAGGTAGATTGATGAATGCTGTCTTTTCACCACAAGAGGGCCACGAAGCCTTTCCTCTGGTCTTCTTCCTCAACCGAAGCCAAGGATTGTGAACACAGACACACTGTTCAAAGACTCGTCACCTGGTGACAGCAAAAGCTGATGCATACTAGAGTTAAGGGAGCATCTTTACCTTCCCTAATCTTTTATAAATAGTTAAGTCTTCACAGAAAGAAAATAAGGATTTTGAACGCTTGCATTTTTCACCTTAATGTATTGATTTGCAGAGCAGATAATGGTAGCGAGGTGCTGATTCATAATTTTGTGATGCATTTGCGAGGGTGATCTATCACGGCGTCCTCTAAAAACATATTTTTCTTTTCTTTTCCTGCTGTGGTTTGATCATTTTCCTGGATGCGCTGTACCCAGAGGATAATGTTTTGTCAGTTGACCTCTGGGAGCTCTTTGCTGAGTGGCGCTTTTAAGTCATCTGCTGTCTGTGATTAACTGTAATTAATGACAGGGAGAAACAAACATCACTCATTATTGAATGGTACTTGTTTTTAGGCCTTTTGGATGAAGAGAATAATAACAAGTATACCTATGATGACTGATGACTATGACTAGATTTCCATCTTCTTCTCTGGCTTTGCAATTTATTTTTGGGCTGTCAAAGTTAACATAATAATAACAGAGGTTGTAACAGACTCGGTTTTAAAGCTAGAGTGTTACATCAAACTAGAAAACCTGAGGAATCCATTGGTACCAACCATGTCATACTGCCTCGTTGTGAAGAAAGTTAAATAACGCTCCAAACTCAACGGGGTCTCTTGACCTCTGACCTCAAGATGTGAAAGAAAACGGATTCTGTGGTTACCTATGAGTCTCCCCTTTACAGACATGCCCACTTCATGATAATCACATGCAATACTAATCAATTGATGCAAATTTTTTCTCTTCACCTAATATAACATTTCTGATATTTAGTGATCCCATGATGCAAATTTGTGAACTCGCTGATTAAATACATTAAATGGGGGTAAGACTTCTTGAATGCACCTGGTCCATCAGAGTTTTCTCATCAGATGATAATGTGAAACGGTTACAGTAACTTGCATAGCAGTCTTGTACATTTCACATCACATTCAGAAATGATTGAAAACGGTTGTGATTTGGTTTGGTTGTCATTTGTTTTGTTTTTTGATTTGTTGAACACAGTATGTATCATCAGTTGGGGGGATTTGTGCCACGAGACAACCAGATACTCAGCTATAGGGAGCAGACTCATAACATGCTGCCTAGTTAAGGGTTTTCTGTTGGTTGCATCCCAATCCATTCAAAATTTCCAAGGGTGACCTTTTGAGGGAAGGGGTGTCACATGCTACTCTATGAACTTGCAAGTCTTACAACCCTGTTTCTTCTTGTGTCTCTTACTGCAGGTGCAACTGATTCAGCTCCAGACAAAGACGGGGGAAACTTCTACCACCACAGTTATTTATAAATAAAATTGTAAATAGTTTGAATGTCTCCCTATTTTGTTGCAGTATTTCAGCTGGTCAGGGGTTGATCTGAAGAGCAATATTAGAGGTGTCGTCCTCTCTGATGGGAAAACTTGACTAAATTTATCCCCCTTTCAAATCAGACTTCATAAATATGATACGTCATCCTGACGGTTTTGAATAAGAGGTGCCAGATTGACATTTAAAAGGTAAAAACAGATTTAGTATGCAGATCTGATGAATCCTGAGGTCCAGATTCTGACAGTTTCTCCTGGACTACTGTGAGTCTCAGTCTTGTGTGTTGTACTAGCTGTCAGAAAGGTGGTCCCTACAACAGTGATGTTGCCTCACCTGTAAAGTATCCAGGAAGATGTCAGACAGTTGGCTGACCTGGAGTGAAACCATGAAGAGTGAAGAAGAACAAATGGAAACACACAAGACTGTCTGAGAGTAACACAACAGAAATGAATGAGCATGAAATGAAAATGTTAGCTTAGCGATTCTGACAGCTGGGTATGTAGGGTATATGTAATATGAACCCTAATTCAGAAATAATAATACAAATACTACTACTACTAATACTAATACTAATAAATTTGATTTATATAGCACTTTTCTAAAAGCAGTTTCAAAGTGCTTCACAGTATAATAAAATACAGTAATAGTGCACAGCATGAACACGTATACAATTACTAAAATGGGAGCAGACACTCAGCAGTAAAAGCAATATTATATTAAATAAACACACTCAAAAGACAAAACAAAAAAACTAAGGATTTGCAAACAACAAACATAATTAAAAGCAGCTTTTTGAAAGTTTTTTAAAAATGTGGTCTACAGACTCACCTGACCCGACAGTGAGGGGGAGGCAGCTCCTCAGTGGTGGAGTTCAAATGGTAAAAGCAAGGTCCTCCTTTGGTTTTAGCCTGGACGGTAGGATATTTAACAGCAGCTGGTCAGCAGATCTGAGTAATCTTGGTGCAGAGTATTCATATGAGCTCATAAATATTAGCTAGATTGTGGCATGTGATAAACATCTCTATCATATTAACACTGAGGGCTTGTAAAAGGGACCCAACATTGAAATTAAAGACAGCTGTTTTATAATTTACAAACAGTATAAATATATTTTAAATATCTAAAAGAAAGAAAAGAATAATATATCCAAACAAGAAATTCCTAGAAATAAAGAAATAAAAAAAAAACATAAGATTGAGGGAAAGTTAATGGGTTGTGAATAGTTAAGACCTTCAAGTACAAAAGTACCTAAAGTTTAAAGTTTATTAATGTCAAACATGTTAAACTCCTGAGTTTGAAATAATGGGGCAGTTTGAGTTGTTGACCAAACCAGACTAAGGCAGCGTCCTCAGTTCCATATTAACATATTATTTAGTACGCTAAAACTGGATGTGAAATATTACAGTATGCTGGACAAGATACATACTACTGATTACACACAAAAGTACATTGAACAGTAGTACACACTGAGTATGTAGTGCATATTGTACGATATCAGATGAAGAAGGGTTTTATATGTGCTTGCCCATGCTATATTACTGTATGATATGAAAGGATAAATCATAGAGTCATATAGACACAGTTTTTTGAGAAACAGGCTCTTTGTATCTGCACGGCCACACTGATGCTCCTCTTTATGGGAATTAACTGAACACTAACATGTCTGTAACATGGGGCCGCATGTTGGAAAGTGATTCTTTCTTGGAAAAGTGATTTCACTTGTCGGTCCCCGTTGATTTCCGGTCGTTTCCCATCAGTGTAACATTACTGGTTCAAGGTTTTCCCTTACTTATCCATTACAGCAGCTACTTGGTTTATTTTCTCTTCTGTGGATTCAATATCAGCAAAGTGACCTGCTGTACGAAGACGAGAGACGTGAAATGTGTGAAAACGCAAATGAGAGGTGTGGAGAGGCCTGAAGACAATCTCCAGCCACAGTGAAGACAGTGGGAGCAGCCCAGTAGCCGGAGACAGGGAGTGGGTAAACAAAGTGAATCTGTTCTTCAACAGATCTGTGCTCCTGAAGAGTCTGTCCCTCCCCCTGCAGTTCACGTACCGTCAGAGCATCGGTGTGGATGATGCTTTAATCTACCTGCTGCACTGATCCCTCTCCCACCTGGACACGCCTGGGAGCACTGTGAGGGTCACGTTCTTCAACTTCTCCAGTGGGTTCAACACCATTCAGCATCTCTGCTGAGGGGGATGCTGGAAGGAGCTGGTGGGGTCTGTCTGCTGGCTGCATGGACCATCAACTACCTCACCTACAGACCACAGTATGTGAGGCTTCATGACGTGGTAGTCTGCAGCACGGGGGCCCCTCAGAGTCCAGTCCTCTGCCCAGTCCTTGTCTCCCTCTACACCTTAGACTTTAAACACAACTCGGACTGCTGCCACGTTCAGAGGTCCTCTGACGATACAGCACTCACCAAATGTAACTGGAGTTATGATGCTTATTACTTTTAATTTAGTTCCTACAACTGTTCGCATTACACAAACTATTTATATCACATGAATATAATATATAGTAAAGTACAGGTTCCTTTATCGGTGTGTGTGCTATGGAGTAAAACCTCCAAAGGAATGTGACAGGGAAAGTATATTCAATCCACACTATACTATGTAGTGTGTAAGTATTTACCCACTCTTTGGACCGCATCATGTTTTAATACGTAAAATGACTAACGTTCACGTATATATGGAAAACAATGTCCGAAGTCAAAGTTCTCTGGTAGACTGCAGCAGGCATCATGGGACTTGGTGTCCTCTTTAACTACGGCCCTTTTCACAGACATTCACACTTGAGATTGACCTGCTGTAGGCAGATATACAGCTGTGCCATTTTTTTCCTCATTTTGAATAACTCAACTCAAAGAGATAGTCAGACCCTTGGATATTTTTTAAATATTTTTTACATTTCGAGTCTCTCCAAATCTGAATAAGTCGGTTTCCACTGATGAATATTTGAATATCGCGTTAAAAACGCTCATTAATGATGAGGTCAAACATAATCACAAGACTCAAGAGTTTCCAGAAAAGACAAGTTTTTTTAGAGAAAATTGCAATAAGACCAAGTGGAATGTGACCAAAGTTATCACAAAAAACCCCGAAATAAAAAAAAAAAAGAAATATAGACCAAAAATTAGCCCAATATTAACCAATCTGGTGAGCTGGCAAAAATGAAAAAAAAAAACAGGGAAGCCATCCCAGCCCAGCCCTTACAGGGCCCGGCGGAGCTAGGGACGCCTCCCTCTACCCCTACACAACATATTCCCCAACTAAACCCTAACAAACAGAAACAAACCGCCAAAACTAGACGAGATAGATAGATAGATAGATAGATACTTTATTGATCCCAAGTTGGGAAATTGTGGTGTTACAGTAGCAGGTTATCAGCACAATATACAAGAGAGAATATACACAACTATATACACATAAAAAAGAGAATATGCACATCTGTACGAAGTGTGAAGTATATACAGACAATCTTGTTATAAAACTAATCTAATTCTAAGAAATGTAAACATTATACACTATAATGATAAGATAATAAAATAATAAAATAAAATGATATATTATATTATAATATATAATATAATATAATATAGAATAACATAATATAATTTTTTTTTTTTTTTATATATATTATATATGTTTTATATATATAATATATATATTTGGAATATATAAAAAAGATATAGGGATAATAAAATAAAATAATATAAAAGATAATAAAAAAAAAAAAATAAAATAAAATTATTAATTTTTAATAATCATATAAACCAAAAGTAGCTGGGGGTCTATCAATCATACTAATATATAAAAAAATAGAGAAGGAGAAGAGAAAAACACTCTATATATACAGTCAGTAGTGCAGATGTTAAAGTGAAATTGTGCAATGTTAGGTGTCGTAGGGGGTGGGGGGGGGGGCAGAGGGCTCTCTGCCAGCCAGAGGTGACGTGTTGAACAGTTTGATAGCTGTTGGTAGGAAGGATTTCCTGTATCTGTCCTTGTGACAGCGGAGCTGAACCAGTCCAGCAGACTCACCAGAGAAGATAAAGAGCCACATCACAACAAACTACAAGTGGTCACATTAGCACTGATGCTTCTGCTGCTTCTGCCAGGCCAGAGTGAGTAAAGAGAGAGAGAGAGAGAGAGAGCACACATCCCCTCCCCCTCTTTATTGCTTCTCAATCACCTGAGCAGCCACACCTGGAGAGAAAAACACAGACCAGGAATGAGGCATCATGATCAGCATGATCAGAAGGGGAGGAGCACGTAACACCCCCACCCTAAGTTACTGAACAATGTTTACCGAGAACAGTGGTGAAACAAGAAACCTTAGTCTTCTCAGGATACGCTGTTCAGGAGCAACTGTTGACAGACGTGACAATGCATGGGCTGTAACAAACGGGGGCTCGTCCTAACTTGGTTGACCTAGTTCACACTGGTAGAGTGCAGTTGGTTCTGCTATTTGTTAATGCACGATTGGCAGAGACCGGTTTCATGAATGAGATCAGTTGTAGTCTAGCAAGAAGGTGCAACTCATTTTGTAAACTGAGCTGTGCAATCTGGTTGTTTGGGAGATAAGGACGAGTGTGGTAATTCGGCTGTTCTGCTGTTTTTTGGTCAATGTCAGCAGCTGTATTCATAAGTTGATCATAGATTATGTCATTTTCTCAATAATATGCTGTTTGGAGTGATTTTCAGTATAATAAATACTGAAAAGTAAGTGCCCAGTATGTTTTCTATATTGATAAAATAGAGGTTATGTATATAAAATGATTGTCCACCGCTGTATTATGTTAAGCTGGAAGCCACCTCAGCCACAGAGGAGCAGCATCCTCGATGGTAAGTACACAGAGCAAAGTTTAAGTGGAACTAATGAAGGGAATTTTGTCAACAGTCTCATGGTGAGAATGATAATTATTCATGTCTGTGTTTCTAAAAGAGAAAACTGATTTCATATTTCATTGCCACCTATTGCAGTAGCTTAATTTCTGAAAAGTATGTTTTGTTCACTCCGTCAGGTTCAACCTGGTGGAATCGAACCTGAGGCTTTTGGAGGAAAACTGGAGGAGACTGGCCGGATTTCCATCAGAGATATCGGTCTAGATTCCGATGTGGGCGTCAAAACCAAGTAAGGACGTGATTTTTATGGTTTTACTTTAACTATGGTGGGAAACTCTCTTGAGCAATAGCCCTCAAGTGAATAAGGTTCATTTCTATCAACTCATTAATGTCCTGATGCTGTATTTACTCAGTTTGCAGTAACAAAGTATTGAAACTGGTTAATGCTGTCTTTTCACCACAAGAGGGCCACGAAGCCTTTCTTCTGGTCTTCTTCCTCAACCAGTTTGCAGTAACAAAGTATTGAAACTGGCTTGTAATTTTGGTAGTTAGATGTATTTACACTGTCAACTCACTGGCCTGTATTTCTGTCTGTTTCACACCAGTGTACCCGGCACAGAACACGACGTTCAACGTGTCCGCCTCCTCCCTCGCCATCATAACGGAGGAGATCAAACGAGGTATGTAGTCACTCAGTCCTTCACCAAATCCTCACAGTGCCCTACCTGCATCGTGGGCCCATTAATGTCACATTAACAAAGCTGATTTAACACAATCACACACAGCTCCGGTTGGTTCGAAAGCTGAATCTGACTTTAACAAGCTTTCCCGTCCTCACTCAGGGTCAGTCATCATGGAGGAGATCCAGCAGCAGAAAGCTGACTGGGCCAAACTGGTTGAGCTCCCTGACTTTCTGGATAAGTACAAGTAAGTATTCAGATACCAGATACCATATTTTAAACTTTTTTGATCGCCTTAAACCTTTTCTAACTGTTTAATTATGGCTCCAAAGAAGGCAGAGCTGGATATATGATGTTTTTCTTATTAATTTTCCTCATAAATATATGTATAGATCTGTATGTAACAGAGTAATCCCTGTGAAATCTCTCCTGTACTCTTGAATCCTATTGTGGATCATGTTTAAAACCAAATAATTTAGTTCACATTTTGCACTATTCATGTGCTGTCCTGCACTCTGACTTATGTAGACTTGAATTTGTGTTTTTACACATTGTGCTTTATAATATTTAGTATTTAAGTTAGATTTTTGACTTTCGGTAAGCTACTTAAGTCTTGTTGGACTTAACTTGAACTGCTGGATGTCTATTGTGTAAATGTAATAGCTGAATGTTAGAGTTGCATGTATGGTTTTCCACATTGTGCTTTATGGTGCGTGTATTTGTATTTAACTTAGATTTTGGCAGTCAGTAAGCTACCTAAAAGCAGACTCTGTACATTACATAATATAACCAATATGGTGTTGTTGGAAATTGACTACATTTTGTACTTCAACACCAGCGGTTGAGTGCCTATTGTGTAAACAGATGTTTGCAATTTGCTGTTATTATTATCGCTGTTAATATTTTTTTATCATGCGACTAATTTAAATTTGTACTTAACTTTAATTGTTGAATGCCAGTTTCTTAATGAGAGTGCGGACGGTGTCGTGTTAGTTGTCATTAACTGAAAATGTAGACAAAATGTTGTTCAAGTCATTCAAGAAGTGGATCATCGGTTTGTCTCTGTGTAGATTTACAGATTTTTAGTTTAACCTTTATTGGACTTAAATTTAATAGTTGAATGCTGATTGTTTTATGAATGCGCAGAAAAGATTTTGCTGTTATTAATTTTAAAATATGAACTGAAGCTTGTTGTTAATGTTAATGTGCGTAGTTTGACTTAAATGTGTTGTTCATTGAGTTTGTTATTTCTATTGTATTATATTGTCCTTTTTGAATGAAGCTGCCATGTGTTCTGATCTCTCTCCTTTTTAATTATTAGTATTATTATTAGTTAATTATCAGTTGGACAGACAGAGCAGACGGTCTATCTTTGATATAGCTAATCACAATTACCAGCTTGAGTAAGAAGAGAGTAAAAACAAGGGTTTAAAAATAGAAAAAAAGGAGTCAGAAGAGCGTGGTGTAGACCTGATGCCCATCCTCTGGTCCTTTCTGGATACCCGTATGTTTTTTTTTAGCTTAGCTTAGCGTCTATCAAGAAGGGATCTTATCAGCCGCATACAAGGCCAGGACCCGGAAGATGACGAGAGAAGAAGAAAAACGCCAAACTGTCTTCCCTCCACAGCCAAGACCCATAGTAAGGCTGTGATGGTTTACTGTCTTAAATAGGCAAATTTGCTGCCCTGTCTCACTGTTAATGTAAAAGCTGATCTGAAAGATATTTTGTGACTTATCTCGCTGTCTGTTCCCTCTCAGAGTCCACCCACTGTGGAGCTGTCAGGCGATGAGTCTCTTCCACCCAAACTCCCTAAATACAAATACGAGGGATCCTCGAGCACTAGGCCCACTACATCCTCGGCGAAGAGTTCAGACTTAACCGACCAAGACCAACACGTGTCCGCGGACACATTGACCATGGACATTGACTCGGTGAAAGCGGAGATCCTCTCCTCTATAAGAAAGGACTTAACCGCCGTGATAAGACAGGAACTGAAGAACTCTCTATCAGACTTCCTCAACTCAATCCAGACCGAAATGAAGGCGACTAAAAGCGAAATTGCTAACAACACGGCCGCAATCAAAGCAGAAATGGAGCGGCTACAAGCTAACGTGAAAGACATGGAGGCAGGCCTGTCGACATGGTCGGACAGAGTAGTCGAGGTACAAACAGATGTAACAGACCTCACGAAGCAAGTGGAGAAACAAAAAATAAAGTGCATGGAGGGAAAGATGAGGAGAGGGAATATTCGGATCACCGGAGTTGCTGAACAGCCTGGGTCTAGCTCGCCCTCGGCGGTTGCTAAATTGCTAAAAGAGGCGCTCCAGATGGATAAAGAGGTGCAGGTGGAGCGCGCACACCGCAGTCTAACCCAGCGGAGTGCAAGTCTTACAACCCTGTTTCTTCTTGTGTCTCTTACTGCAGGCGCAACTGATTCACCTCCAGACGAAGACAGGGGAAACTTCTACCAAGACAGTTATTTATAAATAAAATTGTAAATAGTTTGAATGTCTCCCTATTTTGTTGCAGTATTTCAGCTGGTCAGGGGTTGATCTGAAGAGCAATATTAGAGGTGTCGTCCTCTCTGATGGGAAAACTTGACTAAATTTATCCCCCTTTCAAATCAAACTTCATAAATATGATACGTCATCCTGACGGTTTTGAATAAGAGGTGCCAGATTGACATTTAAATGGTAAAAACAGATTTAGTATGCAGATCTGATGAATCCTGAGGTCCAGATTCTGACAGTTTCTCCTGGACTACTGTGAGTCTCAGTCTTGTGTGTTGTACTAGCTGTCAGAAAGGTGGTCCCTACAACAGTGATGTTGCCTCACCTGTAAAGTATCCAGGAAGACGTCAGACAGTTGGCTGACCTGGAGTGAAACCATGAAGAGTGAAGAAGAACAAATGGAAACACACAAGACTGTCTGAGAGTAACACAACAGAAATGAATGAGCATGAAATGACAATGTTAGCTTAGCGATTCTGACAGCTGGGTATGTAGGGTATTTGTAAAATGAAACCTAATTCAGAAATAATAATACAAATACTACTACTGCTAATAATAATAATAATAAATTTGATTTATATAGCACTTTTCTAAAAGCGGGGCTGCACGGTGGTGTAGTGGTTAGCGCTGTCGCCTCACAGCAAGAGGGTCGCAGGTTCGATTCCAGCTTGCGGCTCTTCTGTGTGGAGTTTGCATGTTCTCCCCGTTTAAGCGTGGGTTTTCTCCGGGTATTCCGGCTTCCTCCCACCATCCAAAGACATGCTGTTTAGGTTAATTGATTACTCTAAATTGCCCGTAGGTGTGGATGTGAGCGTGAATGGTTGTCTGTCTATATGTTGTCTGTTTCTATGTGCCCTGCGATGGACTGGCGACCTGTCCAGGGTGTACCCTGCCTTCGCCCAATACCAGCTGGGATCGGCTCCAGCCTCCCCGCGACCCCTAACGGGATAAGCGGTTGACGATGGATGGATGGATGGACTTTTCTAAAAGCAGTTTCAAAGTGCTTTACAGTTAATAATAAAATACAGTAATAGTGCACAGCATGAACACGTATACAATTACTAAAATGGGAGCAGACACTCAGCAGTAAAAGCAATATTACATTAAATAAACAGACTCAAAAGACAAATAAAACAAAAACAAAGGATTTGCAAACAACAAACATAATTAAAAGCAGCTTTTTGAAAGTTTTTTTTAAAAATATGGTCTACAGACTCACCTGACCCGACAGTGAGGGGGAGGCAGCTCCTCAGTGGTGGAGTTCAAATGGTAAAAGCAAGGTCCTCCTTTGGTTTTAGCCTGGACGGTAGGATATTTAACAGCAGCTGGTCAGCAGATCTGAGTAATCTTGGTGCAGAGTATTCATATGAGCTCATAAATATTAGCTAGATTGTGGCATGTGATAAACATCTCTATCATATTAACACTGAGGGCTTGTAAAAGGGACCCAACACTATTCCTGTACATGTATTTATATTCCTGTATATTTGTCTATATTTTTCGTATATTTTTATGTTAACTTGGGTGTTGCTTTTCTTTTTTTGTAAATGTGCTGCTCTAACAACAAATTTCCCCACTGTGGGATTAATAAAGGTCTATTCTATTCTATGAAAGCCTTATCTCATTGCCAGTCACTAAGACAGAGTAGCTAGCTAACTATTAGCACAACTGCACCAACGTCAACCAAAACAATGACACTTCCGGTCGCCACTTTCAACATCAGATAAGATAAGATATTCCTTTATTAGTCTCACAGTGGAGAAATTCACATGTTACAGCAGCAAGTGGATAGTGCAATAAACAAGAAGCATCAATACAATATAAAATAATATATATATCAATATGTTCAGCAAATTAATAAATAATTGTCCAGTTACTACAATTGAACAGAGGATATAATTGCACATATGAGTTGTTATTGCACTTGTGTCCGGTCAGTTTGTTGTGAATGTGAGTGTTTATGTGGTTTACTGGGAGCAGTGCTGGTTGTGGAGTCTAACAGCTGCAGGCAGGAAGGACCTTCTGTAACGCTCCTTCGTACACTTAGGGTGTAGCAGCCTGTCACTGAAGGAGCTCTCCAGAGCTCTGATGGTGTCTCTCATGGGGTGGGAGTCCTTCTCCATCATGGATGACAGCTTAGCCATCGTCCTCCTCTCTCCCACCACCTGCACTGAGTCCAGAGAGCATCCCAGGACAGAGCTGGCCCTTTTGATAATCTTATCCAGCCTCTTCCTGTCTGCAGCTGTGATGCTGCTGCCCCAGCAAACCACTCCATAAAATATGGCTGATGCCACCACAGTGTCATAAAATGTTTTCAGAAGTGTCCCCTGCACTCCAAAAGACCTCAGTCTCCTGAGCAGATACAGTCTGCAAAACCACTACTACTAAACTACTATTCAGTACCATTAGGAAATGTCTTTAAAATAATTAAATGTTATTTGTATAGTTTTATTTGCCAGTCTTATAATAGTGTGGTGTATAATACTTATATTTCAGGAGGCATAAAGTCAACATTGTAGTTGGAGCTGAGTGTCCAAACACCACGCAAAGCATTGAGTAAACTCTTCCCATCTCAAAGGATGCCTTTTACATTCCCACTCTAAACTTCAATAGTTTCCAATCAGTGGTTAGAAGACTATAAATAACATTATGGTCGTAACAGCATACAGTCCAACCACACCGGCTAGCTGAGAAGCTCTCAGCTATGCAGGTAGACCACTACCTGGCGGACTGGATTAGGGACTACCTCACCAGCAGACCACAGTATGTCAGACTGCAGGGCAGCCTGTCTGACGTGCTGGTGAGCAACACCGGTGCTCCCCAGGGAACTGTGCTGTCACCGTTCCTGTTCACCACCTACACCTCCGACTTCTGCTTCAACTCCCAACATGCCACCTGCAGAAGTTCTCCGATGACTCCTCCATCGTCGGCTGCATAACAGACGACAACGAGGAGGAGTACAGGACCCTTGTGGAGAACTTCGTAAGGTGGTGCGACACCAACCACCTCCAGCTCAACATTGGTAAGACCAAAGAGCTGGTGGTAGATTTCCGGAGGAGGAGGAAGGGCTCCCCTACTCCCATCACCATCCGTGGGGAGGAGGTGGAGGTGGTGGACAACAACAAGTTCCTGGGAGTTCACTAAAACAATAAACTGGACTGGTCCAACAACTCCGAGGCCCTCTACAGGAAGGGACAGAGCAAACTATTCTTCCTGAGAAGGCTGAGGACCTTCAATGTGTGCAACAGGCTACTTCAGATGTTTTACCAGTCTGTAGTAGCAGCTTTCTGTTCTTCGCCGTGGTATGTTGGGGGGTGGCATCAGCACCAGAGATGCTACCAAACTGAACAACCTGGTGAGGAGGGCTGGGTCTGTGGTTGGATGTGAGCTGGACAGTCTGGAGGTGGTGGCAGAGGGGAGGACCAGGAGGAAGCTGGAGTCTATTCTGAAGAACCCCTCCCATCCCCTCTATGACCATCTGGTCCAGATGAGGAGTACATTCAGCCAGAGACCGATCCCCCCTCGGCCCACTACAAACCGTCTGGGTCAGTCCTTTCTTTTGGTGGCCATCAGGCTCCATAACCAAGGTCTGACCCCCATGTGACTCTGATCATCTGCTCCGTATTTATTCCAAATGTATATAATTACATATAATTATATAATTACATATACATATGCTGTGCATATACAATACTCACCACCTGCTGCACTTTACTTTTACCGTTTGTGTTACTTATTTATTTTTATTGTCAATCATCTTTATTGCACCTTATTTCATTCACTGCACCTTCTCTTTTACTTTTTACTGTACTGTATTTATCTGTACTGTTGTTGATGCTGCTAAGACACCCGAATTTCCCTCCGGGGATTAGTAAAGGTTCATCTTATCTTATCTTATAACGTTGTAAGATACCACCAAAATGAACATGAACGCATCACAAAAACTAATCAGGAGAATTGACCAGCATCTGGTGTGGTTTCAGCTAACTACCGCTACCTTCACACACTTTGTCCCCGAGAAGCACCCTGCAGGTTGACAGCTAGCTGTTTAAACACACTCAGTCGGCTCAGTGGCCAATCAGGCGATCACTATATCATACCTTGTATTTGTCGAAGCCCGCAAGCTGCTCCTGAGCGCCATATTCGTGAAGAGCCATGGTGGTACAGCCTGGCACCACAATGAGGGGAAATGGTTAACTCTTCCTTTGGAAATGCAAATCCCCAACGTTAGCAGCCGAGTCGAAGTACCATCTACCTCTGCTGTCTTTCACGCCGAGTGAGGTGATGATGTCCAAACATTTGAGCCACTCCTACGGGGCGCAAACATCCAGCTGACTGGAGCTCACTACCGCCACCTCTGGCCTGGATGATTGTAATAAAAAAACAGTAAAAAACACCATGAAATTCAGTGAAACTGTCCAAAATACATAATTCTAATTAATGGACGTATCACTTGGGAAAATGAACACAGATAATGGTTGTTGAGATCTTATATTTAGGTTTTATGTCTGTCCATTGATCACCGACGCTAACGCTAATGCTAGCTAACGCTAATGCTAGCTAACACTAACCCTAGCTAACGCTAACTCTAGCTAACTGTAGCCAGCTAACGCTAATGCTAGCTAACACGCTAATGCTAGCTAACGCTAATGCTAGCTAACACTAACTCTAGCTAACTGTAGCCAGCTAACGCTAATGCTAGCTAACACGCTAATGCTAGCTAACGCTAATGCTAGCTAACACTAACTCTAGCTAACGCTAACTGTAGCCAGCTAACGCTAATGCTAGCTAACGCTAGCTCGGCTAAGCTTAAAGAGATTGATAGTCCAAATTGACCATTTGGTAAACTGATAAAATGCTGATTGTAACAATAACTCCAATTATTTTCGGATTCATATACAAGCTATTCATATATAAAGTCCAGTGACAAGTGTCTGTTGTCTCTGACAGGTGTTAGCATACAGCTAATAGAGATGTGATTATGTTTTCAAATATACAGGACTATGTCGGTGGTTTTAGATGCTTTACCGCAGCTGTCCATCAAATCATATATAATCTCTGCTAAACATTTATTTTTTTTCTTGTTTTTATACATTTTTAAATGCTTTATTACTACTTTCCAGGCAGCTATTTGTTGCCTTTTTTGATTTTGAATTGATAAATTACTTGCAGAGATTTAAACGTGATCCTGAGGCTCACTATTATTGTGAATATTAAATGGTAAAATGTATATAGTTTAAAGTCACTTAAATTGATGTGAACAAGTGACTGGAAGGTCTTAAAAATGCATTCAGATATCCAAAAAGGTGTGTTTTACAACATTTTATAGTAAAGTAAATTTACTTACCACTTCCAAATTGCACAGTAGTGTTTTTCTAATAAAAGGTATGAATGCAATTTGTGTTAATCTTTCATTTATTCCTTAATTTATTCTGCATGCACACTAGATACTTTCACATTAAGTTATTATACTGCAAAATGCAAATATTAAATGGTGAGTTTTTTTCCAAGTACCAACACAGTATTCTATCAGTCACAGTATAAGTAACTTGGTAAAAAAAAATCACTCCATATGTTACTGGAGTTATGATATGCTTATTACTTTTAATTTAGCTCCTACAACTGTTTGCATTACACAAACTATTTCTATAATGTGAATATAGTATACAGTATAGTAGTAAAGTACAGGTTCCTATATTGGTGTGTGTGCTATGGAGCAAAACCTCCAAAGGAATGTGACAGAGAAAGTATATTCAATACACACTATATAGTTAGTTTGGACCGCGTCATGTTTTAATACATAAAATGTATAACTCTTACGTATATATGGAAAATAAATGTCCCAAGTCAAAGTTCTCTGGTAGAGGAGGCATCATGGGATTTGGTGTCCTCTTTAACTTCGGCCCTTTTCACTTTCACACTTGAGATTGACCTGCTGTAAGCACATATACAGCTGTGTCATTTTTGTCCTCATTTTTAATAACTCAATTCAAAGAGATAGTTAGACCCTTGGATATTTTTTTACATTACTCTGATACTCTAATAGTCTCTCCAAATCTGAATAAGTCGGTTTCCACTGATGAACATTTGAATATTTGTGAAATTTAGAAACACTGTAAGGAGAAACTTAAACAGCCTGTCCTCTGATACACAAAAACATTATCTCACTGTATACGAGCATATGTTAATTGCTGAAACTGTAACTGAGCTTTTATACCTTTTTCGTAGCTATTTCATCACTAAATCCACTTCTGAAAATATCTGAGATGAGAAATCAACTGGATAGATCTTGAATTCTGACAGTTTTATGATATTAGATGGTGAATCTAATAATATCTAAACATTTGCTCCACTGTTTTCAGAGTTTTGAAGCTCCACAAACTGTCGTCACAGCTAGCTAGCGCCTGCCGGGGTCGCTACCTCACCAGCCAGGCATCCACGCTCACAGACCGCTACGAGCTGGAGCTCTCTCTACAGGCCAGCCTCGTAAACAAGGGGCTGTTATTTCCTTGTTGACAGATAGTTTGTTTAAATATCACAACATAAATGTACATTATAAATCAATGGGAACCTGTGTTTATCTGCCTTTTGAATTACAAAGCTCCACATTTGTAGCTCGCTCGCCAGCCGGGCACTGAGGCTCACAGACCGGCTACAGAGCAGCAGAGCGGCGAGGGAAAGAGCTGCCTCTGACGGGGGAAAGAGAAATACCTGCTGAGACAACACCACCATTTTAACATTACTCTAACATCTAATGGGAGATCAGTTTACCGGTTCGTTGCTGTAACTTTAAAAGCAGTTTGAGTAAATGTTGAGGATCAGTGTTTTATATTTCCCATCTCCCCTCATTGATGATCCTGTTTGTCTTATTTCACTGTGAGCTGCTAGAACAAATAGCTTAAACCTGAAGTATCTTATAAACAAATATAACATAACAAAAAAATCTAAGTTATATTTGTTAATAACATTGCCATAGCAGTATGAGTTCTTTTTTTTTGTGTAGTGCTTTAAGAGCTGGTTTAAAGGCTGCAGCTGGTCTAACATACTGCACGATACACCACTGGTGGTTTACAATACATCCTACGACTTGCCCCAAACTGCAGGTCATTATTATAAAGTGGGCATGTCTGTTAAGGGGACACTTGTGGGTACCCAGAGAACCCATTTACATTCACATATCTTGAGGTCAAAGGTCAAGGACTCCTTTGAAAATGGCCATGCCAGTTTTTCCTCATCAAAATGATGCATGATGGTGTTAAAATGAATTTCATCAAGTTAACTTGGACAGCCCTAATCTTTAGACAAGTAAATGAATCAGAGTAAAATACAGCTCTAGAAAAAAACACATGTTTACTTCTTCTTTTTACCACTTTCCCGATCAGGAAAGTGAGTTGCACTTTACTTGCCTGGGGCAGTGAGGCAGTCCTTATTGTTGAGCCCTGCATCAAGCAGTATTTACATTGATACTGTGAGGATGGTTGTTGGATCTTACTACATGTGCAACTGTTACCTGTAGTGACCATGAACGACCCCGTCTGGGTTGAGCGTGGGAATGAGCTTGATCACAAACATGTTTCTAAGCACACGAGCACGAGGGTCATCTCTTGGGATAAAGTTGAGGAAACCGTTGAACACAAAGGAGGAGGGTGTCTCCCCGGGGTGCACTCGACTGCTGAGAAAAAACACCTGCAAATGCACACAGACACACAAGAGACAAGAGTGAGCTTCACTGTTTTCACATGATTCAGTGATTCCACATCGGCCTCAGCCTGAAATGCTCTTACAAGAGAGAATACTGACTGTGTGTTTATGTACGACTGAGTGATACCCTTTTGCTGGAGAAGCGATGTGGTCTTGGAGTGTTGGTGTCGGGAAACAGCGACCTGTCCAGGGTGTACCCCGCCTTTGCCCAATGCCAGCTGGGATCTGAGTGGTGCCCCGTTTACATCCTGATATTGAAGTTAACTTTGGGTAATATCTAAAGTTGAATGTTACCCCTTTCCTTCATATTCTATGATCATTTGTCTTACAATTAATAATTTGGGATTATTAATTGTGAATCTGAATCTTGATATTAATCAATGATTAACTGTTAACCTGCTCAATGCAATGACGCTACAATATATATATATATATATATATATATAT